>MU224758.1:397088-413939 GCA_018584345.1 Thuja plicata
TCTAGCATCAAACTTACCAACACCATCATCTCTCTTGATGTAGCACTTGCTGCCAAATATTCTAAAGTATTTTACTATAGGTACATTACCAAACCAAAGTTCATAAGGTGTCTTATCCACGCCTGGCCTTAGTTGAGTTCTGTTGATAGTATAGACTATTGTATTGACTGCATCTCTCCAACAGGTGTGCGCAACTTTTCCTTCAATCATCATAGTGCGCGTTGTATCAATTATGATCCTATTCCTTCTTTTTACTATCACATTCTGATGTGGGGTTCTGGGTGCACTCAACTGTCTTTTAAATCCATGTTCTTCATAGTAGTCATAAAACTGGTCAGAGGTGAATTCTCCTCCTCTATCTGATCTCAGACACTTTAGTTTTAATCCACATTCATTCTCCACTTTGGCTTTGAATATTTTGAACTTCTCAAAGGCTTCCTACTTCTCCTTTAAGAATGAAACCCATGTCATTCTTGAAAAATCATCAACAAACAAAATGAAATACCTTTCTCTTTAATATGACCTGGTTTGAGTAGGACCACATAAATCTGTATGCACTAGGTCTAACTTGTTATCAGCTGAGTTCTGCTTACTTCTAAAAGAACTCCTTACATGCTTTCCCATAACACATTCCCTGCATATCGTGTCAACTGGTCTTGCAATACTTGGAAGATCTCTAACTGCCTTGACATTGCTTATCTTTACTACATTATCAAAATTGATATGACAGAGTCTCTTGTGCCATAACCAACTATCATCCACTTTTGCAACAAAACAACTTACATATGAATTGAGTTAGAAAACATTACCTTTTGTTTTGGATCCTGATGCAATCATGTCTCCTTCTTTGTTGCTAATAATGCATTTGTTGTCTTTAAATTCCAAATGATAACCTTTGTCAAATAGTTGTCCAACACTTAGTAAATTGTGATGTAATCCATTGACATACAGAACATCATATGTCTTGTTCTTTCCATCTAGTGTGATGGATCCTCTGCCTATGATAGGTTTAGGAGTGTTATCTCCAAATCTAACCATACCACCTTTTTACTTGTCTATTTGAACAAATCTATTTTTATCACCTGTCATGTGATGAGAGCATCCACTGTCAATGATCCAATCAGTTTTGATGTCTGCTTTCGAAATTAGGGCTAACTCCTGTGTTTCTTTTTCATCTTCAATGTCCATATGCTCAATCAATTTTTCCATGTCTTTAAGGGAAACAAATCCAATTTCATCTTCTCCTGAATCTTCATCAGTTACAACTTCTTCAGCATGATAGCATTCCTTCATGTATTTAGGTTTATAATCAGATCTGAATTTCTTTACTCTTGTAGGACACTTGGATGCAAAGTGACCGATCTTTTTGCATGAAAAACATTTGAATGGAAGTTGTCCTTCATATTTCCCTTTGCCTTTCTTTTCTCTTTTAGCAATCATAGCTATGATTTCTTCTAGTTCTTCATCAACTTCTTCTTTCTCATTATTGCTACATATGTGAGATTTCTTACCATGAACTAAAGCTTTGAAGGTTGTTTCACCTTTTGGTTCAGTCTTCAATCTTGATATCTCAAATGCAGAGATTTTACTGATCAAAGTATCTCTTTTGAAGTCGTGTGAAAATTGCATGGTTTCCTCTAGAATACTGATCTTGTTCTCATAGTCTGATGTTAAAGTAGTCAACAGCTTGTCCATTATATCTTCTTGTGATATTTCTCCACCATTGTTTATGATTCCAGAAACTTCTTCATTTATCCTCTAATTGTAGGCTCTAATGTTCTCTTCAGGTAACATCTCAAGATTGTTGTATTTCTTTTTCCATGTCTTCCTGTGTGCATTCTTTGCTTGAACATCTCCTTCAAACATATCTTCTAAATACTTCCATATTGTATATGCCTTGTCTAATTTCTTGATCTCAGAAAATTCACTATCAGATAGTGCACTTATAAGGGCTTCTTTGGCAACTGCATTAGCTATGAATGTATCCTTCTGTTTACTAGTAGCATCATCTCTTGATAGGTCTTTTAAAGAGGGAATAACAACTTCTTGTGTGGCTATCTCAAAGATGTCAAAACCAAGACACTGTAGATGTGTTATTATTATTTTTTTCCAATCCAGATAATTTTCTCCATCGAACTTAGGGCTCTCTTTTCTGAAGTAAGACATCTGATCTACCTTAAGCTATTAGGCTTCTTCTTCAAGGCACTTGGCTCTGATACCAATTGTTAGAATAGTCCCAAAGGATAACTGAGAGGGGGGGTGAATTAGTTATCAGCTGATTATATTATTTTATCTTATTAACTTCATAATACAATAAAGTAAATGCACATTCAGATAACACAATAGACAACACCACAATTTGGTTACGAGGAAACCAAATGGTAAAAACCCCGGTGGGAATTAACACCCACAATGAACTATAATTGTTTATAATAATCCTTATTAGAAGATCTTGCAACCCTATTAGGAGTTGTTCTTTACAATGCAATAAGTATAGTGACTTGGTTAAGGGTCTAGCCCTGTTAGAAGTCTTTTACAAATAACCTGATTAAGGGTGAGGACTCACTGTCCAAAAGATAACTACTTTAATGGTGAAGGCTACAACGTTCTGTAGAAAAAATATGCACTATATCTGATGATGAACTATAGAGTAGACCTTTTGTCTTGATCAGTTCCAGTGTATTTTAATCTTTCACTTCTTCTTCACATAGATCCTTGATGAATGAAACTCAACTGATATTCATCTCTGCACTTTCCTGTATCTTTTCTTATCATTCACACTTAGCATTCCACAAATGACTTGCTATAAGTATCTTCCTCAAAGTATAAGATCAAGGGACTTGTTAGAAAACTCTTCATAACATCCTTGTCAGCTTTACTAATCATGCAAGCATAATTACAACCACGCAATATAAATTGAATAGACGCAACGCTTCACTAAGTCGGCCTCACCAAATTAACTCTAACTTTGCAATCTTGTTGAAACACGTTTGGCACCTTTAGATAACTATCATCAACTCATAACTAAACTTGAATGTACACATGCATATCCCAAAGATAGGCACAACTCAAGAACAAATGCAATATGTCATCTTTATATAGACAAACTCCAGAAACTGTAACTGCCACATAACATAATTACACAACACAACTGAAACTCCATATCTGAGTCTGCATGTATGAACATAACATAATAAACATGTATACAATACAAACATAACCATGCAAGGCATGATACCATCATTGTGATAAGTACATACAGAACATTGTTGTATATTATATGTTGTCATCAATGACAAACATACAATCAACTAGCTGCCAGAAGTAAATCTCCAACAGTACTTGACAACCTTGCTGGTAAAAAGTATTTCTTATTTTTAGATGGCTTTAGAAGATACAACCAAATCTAGATATCACCTAAAGTTCAGGATAAAACAATGTCCACATATCCCTAGGGAACATTTTCTCATTTTTTCTTTTCATTTGGATTATGCAATGCACCCGCTACTTTTCAGCGGGTGGTCATCAGTATTTTCTCTGACATCTCTGCTAACCGTGTTGAAATATAAATGGATGACTTCACTGCTTATGGAACTACATTTGAGGAGGCTCATGCTAACTTGGAGAAATTTCTTAAAAGATGTCAAGAATATAACCTCTCCCTTAACAGTGAGAAGTGCTACATGATGATGGAAGAGGGAGTTGTCTTAGGATATTACCTTTCATCCTTTGGTATTCAGGTTAATCCTACAAAGATTGCAGTCATCACTACACTTCCAACTCCAGTAAAATAAAAGGATGTCAGGATTTTTCTTGGCCATGTCAGTTACTATAGGAGATTTATTAAGGACTATAGCCAACTTGCAGCCCCATTGTACACCCTATTGAATAAAGAAGTTGAGTTTGAATGGACAGCTACTATCATTTCAGCAGCTCAAAGATGTTCTGACAAAGACACCTATCCTTAGAGGACCTAACTGGAAGGTGCCCTTTCATATTCACACTGATGCCTCTGACTATGCCATTGGAGGGGTGTTAGGAAAAAAGGAAGGTATAGTTGAGCATGCTATTTATTATATTAGTAAAAACCTACAAGGTACTGAACTGAACTATATTCTCACTGAAAAGGAATTGCTAGCAGTAATCTATGCACTTAATAAATTCAGATATTATATTACTGGTTATGAAGTATTGGTATACACTAATCATTTAGCAATCAAATACTTGATGAACAAGCCTACCATCTCTGGTAGGTTAGCAAGATGGTTACTCCTTATGCAGGAGTTTGATGTGACAATCATTGATAAACCAGGTAAATCTAATGTGGTGGCTGACTTCTTATCTATATTACAAGTTCCAGATGATCCTACAATAATTGATGACAACTTCCCTTATGAGAACCTATTCTATGTTGATACTTACAATACATGGTATGTTGACATCGCCAACTACCTTGCTACAGGAAGGACACCACCTCATTTCTCTCCTAGAGAGCGTAGACTTTTGGTTGAGAAAAGCTTCAAATTTTCATGGATCTCAGGATTTATGTTTTACATGGGTCCTGATCAAGTCACCAGAAGATGTGTTCAAAAAGATGAGACTTATGACATCCTTAGGTCTTGTCATGATCATCTCTGTGGTGGCCATTTTGCATGAAAGAGAACAGAATACAAGATCTTGAAAATGGGATACTATTGGCCTACCCTACATAAGGATTCAGCTAAGCATATAAGGCATTGTGACCGATCCCAGCACATGGGATGCCCAACCAAGTCAGATGAAATGCCCTTGCAACCTCAGGTGGTGGTAACACCATTTGACAAATGGGGCATTGATTTTGCTGGACCTATCGAGCCATCTTCCCGTGGTAAGTCATCTATCTTGGTGTGCACTGACTACGCAAAAAAATGGGTAGAAGCTAAAGCAATGCGGCATGATAGAGATCATAAGGTAGCATAATTTCTATATGAATATATATTTACCAGGTTTGGTGTACCTCATGAGATAGTAACCGATCAAGGTGCACAATTTATTTCTAATATTATTGTTGAGTTTATGCATGAATACACAGTGAGGCATGGTAAATCTTCATCATACCATCCTCAGGCCAATGGGTAGGAAAAGATAAAAACATATGGATATTGAAGCAATCCTACCCAAAACAATTATTGTTCACAAGAATGAATAGGCTACCCACCTTCCTGAAGCCATTTAGGCTTACAGAATAACTTGGAAAACAACAGCTGGTTTTACTCCTTTTGAACTGGTTTATGGAAAATGTTCATCAATTCCTATCAAGTTTCAGCACAAGACTCTTAGGATGGCACTAGAATTAGACATTGACCTTACCAGGGAACAAGATGAAAGGCTCCTATAGCTTAATGGACTGGATGAGTATCAGAAGTTTGCACTTCACAATACCAAATTGATTTAGAATCAACGAAAGAAGTGGCACAACAAATTCATCAAGGATAAGAAATTTTCCATTGGTGATTGGGCCCTGCTATATGACTCATGCTACCAGCATACCCCAGGTAAATTTTAGACCTGGTGGCTAGGACCTTATGAGATATTTTTAGTTTTTGGCAATGGATTAGTTGATCTCTCTACAATTGATCCCGTGCGATTCAAATTGCTTATCAATAGTCATTGCCTCAAAATCTATCACAATCACATGAGTTGCGAAGACTTCCTACAGCAGTTCCAGTAGCGCGATGAAAACAACACTCTTGCAGCAGAAGCATCTGGGTCTTCCACCTAGGTTTCCACTAATCCTTGATTTTTATCATTGATTCCATAATTAACATTTCACTTCCTATGAAATAATTTCTTCGTAATAAAATTCACCTCACCTCCTCTCTCTACCATTTTCTTCTGTACCACCGTATCACTTCATCAATGCATGTCACATATCAGAACACTCTTCCTGTAGCGCTTAACAAGTTAGTGACACATACCTTTGTTCGTATATTATTTTATTCATTTTTATTAGGATTAAGTGTTCTTTTAATTTTTTACTCTTGCACACAATGGCCTGGTGTGACCCATGCCTTAAACTTAGTTGGGGGAGGGATTAGTTAATATTTTTTTTCAAATCTAAACATTAGCATGTAAATCATGAAATTCATTTCTTGTCTTTTCAAGATGACTGTCGTCATGTGTGAGACCATCTATCATCTGGTGATTATGTCATCATGATTTTAAAGTAATTAAAAGATTTTAAAAGCTGAAGTTCAATTAATGATGTATTTTCATGGCGTGTTTAGGGTGGTAACACATGCAAAGGTATTATGAAATATCATTCATAAAAATGCTTTTAATTGACTGGAAGTAAATGTTATTCTTTACTCTGTTGTTCTCATCTACAACACTTCGAGTCTGTAGCATTTTCCATTTTTAGCTTATGTAGAGCTTCTGCAAAAAAAATTATCAATATCAATGGGAGGTGATCTTCAGAGGCATGAACCATCAGATCATAGATTTTTACTTGGAGACCCATCCATCTTTGAAATGTTCTAAAGGAAAGGGTGATTGGATTACTGTCTTAGCCTCAATGATTTTGACACAGAAATTTCTCTACAGTTTCTATTCACTCTGCATAATGGGTTCACAATGGTAAAAGGGTTGAGATTTGAGATCACAGAGGACATTGTAGTAGAAGTGACAAGGTTTCTATAGGAAGGAGAGAAATTTTCTAAAGATATTGATTTATGCTTAGCTAGGGCATAGTTCACCTTGCATGGTGAACCGATTAGACATTGAAAAGAAGCAGGGCACCTCAAGGATATCTTTGCCCATGGATTACATTCTTCCAGCTACGTTTATCATACAATATTTCACCTGCGAAGTCCATTAGAAATATCTCCATGAGATGCATTTTAAAATATTGAGCGCCCTCCACCATGACAATAGACTGGTAAATTTAACTAGCTTTTTATTTAACATTGTGAAAAAGCAAGCTTCTCTAGTTCAATCAGGAAAAGATAAATATATTTCCCATCATTGTTTAATCAAATTAATTATGGAAAGAGAATTAAATAATAAATTGATAGGAACTTGGGATGAATTCTTAGCAATGGATGAAGTAGTGCCTAGAGTGGTCGGCCCTAGAGGCTAGGGTATAGGAAGAAGGGTTAACACAGCAACGGGGATTTGCAAAGTAATTCAAAGAACAGAAGCCATTCTTGAAGCCTCTTCCTCTAACCCTAACATGTCTAGGAAAAGAGCTTGTAATGTTATTACTCCTATTTCCAATAGGAAGAGAAGTAAAATAAAGGAGGCTGACATCATTCCTTGACACCCCACCTTCTGTGAAAATCGGGTCTGCTTCCAAGAAAGACAAAGGTAAACCCCTAGAATCAAAGGAAGTAATTCCATAATAGCAGCCACACAATGATAATGTTAGTAACACAACTGATGAAACCTTTCCCTCTTATGAGGAAGTGATGCCAAAAGAACCTCCTGTAGAAACTATAGAGGAGGTTTCCACCATTAGGAGGAAATGCAAGGATCCTCCATGCTCTTTCCAAACTCCTGATAGAAAGAGTGCAAGGCTTTCTGCTAACATCAGCAGGGATGGCAAGTCTCATGTTCAATTTTTGATTGTAGAATCCTCTAAGTCTGTAGAGAAGTCCTCTTCTGAGGCAATGGTTTAGAAAAGTGCATATAGTGATACCATTTCCCACAGTATGAATTTTGAAGCAACAGCTGACCCTAATATTGATTATATCCTCATAGACAGTGATAGAGATTCTGAGGAGGCAGAGGATTTTTTTGATGACTATTAGGAAAGATAATGCTGATAATTTAGAAAAATTACCTACTGATGAATTCCCTACAATTAATGAGGATGGTGTTGAAAAGGTGTTAGAGAAAATAAACAAGGATGGGTTAGACACACTGGCTAAAGCAACTAAATCTTGTCAAGAGGATAATGCAATAAAAACTCTTGTCATATGGAAAGGGGAGAATTCCACACAAGAAGAAGTAATAAAAACCCCTCAGCTTGCACCAGGATGGATTGATATTGTTAATCGGGAACCCATACCAACACTGTACCTATCTACACCCTTAGCTATAGGGTTGAACTTGTATCATAATTTTGTATGGGAAAGGGCACAATGGAAGTTAGAAAAATAAAAACTGAAAAAGGACCATTGATGAGAAAGGTCATCAATTAGAATAGAAAATAGATCAAATTGCAGTGTTGGAAAGAAGGGTTAAGAAAATTACTGAATTAACTCCTGAAGCTATGGCATGCAGGTCACTATCTCCAGTCTATGATCTATTCCTTAAGGAGCAATTTGTTAATTTTAAATTAATCAGGATTATAAAAGGACTGAACCCTTCTATTTCAACACCTCATGAATTCTATGATGCATTTCAATCAGCTCACATGTCTATAAATAATTTGTTGTGTGAATTGTATTTACATAATCTTGTTGTACCAGATGATAGGGAGTGGAATTCACTACTATATGTGGGAGATGTCCATTTAAGAGCAGTGATGTCTTGGATGTAGAATGAGATAAGAAGGGAACATTAGGCTTTTCCATATAGAAATAGTGAAATAGATACACCCTTGATGATGAGGCTTGAAGTTCAGCATTCCAAACAAACTCTTCTTGATTGCCTCTCAGTCACTATGAACCCAAGTGGAGCCAGCAAGGTCTACCTGGTCAAAGATCAAGCATATACAAACTGGTATCAGCACTCGTCACAGAATATTAAGGCTACAATCACTGCATGTAGGCATAGGTGGGTAAGGATGTCCCATGACCTGAAGGTTTGAGAACCTCATTCTCCATAAAATCTGAATCTTGCCACTTGCCAATCTCCATGGTATATAATGTTGGGCAGGACACTATTTAATTACTGGATTCCATTAAGGCTCCAACCACCTATCCTCCTGTAGCCCTTGTTGGCAGTAAATGAAAGTGTAGAAGATCATGACATGGCTAAGCAAGTCTAGAGATGGGAAAGACTCAGGGAGAATCATGGGTACTTCAACTACGTTATTGATGAGTCAGGAGAAAATATTGCCAGTGACCTGAGACTAAGAACCAGGATCCACAACTTTATGATTGTTGGAGACTAGCAATAGGAAAGTCAGGGGAGTGATGAGCCTCTTAAATGGCCAGCTTTTTAAGTGCTTTTTATTTTCTTTTCAAGAGTTTACTTGCAAAATAGATACTTAGACTTGTGGTTTTATATGTATATTTTATGTGTAAAGACATAAGTAGGAAAAGTGGATGATAAAAGAACATGGTATATTTGCTTGAAACTAATGGATAGAAATGACAGAATATAGTAGTTATATGCTAATGAATGGTCCTATTTCCTTTGCTATGTTTGTGGGTAGTTTCCTTCCTATAGCCATGTGCCTTGAAAGAGTATTAATTAGAACGTAACACTTCTTACCTAATATTAATAATGAGAATATGTATGTATCAAAGGTTGTGTGTGCATTAATCATTTTGCAGGGATTAGTCATGGCGTATTCAAGATCAGCATAGTGACGTTGAAAAAATTCAAAAGTAGTCATTGCTACAAGATTCCTTTGTTTTGAATAAGTCAATAAAACACTTGATCAAGTTAAGGAGTTGCTACAAGATCTTCGCATAGGGAACAAGTCAATACAATTTTCTGTTAAATGCAGCGCGTAGATCTAGAGCCCACCACATATTATATTCTAGGAAGACTTATTCTTGATTACTAATATTTTGTTATGAGACATTATGTACTTTTAGTGATTCTCATTAATGGAGTGATCTTAGATTTAGGGAGTAGTTGTATTTTTCCTTTAAATAAGATGACTATTGTAACTCTTTGGAGTTGGTCAAGTTAGTTGATATTTCTAAACAGAAGCTGATATAGTTGTAATACTATTTTATTTATCCAAGTGTATTTTTAATGAATGAATAGAATGCACAATTTGAGTTCAATTCTTTTATCTTGATTATGTTTTTGTTCACTCATCCAAGGGGGGCCACTTGGTGAGTGAATTACTTTGTTAGAGTATAAATCATTTCCATGCTTATTAAGAAGTAAAGTAGAACTTTGTTGTTCCTGCAGCCACTAGTAATAGAACTAGTAGACTGTTCCTTCAGCATAGGTGAATAGAGAAGTTCCTATTCATGATTACAGTTTTCCTAGAGTAATCACATTTACTTGAGTTTGCATAGATTTCCTGAAGCTTAATGCATTTCAATTTCATAGGATTATCCATGAAAATCAAGAGAGTTTGAAGCATATAGTTTGCAGATGCCATTCCAAGTTTACGTCCCTAGTCGATAATTAAATGATACTAAATGATCTAATTAGCAACAATTTAGGGTGTCCAATCCTAAAATAAGTATTCCAATGTTATGGGTTTCTAAGAAAATTGTTTAGCTAAGAAATCCTATTTCTTCTTTTCATTTTCCCATTCAGCCAGCTCAGTTAGTGTTTCTGAGATTGATGTTGTTCCATGCATTTGAATTAACTGGGTGATATAGTCAGCTCCATGCTAGATCATGCCCTGTATCCAATTGTCGAACACATCGACAATGAGTTTGTTCCTCTGAATCTGATTGAGAGTCAATATGAACTCAGGAGAATGAGGGTCAAAGGATTGATGTACTAGAGCTAATGGTAGAGGACTAGGATCCTAGATTTCCTGTATGAATTCTGCCAACTTTTTTATTGTGGCCTTCAGTTCCTTCTTATCCTTCTCATCCTTGAAATTCCTGTACAACATCTTCTTCATGGATTTTTCTAGATTCTTTTCATCTTCTTCTCTAGTTGTAAATCCAAGATCTATCTTTTTTACTGTAAATTCATCGGCAGTAGCTTCATTGATATCCTTATCTTCCTTAGGGATTGCTCGCTCAGCAACCAAGCGTCATGTTTTCTCATCTATGTCAATCATAGACTCAATATTGATCTTTTTGGCTTACCTGTAGTGCCCAAGCATTTTATAACCAAGTCCTCCATAGGTAGTGTGATAGGCGGAATATTCCTTTTCTTCTTAATTCATGTCTTTATCTATTTGAGTGTGAGAGGTGGTGTCTATAGATTAATATTCATTGCAACAGTTGTGGAATCCCCTGTATTGGACTGGCTGACCTTTAACATTTCAACATCTTTAGAATGAGTTTTCTGAGTGTTCTTTTATGGCATTGGAGTGTCCATTTTGTCCAGATTGATCACTTCATTTTCCCTAGCTGCCACAATGTCATATTTTTTGGATCTAGTCCTTGTGACACACACAGATTGGGTGATACAGGGGAACCTTGGAGGAACCTGCAATAGAAACATAAACATTAGATGAAGCAATGGGATTTTTAACAAGGGTGAAAAGTGCATATCTTCATCTGTTATGCCTCTTTTGCATAGGAGGTCTTTTATCATTAATCCATTTTTTAGTTATTTTGATCACAGTGAGATTTTTGATATGTATGATGTCCCTTTCATCAACACTCCAATCTATTTTGGGCAGCGGAAATCCTCTAACTCTTGCTTCATACTGATCATCAACCACCTCTTCACCTTCCTCTTCTTCTATCCATGTGAGTGAATCTCAACCATGATCTTCTTCTTACCTCAAAATCATCTGTGCAATTTTCCCAGTAATATTCCATCAAGGGAGGATGTTGAAACTCAGTAGGAAAATTAAAGTGTTGGGCTGCATAACCCCTACTGTCAAAATCTTTTCTCACCTCAAAGGTCTTCAGGCTCAACTTGTTTAATTGTAGCTCTAGATTGAGGGCATCCGAGGAAATTTTACATTTGTAGAACCCCAGTTCAATGGGAAAGCTTGATTTTTCTCAGTCTTTCCTATCCTTCACACTTTTATGCACACTATCCAATTGGTGACCTACTTCATTTATGATGTGGCTATCTAGGGCATATCTAGGGAGCTTGAATGACTGAACTTCAAACCCACCGACCCTTATGTAAGTAAATCTCCTGAATAGGATAAAGAAACTCCCATAAGTGTTGACAAAGTTCTTAGCTTATTCTGACATCCTTTGTTCAATATTCCCCTGCATCTCATAAACTAACTTTCTAGAAAAAATCTTGTTTACTTTCATGAAGTTATCAGTTTGAAATTATTTCTGCATATGAGGGTAATAGTCGTATACTTTCATATTTGGGGCGGGCAATTCTTGAAAGAGGCCCTTCCACTCCTTGGTGCATGCTAGTACATAGAACAAGTATGATGTCATTTAAAAACCAGACCTTCTTGAGAAAATTTCCAACTAATGGTGAAGTTCATCTACAATAGTGTCCGCCCAGTCAATTAATTTATGGCCACCTAGGGTTATTTGAATGTAATAATACATCCAACCTTGCCAAAAATATGCATGTTGGTTTCCCTTGACCCTGTTGAGTAATATAACTAATTCCCCAACCTCTGGCTTAAAGTGGTCTATGGTAAAAGGCTTAGGAAGCCTAGACCCTCCCTTTTGTGGTTTCAACAACCAACTCTGAGAAGTTTCATTCCTATAAACTTGTTTTTGGGTTGAGAAAATAGACTGAGAAGAGGCAGTAGTCCATCCCTCATAGGTATCTTTCTCAGGAATACCCATTGTCGTTAAAATAACTTCCCTATTTATGAAGACTAATGGGCTCCTATCTATATTTTTGATACATTTATCCTCCCTACTATAACCCTTGGCACATTCTACTACCATCTCAGGGTACGAAGTCACTATTGGAAATGTAGCAACTTTTACCAACCCACTCCAGACTAATTTTTATATCATGGAACCTGGGACAGGATTTTTAACTTTGTTCCTAATTTCTTCCAATACCCCTGACTATATTGATGTGTCATCACACTCTGACAGAGAGCTAATTAAGCAATAAGTACACCCAAAATTCAAGAGTGGAGGCTTCATGGTATATCAAGACAACAATACAAAGAAATAAGAACAGAGAATGAAGAAGTTCTACAGGGTCTTTTTTTAACTTCAAAATCACAAACAACTTCAATTTGAATCAGGGGCTCCAGGAGAAGACAACTAACCTGTTAATTCACACAATTTCCCTAAGCTTTGAGAGAGAAGATGATACCTTGGCTGCTTATATGTTACTTCTGCCTCCGTCGGAATACTTTTCACCATAATAGAAAACAAAACTAAGTGTCACCCATTTATTTACAAATTCTTTGCAAGATCATGGGAGATTTGCAATTAATGATGAAATGCCGGCAAAATATTTTAATTAATGATGACAAGAGGTCTGCTTGATCACCGCATTAATTGTTGTACTTTCTCATGAGTGAAAAAACACTTAAATTTCACTTCTCATGATCATTATATATGCGCCATGCATGGATGCCACATACTTTGCCAGCTGTCATTTCAGTCACATCACCACCTCCTTTTCCTCCTCTTGGCTTGAGAGCATCCATTGAACTTTGAACTCTGAACTAAGAAATTTCAAAATTTGAGTTCAATTTGAGACAAGATATGACTATCCCTTGGCATGTTTAAAAATATAACATGAGTGACAAGAAAGAAAAATTAATGATCGTCAAAACATAATGCAAGTTGAAATGCGCAGTTGAACCTTGAACTAGGCTAGTTCACGATTCAAAGTTCAATGAAAAGACAAGTGTTTCAAAACATGCCACTTAGTTTATGTGAAAATGAAAAAGGAAATAATAATATATCGCGGGGTGTTATTGAACCTTGAACCTTGAACTAGGCTAGTTCAAGATTCAAGTTCAACCAACAAGAGGGACATACAAAAGGACGGGAAAAAACTATGGTGATAATATACTTCAAAAAATATTATAGGGTGATTTTTGAGAGGAATGAGTGAATGAATAATCAAGAAAAAATCAAAGGTAACAAGTATCAACCACCTAACAATGTTGTAGTGAAGAGGGAGAGACCTATGCAATCAAAGACAAACTAGGTAAAACAGAAGTCTCATTAGGGTCCATGAAGTCATGATGGAGCCAAACCTATAATAAGAAGCTCACTCTAGTATCCTAGACAAGCTCAATCTTAGAGGAGGCAGGGACCTCAATAGCTAAGTGATATTCCTTAGCATCCTTCCACCAAGTAGATGCACCTTTCTGATGCGACAAAAAGCAATCCAAAACCAGGTGACCAGTAGAAAAGTAGTGACAAAAATGAAAGCAGAGACCCTCATAATCCAATGGTCACATCCAAGCTCTATCCCTAATCATCAAATCACATCCCCATGAAGAGGTTTGGAGATGCCAATTAAGCATGTTATGTTGGTTAATTTTTAGCATTATAAAAATGATGGATCTAATCATTTAATTACATGTTATGATCACTAAGTTTTTGATTTGTTTAAAAAAATTAGGTTTTCATATTATAGTAGTCTAAGAATGGCTCATTTTCTATGCCACAATGTGGGAAAATATATTCATTGTTAATTCATTAGATAAACATTGGAATTTTTCAAGAAGAATTAAGTATCTAACTCGGTTTGAGTGGTAGCCACAACATAATTGGTATAGATATGAGCTAGTGGTTAGTTTAAACTATGTTCTCACTGGAGATATGGAGGTTCCCCCACTTGAGGTGACTTACTATTGTAAGATAAAATATTTTGGCACAAGAAGCATTCCCTAAATAAGATTTA
The DNA here is from genome assembly GCA_018584345.1 of Thuja plicata. NCBI lineage: Eukaryota > Viridiplantae > Streptophyta > Pinopsida > Cupressales > Cupressaceae > Thuja > Thuja plicata. The sequence continues at coordinate 411,699 of MU224758.1, forward strand.
TGTAATATAGTAAAGCGAGATCCTAAGGCCAAGTTTATGTTTTCTTACACTTAATTAATATGATAAAATAGCTTGAGGAACACATAAGAAATAAATGGACAAGACACCTACCTCATAACATAGCATATCTGGAAACACTCATTTTCTAAGGTCTGTATTGAGTTTCTGGAAAATTTGATAGTTGATACAGAACCGGAACATAGAGACGAACAAAACCCAGAAATCATTTTCCGTTCTAATGTCATCTTATGAAAAAGGTTGACCTTGACCCATAAATGTCAACCCTGACCCAATAATGTTGACCCTGACCTGCACAGATCCAAAAGTGACTTTGTTCGCGTCGTCCAAAAGAAAATCAAAAAGGATATCCCGATCTGATCTCTGATCTGTTGTTCTGCACCTGTAACTCCCGAAAATAGCACCTGCAAATATCTAAAAAGAGGGATTTTAAGGTGGCTATATAGGGTTTTACCTTAGTCAAAAATCCATTTTGGTGATCTCCACCTCCATGAATAGCCAAATATAGAATAGAATGTGTGTGTGTGTATTGATCTCTTGAAGAGAGCTTGTAAACATGCAATATCAAGATCTAATCTTCTAGATTAACAATCCTAACATAACATGAAAATGAGAAAGCAATGCATATATTTGAATATGACAAAGAAAGCATACCAAGCCCCCAAGGCTAAAGTATTCCTATCAACTCACAATCCATAATTGCTACCCCATGGTAATGTCCTTTGAATGCTTCAATGTTGAAAATAGTAGATCTAAAGAGAGAGCCTTCTTGCTTCAATGAAGATCCACCATAGATTATCCTTCAAAATGCTTGATAGAAGATGATGATATGTCCACCTAGCTTGTCCTTCTATATCTTCCTCTTGCTTGTTTGCATCATTTCATCATGTTATCTCCCAATTTTTTTTCATGATCAAATGAAGGCAAAAGAGAGTGCTTATATAGAGATTTCAACATAGGCCTCCTAGGGCAATGCAAGGGATCCAAATTCAAATTTCACCTCGAATCATGGTCCAATCACATTTTCCAACTAAGGAGAAAACATATTAATTAAAATATCAAAGAAGACACTTCTTCATCCGAACTCAGGGACCTATTTTAAGTTCTAAGCCCCGATAAGCTCCAGATTTGAAAGCAGGGACCACCACCTGGAAAAGGTCTATGTCGACCTCAACCCTGACCTAGGTTAGGGTTGACCTTGACCCTGACTTGAGATTTCAGGAAGGTCACCAGGAAGTTGCAGAAAGGTTTCCAGATCAGCCGGGGACCTAGAAAGGTAGGGGAATGTGCCAGAGTGTTTAAGAAGGCCCAGAGAGAGAGTAGAATGAGGCCCAGAAGGACCAATACATAGATCCTACCTAGAGCGAAGAGCCATGGAGAGAGAAATCTGGGAGAATCCACAAGATCCTAACACTAACTTCATCTATACATGTATAATCAAGCACAGATGCAAATCTAATATGACAACCATACTAAATGAGGGTGCTAAGTGTTATATGCTGAATGTAGACCTCAGAATTCAACACAAACACAACATAGTCTTTACACAATCGCTCAATTCACAAAGACAAACATGAATTGTTTGTTCTACAAATTCGATTGAGGTGACCTATTGCCTCCTAATTGTGGATGTTGAGTTTTACCCTCAGAATGAGAGCCAACAACCTGACAATTGCTAACATGGAGGATTTTAAGAATGCAGAAAGAGAAGAATCACCATTAATCTATGAGAAAATGCTCTTAATCTATGAATTGAGAGACAATTAAGCTATGAAAGTGAATTGCAACTAAACTAAAGATGAATTGCAACTAAGCTATGGAAGAAAAATGCAATTAATCTAAGAAAGAAAGTGCTTTTAATCTAGAAATGAAATGCTTGTAATCTATGAAAGGAATTTTATTATAAGCTAAAATTGAACTTGAAGTGAATTTAAAAAGCTTGAAAGCACCAAATTGAAATGTTAGCCATATGGATAAATCATAAAATGAAAGATAAAACATCTTCAATTCCAATTGAAACTAGCCTAATTATGCAAACAAAGCTTGAAACATGAAAGAATTGAAATGCAAATTGACTATAATATTGATGCTCTTCAAAAATCATCCTCTCTAATGAAGAAAAGAAGTCCAATTTATAGAAAACCAAGGAAAGAGAGTGAAGAGTTTCTTGAAAAGAAACAGTTGTCTCTTCATTCTCTTTTGAGACAAATATGCAAAGATTAT
>MU224758.1:455787-467800 GCA_018584345.1 Thuja plicata
TTACATATTATTAAAATGCTATGATGTTTAACATAGTCTTTCACTATTGTAAAATCTAATAAATATAATTATAATAATATTTATTAAATAAATTTACTAAAATATAATACAAAGTAGAATTTAGTGTCCAAGACACATAGCATAAAACAATCATTTCCACACCTAAGATAAAACTAAAATAAAATCCATTAAAAAATCTTAATTTATAATTTATTAAAACTTATCATTATTTATATATTTTTGAAAACTTAAATAATAATAATGTTAATTTTTTCTTATAATTTATAATAAAATTATATTATAATATTAATATCATTAATAATAATTTTTTTATAAATATTAACATATAATTAATTATTTCTATATTATATTATATAATAATCTTAAAAATAATAAATATAATTTAAAAATTTCTAACTATAATTGATTATTTTAAATTGTAAATAATTAAAATGTAAAAAATTAAAATGAAATAATTAAAGAAATATATAAATCTTAATTTAAATTTAAAATTAAAAACTTTTAAGTTGTGAATTATGGAAAAAAATATTAGTCTACTAAAAACAAGGGAGTGGACTGTGGGCAGCAAAATAACCGACCACTAAGAGGGCAGTAAAAGCCGCAGATTACACCAAGCTTGCGAAGGAAAATAAATAGAAAAAAGTGATAAAAATTATGCATTACACGTAATTTTTTTCTTGACGGAAAAGGTCAGTGATATTAATGTGGCCGCAATGATAAAATGACAGAAAAATGAACAATTATGATTTTTTCAATAGTCTTGCATGGTTGGTTTTTAAGAGATTGTGAAATGTTGATTTTTAATGAAGCTTTGGAAGTTCATATAAGGAGCTCAATATTAATGTGGCCGCAATGATAAAATGACAGAAAAATGAACGTAAAAAGTTAACTTTTCTAACATGGTAACTAACAATAATTAAAATTCTATTACTTTTATTTAAAATTAAAAATATATATATAGGGTAATTACTATATCTAATTAATTACTATTAATATTTTCTATTACTTTCAATCAAAAATTAAATAAATATAGATAGAGCAATTACAATATCTAATTAATTGGGTATTAATTACAAACTTTTGTGAGAAAGTAGACAATATCAACACGCAACATTCCCGTGACATAATTTCATTAGCAAGGAAAAACTGGTTACTAAACAAGTTGAACTTTAATACTAGCCATAATCTGGTTAAGAAAAGACAAGGACTACACCACTGGTCCTATCTAAAATTTAACCCCGCTCTTTAAAGCTATTTTCCTAGGTAGTCCCATCAGAAGCAGGTAAACATAAATGATATATGTATATGCTGTTCTTAACAACCTGAATCCCCAGGGGATTTACAGCTGCCTGGAACAAAAAACGTTTAAACGGCGGGCGAGCTATACGAGAGGCCCTCCTTTAAAGTACTCTGTCACGGCCAGAGCAACAAACCCTAGCATCGCCAGCCTGCCATTCCACGTCTCAGCAGTGGAAGACATTACAGCCTGTGACCTGCTTTCCCTTGTCACGCCCTGGAACATCGGTATTAAAGATGCCGCTGTCAAAACTGATGCCGCGAACAGAAACCATGAGACACCCTCACCCTGGCTGAGCTGCGTTAAAAGATCCTCTCCGGTCGCCAGTTCGACTCCCACCGCCGACACAAACCCTACCATCGCCAGCCGGCCGTTGATCGTTTCAGGAGCAGGCCCGCTGAACGCGAATACGTCGCTGAATTTTGTACTCACCTGAAACAAGAGAAAATATACATTAAATCGAACTTCCCTAGATATAAATTTAAGGTTTCCTTTGTGTCATTTGAGAGAGCAGAGAATATCTTTCGTCTTACCTTGGGACGAAATGGCGGCGGATTCGTCGGCTTCGGCGCATCCAAGCTAGGTTCTTTTTCAGGCTAAAAAATAAAGCAGATAAGACGAGGAAAAGTAATTAAAATAAGATAATCACGCCCTCTCAAGTTACAGCGCTGTAATTAAAACTCTGGAGCTGTTATAAGCTTTGGAATAGTGAGCATACAACAAATTCTTACCTCGGCCATGCATTTAATCTTAGAACCTCTGCTGCGAGGAAAACTACATGCCGCCGGAATCGATCTCGGGACCTTGTTGAAATCCTGGCGTTCAAATGAACGAAATGCTGCGCAAGCGGCGGTCGCCGATAAAGCCATTTCTTTAAGAACTGAAAGGGAAAATGCTAACAACGAAAAATCTGAGAAATATGAAAGCCAAGATATCGGAAAGGATAGGATTTGAGATGCTCAGGCTCAAACGGTAGGGTATGAAGAGATTTAATGAATAGCGAGGAGGGTTAAAGGATGTAGGTAGGGTTGGAATTAACTATGGTGAGGATCCCATTAGGAAAGTACCGTGACTTTGCGCGGACAGGAGTAATGGAGAGTTTACGGAGCAGAAAGGGCCACGCCTGGTACATTAGAGCAAGAAGAGATTTTACACGTGCGGAGAGGATAGTGGGAATACTTTTTGGTATAGAGTAGGTACTCCATGTTCTTCGTTCAAGTTACGTTGCCCAGTAGAATGGAAGAGGTAGTTTTTTAATAGACTTTTGAAGGTGGAGGACACACAAATTGTTTCCTTTATGTGAATGGCATAGGTAGGGCTCACTCAAGCAATGAAGGTGCTTATGTTTCTAGACTTGCATTATTTGTCTTGGTGGGATGTTTGAAATGTAAATCTAATGGAAATTGAGAATCTTTTTGTATTTTTAGGGGAGTCTAGTGGGGACACGTAAGTTCTTGAGGGGAATCTAGTGGGGACACCTAAGTTCTCAAAAAAAAAAAAGGATTTTTTTTAGTTTGATTTATGTATTCATCTTTTCCTTGTCCCTTTTTACTCTCTTTTTTCTTTGAATTGGCCCTCCAAAAAAAAATGAAATTGATACAATTCCTATTATTATTATAAATCTTATTTTTTAATATGTATATTTGTTTAAGAGTTTGTTATGACTTTCATTTTCAAAAGGCAATTGATTAGTAGGAGATATTTTCCACAAGTCAAATTGTGATATTGCTATTTGGGTAAGTACACAAAGATGGGGGACTAAAAAGGGACACATAAGTTCTCGGGGAAATCTAGTAGGGACACCCAAATTCTCAAGAAAAAAGACATATATTTTTGTTTAGTTTGATTTATGTCTTGATCTTTCCCTGCCCCTTTTTTCTTTAATTTGACCCCAAAAAAATAAAATTGATACAATTCCCGTCATTATTATAAATCCTACTTTTTAATATGTATATTTGTTTGAGAGTTTGTTATGACTTTCATTTTCAAATGGCAATTGATTATTAGGAGATATTTTCCACAAGTCAAATTGTGATATTGTTATTTGGGTAAGTGCACAAAGATGAGGGACCAAAAAGGGGGTATAAGATGCTATTTTTTTCTAAAATCAACAAACTCTGAACTTCAACGAGAAATTGAGGATAGTTATACTCAAAATTTCAAAATGTGACAAAACCAAGAGTTGTTCTACTCTGATTCTAGTTTCTAGAATACTAATTTATTTTAGAAATGGTGGAGATTAAGGCCCTCAAAAAGGGGGAGCACAAAAAGTGGTCCTATTTTTTTTGTGAAAAAATATAACATAGTGTCTGGTGTGCTCCCCCTAAAATGTTAACTTTAAAAAAATAATAATAATCACTCCGGTGAGAAATTAGCTAACACCACCTAGTTTATCCTAGATTTTTCTACTAATTTTTTTATGAAAGTATGATTTTTTACGATTTTCCAAAGTGGACACATCTTGAAAATGTGAAATTTTTGTGTGCTCCACCTAGAAATCATTGAAAACTAATTGAAAATCAAAACTTCTTTTTTTTTTTAGTGTGTAGAATGGAGTCTAGTTTTTGAAAATATAATTTGTTTCAAAATTCGATGAACGAGCCAAAATCTAAGCCCAAATGAATGCACGTTGGTTTTTGACAAAAATCAGACATACTTACAAAAGAAATTAGAGATGAAAAGCTTAACATAATAAGAATTCAAAATAAATTATATGGTTAGATAGCTAACAGAGAGATCTACAATATCATGTCGTCTGATTTTATTGTTATTGAACCATGTGCAAACCTGACAGGGAGCACACAACAAAAAAATATTAACTTTTTGTAGGTTTGTTGGAAAACACCTCTCAGACCTATTTTAATCCTCCAAGCCTTTGGGTTGGATCTCCAAGGAAAATCCAAGCCTTAGGCTTGGTAAAATTCAATACAGATCAAAACACGCACGCGCTATAGTGCGTGCGCGCTATGTAAATTTATGATTTACATACTCTTCCTTTCTTATACTTAAGTTACATTTTATGTATATACTTTCAGGATGTTTGAGAGTGGTTTCAGTTTCATAGGAGTTAAGATAAAGATTCTAGATTTTGAGGGTTTTTAGAAAATTTCACACGTAGCCAAATTTTAAGAATCAACACATTGTCTTCAGCATGATTCTCAGTGGACTATTGATTATAACCTTAATCCCTTGGCTTGATTAAGGACACTCTTTAGGATTCTAAGTGGTTCTAATGTATCATAAGGGGTCATAATGGGTCCTAAGTGGTCCTAGGTCCCCTTAGAACCCATTACAACCTCTTAGGACACACTAGGGACTCTTAAGACCCCTTAGAATACATTAATCGTCATAGGACACACTAATGGGCTCTAATATGTTCTAATGTGTACTAATGTTTTGTAAGGAGTTTTAATGGGTTTTAAGTGGTCCTTGGAACCCTTAGGACCCATTAGGACCCATTAGAACCCATTAGGGTACATTAGGACTCATTAGGACTCATTAGAACACATTAATAGTCATAAAACCCATGAGAGAGAGCATTAATCATTGTAGGACACACTTTAGAGGTATAAGTGGTTCTAATGTATCATAAGGCATCATAATGGGTCCTAAGTGGTCCTACGGCCCTTTAGGACCCATTACAACCCCTTAGGACACATTAGGACCCATTAGAACCTCTTAGGACATGTTAGGGCCCCTTAGACCCCTTAGGACCTATTAAGACCCATTATAACACATTAGGACCCATTAGAACCCCTTAGAATGCATTAATAGAGAGAGAAAGAGAGAGAGAGAGAGAGGACCCATTATGACCCCTTAGGACCCCTCTATCTACATCTTAAGGGTCCTAAGATACATTAATGTGTCCCAAGACCCCTTACAATACACTAATGAATGGTAAGGGGTCCTAAGACACATTAATATGTCCTAAGACCCCTTATGAACCCTAAGATGCATGGTACGAGTGTTGGAGATTTGCCTTTGTGCAAATAGTTGATTGTATGTTTGTCATTGATCACAACATATAGTATACAGCAGTGTATTGTATTCACTTTTCAATATGGATATGTTGAATCCTTGTGCGATTGTTTTTATGTTTCAGACATAGTTATGATACCATGTTCATACGCGCAGATTCAGAAGTTCAGTAACATTTGAGTTATGTTACACTGTTTACCAGCTACAGTTTCAGAGGATTATTTTCAGAAAGCTGACAGTAATTTTATTGATTCTTTAATTGCGCCTATCTATGGGATATGCGTGTTCAGATTCATGTTTAGTTGTGATTCAAAGATAATTAACCAAAGGTTCTAATTGTGTTTCATCCGCAGCGTGACGTTTGGGTAATTTTGGTGGAGCCGACTATGTGAAGCGATGTGTCTATTCATTTTGAGTTGTGCGGTTCTAATTATGTTGCATGCTTAGTTTAGCCGACAAGAGAAGCATTGAAGGGATTCGTGATCATATATTTTGGAAAAGATACATATAGCAGTTCATTTGTGAACACTAAGTGTGAATGAGAAGAAAAGAGAAAGAAAAAGAACAAAGGAGAATGCTAGTTGTTTCGGGACAATAAAGTCATTTCATTCATCAGATAAAGATCTATGTGAAGAATCAGAGAGTGCATACAATTAACTAGAACTGATTAAGACTGCAGGTCTACTCAAATAGTTCATTATCAGATATAGAGTATATCTGTTTAACTGGCGATTTTAGCCTTCATCATTTTAGCAGTGTGCTTTTAGATAGTGTGTCCTTACCCCTAACAGGGTTATTTGTAAAAGACTTTTAACAGGGTCCGACCCTTAACCAGGTCACTGTGCTTATTGCAAATGATCAACTCCTAATAGGGTTGTAAGATCTTCTAACATGGATTATTATACTCAAGTACAGTTCTTTGTGGGTGCTAATTCTCACCGGGGTTTTTACCTATTTTGGTTTCCTCGTAACCAAAATTGTGGTGTTCTATTTTTTGTTATCTTATTGTGTATATGCTTAAAGATATTTTGTACTTAATTGGAGAAAAGAATTATAAATAGCTAATAACTGATTCACCCCCCCTCCCCATCTCAGTTATCCCTTGGGACTATTCCAACAATTGGTATCAGAGCCAAGTGCCTTGGAGAGAAGCCTAACAGCTTAAAGTAGATCGAATGGCGTACTTCAGGAAAGAGAGTCCTAAGTTTGATGGAGAGAATTATCTTGACTAGAAGAAAAAAATGATAACACATCTTCAGTGCGTTGGTTTTGAAATCTATGAGGTTGCTACTCATGAAATTGATGTTCCTACCTTGAAAGACCTTGCAGAAGAAGACTCTACTAATAAAAAAAAGGAAGTATTCACCCAAAATGCAATTGCCAAAGAAGCCCTAATCAGTGCCTTATCTGACAGTGAATTTTCTGAGATCAAGAAGGCAGACAAAGCATATTCAATATGGAAATACTTAGAAGACATGTTTGAAGGAGACATCCAAGCCAAGAATGCACGTAGAAAGACATGGAAGAAAAGATACAATAATTTAGATATGCTACCTAAAGAAAACATTAGAGCTTACAATTAGAGGATTAATGAAGCAGTCTCAGGAATTAGCAACAATGGTGGAGAAATTTCAGAGGAATATATAATGGAAAAACTGATGACTACATTGACAATAGATTATGAAAGAAAGATGAAAATCTTGGATGAAACCATGAAATTCTCAAAGGACTTCAAAAGAGAAACCTTGATTAGCAAAATATCAGCATTTGAGATATCAAGATTGAAGACAGAACCTAAAATTGAAACAGTTTTCAAAGCCTCAATCCATGGTAAGAAATCCTTGAGCATCTCTAGTAATATTGAGAAAGAATAAGTTGATACAGAACTAGAAGAAATCATTGCTATGATTGCTAAAAAAGAAAGGAAAGGTAAAGGAAAATATGAAGGACAGCTACCATTCAAATGTTTTGCATGCAACAAAGTTGGCCACTTTGCATCCAAGTGTCCTACAAGAGTCAAGAAGTTCAGATCAAATTACAAACCCAAATATACTAAGGAATGTTATCATGCTGAAGATGGTGTGACTGATGATGATTCAAGAGAAGATGAAATTGGATTCATTGCAATTAAAGATAATGAAAAAATGATTGATGAAATATAAATTGAAGATGAAAAGAAAGCACAAGAATTGGCTTTAGTTTCACAAGCAGACATCAGAATAGACTAGATCATAGATAATGGGTGTTCACATCACATGACAGGAGACAAAGATAGATCTGTACATCTAGATAAGTACAAAGGTGGCATGGTTAGATTTGGAGATAACACTCCCAAACCTATCATAGGCAGAGGGTCTATCACCTTAGATGGAAAGAACAAGACAGATGATGTTCTATATGTTGATGGTTGACATCATAATTTACCTAGTGTTGGACAGTTGCTTGATAAAGGATATCAGTTGGAATTCAAAAACATCAGGTGCATCATTAATAACAAAGAAGGTGAGATGATTGCATCAGGTTCAAAGACCAAAGGTAATGTTTTTTAGCTTAACTCCAAAGTAAGTTGTTTTGATGCAAAAATGGATGACAATTGGTTATGGCACAAAAGACTTTGTCATATCAATTTTGACAACATAGTAAAGATAAGCAATGTATAGGGAGTAAGAGACCTTCCTAGTATTGCAAGACTAGTTGATACTATGTGCAGGGAATGTGTGATGGGAAAGCATGTGAGGAACTCATTCAGAAGCAAACAGAACTCTACAGAGAACAAATTAGATCTAGTACATACAAACTTATGTGGGCCTACTCAAACAAGATCATACTATGGTGAAAGGTATTTTATTTTTTTTGTTGATGATTTCTCCAGAATGATGTGGGTTGCGTTCTTGAAAGACAAATCTGAAGCTTTTGAGAAATTCAAAATATTCAAAGCTAAAGTTGAAAATGAGTCTGGATTAAAGATAAAATGTCTGAGATCTGATAGAGGAGGAGAATTCACCTCTGACAATTTTCTTGAGTACTGCGAAGAACACGGGATCAAAAGACAACTAAGTGCACCCAGAACCCTTCAACAAAATAAAATTGTAGAAAGAAGAAACGGGATAATACTTGACACAATGCGCACTATCATGATTGAAGGAAAAGTTGCACACACTTATTAGAGAGATGCAGTCAATACAGCAGTCTATACTATCAATAGAATTCAACTAAGACCAGGCACAAACAAAACACCTTATGAACTTTGGTTTGGTAATGTACCTACAGTAAAGTACTTCAAAATCTTTAGAAGCAAGTGCTACATCAAGAGAGATGATGGTGTTGGTAAATTTGATGCTAGAAGCGATGAAGGTATTTTTCTTGGTTACTCTACTAAGAGAAAAGCTTATAGATGTTTTAATTTAAGATTGAAGAAAATCATTGAAATTGCACATGTGAAGATTGATGAGAAGTTCACGATTCAAGAAAGATATTATGAATATGCACCTATGATTGAAGATGAACCTAGACCTACCAATAAAGAAATAGTTATTGAAGAAATGTTTGACTGTATTGATGTATCATGCAATAACCCTGAACCAAGTCAAGAAGAATCACAGGTTACAGATGAGAGTGTCACACCTAAAATCTCAAAATACACATCTAGATACCACTCAAAAGAAGATATCATTGGAGATCAGAGCAATAAATTTTTGACAAGATCCAGAGCAAAAGGTTCAACCATTGATGAAGAGGTATGTTTACTTTCACAAATTGAACCCTTAAGTGTTGAAGATGCGTGTAATGATTCAGACTGGAAAAATGCAATGCAAGAAGAATTGGCTCAAATAATTAAGAATGACACATGGGAATTGGTCCCTAGACCTTGTGACAAGAACGTGATTGGAACTAAGTGGATATTCAAAAAAAAATTTAATGAAGATGGGACAGTGATAAGAAACAAAGCAAGATTGGTATGTAAAGGATATGCACAAAGAGAAGAAATTGACTATTCTGATACATTTGCCCCTGTGAGCAGACTGGAAGCTATAAAGTTATTTTTGGCTTATGCAACATTCAAGAACATCAAAGTATATCAGATGGATGTCAAGTCAGCATTACTGAACGGTGACTTGAAGGAAGAATTTTACATAGAACAGCCTGAAGGATTCACACTTTCAGACAAACCAGACATGGTATGCAGACTAAAGAAAGATCTCTATGGACTTAAATAAGCCCTAAGAGCATGGTATGAAAGACTTGATGGTTACTTGACTAATATTGGATTCAAAAAGGGAGCAGCAGATTGCAACTTATTCATCAGAGAGACACTTGAAGGATTATTACTTGTTGCTATCTTTGTTGATGACATTAATTTTGGAGGTAATGAAAAGATTAGTGCAGAATTTTCCAAAGAGATGCAGAGTGAATATGAAATGATCATGATTGGACCTATAAAATATTTTTTGGGATTAAATGTAAAGCAGATAGACAAAGGTATATTCATAAATCGGTCTAAATATGTGAAGGAGATATTGAAGACATTCAAAATGGAAGATTGCAAGACAGTAAGCACTCTTATGATAACAGGAAGCAAGCTTTCTAAAAATGATGACTCCACAGCAGTTGACAAAACACTTTACAAGTCAATGATTGGAAAACTCATATATCTCACTCAATCTAGACCAGATATTTCTAATGCAGTTGGCATTGTTGGGAGTTTTGTAGTTGAACCTAAATAGAATAACATAATGGCAATAAAAAGAATATTCAGATATCTAAAGGGAACTATAGACTATGATTTATGGTATCCTAAGTTAGAAAATGTAGAACTTCATGTGTACACAGATGCAGATTGGGCAGGTTGCATTGATGACAGAAAGAGTACCTCAGGAGGAGCAGTATTTCTTGGAGACAGGTTGGTTACCTGGACAAGCAAGAAGAAAAACTATATTTCTCAGTCAACAGAAGAAGCTAAGTATGTAGCAGTCGCATTGAATTTTTCAACAATGGTTTGGATCAAATAGATGATTAAAGACTTTGGAATTCAGATTAATTATCCTATTGTCATTCATTGTGAAAACACTAGCACCATTAATATGTTAAAGAACCCTGTGATGCACGCAAAGACAAAACACATAGAAATAAAATATCATTTTCTAAGAGAAAAATTTGCAGAGGGAGAAGTGAAGTTGGATTATGTGAGCACCAAAGATCAGTTGGCAGACATATTTACAAAACCTCTATCAAAAGATACTTTTGAGTATCTCAGGAAGAATCTGGGAGTAATTCCCTTTCCTGAGTTTGATTAAAACTCACGGAAGACTCATCAATCCTTGGTGACTCATGAGTGGTTGACTACTCTACTTATGGAGTAGTACCTATACTTATTTTAATTTGGCATCCTTTGCCATTGATGTCAAAGGGGGAGTACATAGTAAGGGGGAGCATATACTCTGGGGGAGTATATAGTCATGAAAATAAAAACACAGTCAAAGGAGATGTAGCAGTGAAGAGGAACCTTTGATGAGGATATTGAGAATATTGTAAAAATAAAGAAGACACTTTTAGCTTGATGGTGTTTTTAATCATATGTTGCCATCAATGTCAAAGGGGGAGATTGTTGGAGATTTTCCTTTGTGCAAATAGTTGATTGTATGTTTGTCATTGATGACAACATATAGTATACAACAGTGTACTGTATTCACTTTTCAGTATGGATATGTTGAAGCCTTGCATAGTTTTTTTATGTTTTAGACATAGTTATGATACCATGTTCATACACGCAGATTCACAAGTTCAGTAACAGTTGAGTTAAGTTACACTGTTTACCAGCTACAGTTTCAGAGGATTATTTTTAGAAAGCCGATAGTAATTTTATTGATTCTTCAGTTGCACCTATCTATGGGATATGCATGTTCAAATTCATGTTTTGTTATGAGACAAAGATAATTAACCAAAGGCGCTAATCGTGTTTCATCCGCAGCGTGACATTTGGGTAATTTTGGTTGAGCCGACTATGTGAAGCGATGTGTCTATTCATTTTGAGTTGCATGGTTCTAATTATGTTGCGTGCTTATTTTAGCTGACAAGAGAAGTATTGAAGGGATTCCTACAACCGACATGATCATATCTTTTGGAGAAGATACATATAGCAGTTCATTTGTGAACACTAAGTGTGAATGAGAATAAAAGAGACAGAAAAATAACAGAGCAGAATGCTAGTTGTTTTGGGATAATAAAGCCATTTCATTCATCAGATAAAGATCTATGTGAAGAATCAGAGAGTGCATACAATTCACTGGAACTGATCAAGACAACAGGTCTACTCAAATATTTCATTATCAGAGATAGTGTATATCTATTTAATTGAAGGTTTTAGCCTTCATCATTTTAGCAGTGTGTTATTGGATAGTGTGTCCTCACCCCTAACGTGGTTATTTGTAAAAGACTCCTAACAGGGTTTGACCCTTAACCAGGTCACTGTACTTATTGCAAATGATCAACTCCTAATAGGGTTGTAAGGTCTTCTAATAGGGATTATTATACTCAAGTACAGTTCTTTGTGGGTGTTAATTCCCACCGGGGTTTTTACCTATTGTGGTTTCCCCGTAACCAAAATTGTGGTGTTCTATTTTGTGTTATCTTGTTGTGTATATGCTTAAATATATTATATACTTAATTGGAGAAAAGAATTATAACTAGCTGATAACTGATTCACCCCCCCCCCCCTCT
>MU224758.1:477326-491185 GCA_018584345.1 Thuja plicata
TAGAAGATTGTGCCCTAATTTCATATAAAAGGGAGCCTTCTCCTCTCATTTTCTCTAACCATCATCAAGCGAACTAAGTCTTCCATGTGCAAAAAGCTCTAGCCAAGATTTTGTTCAAGCATCCATTTTTCTACATGTTTACATTCTCTCAAGGTGTTCAATTCTTCCTCTCAAGCATTCAAGTTCTCCATTTAAGATCAAGGATTCAAGCTTTCAAGCCTTTGAAGGGATTTGGTTCAAGCATTCAAGATTCATCATTCAAACCCTAGATCTAGCCATCATGATGGTGTGATCTTCCTTCAAGATCCTTTGTGCATCCTCAAAACTCTTTCAAGGTGGATTCCAAGCATACAATCATGGAGGTTTATGGTTTCTAAAGTCCATGCTTTCATATTTACATACTTGCTACATTTGAATTACAATTGCAATATACAATCAATCAAATTCAAGTAAGTGTAAAGTAGGGTTAAGGAAATCAACAAAAATAAAAATTAACAATTCAAATCTCCCCCTTTATCAAGCTTTTTCATCTTTACATCTCCTAAAACCCATTTTTCTCCTTTACATTTTGGTGACATCTATTTTTATGTTACAAATGGTAAGGGTTCCTAAGGTCCTAGGACCCCTTAGACACCTTACAACCCCCCAGGACTCCTTACCATATAATAATGAATGGTAAGGGTTACTAAGGGGTCTTAAGGGGTCCTAAGACACATTAATGTGTCCTTGGACCCTTCATGACCCCTAACAAACTTTTAAGACACCTAAGATGTATGATAAGGCTCCAAAGGGATCATAAGGGATCCTAGGACACATTAATGTGTCCTAAAACCCTTTATGAGCCCTTAGGACCCTCGATGACCCCTCTCTCCAAATCTTAGGAGTTGTAAGGGTTTTTAATGTGTCAAAGGACCTCTTACACCCCTTACAACCCCTTAGAACAACTTACCATACACTAATGAATGGTAAGGGGTGCTAAGGGGTTGTCAGTCATCTTAAGGGGTCCTAGGACACATTATTGTGTCGTAGGGCCCCTTAAGATCCCTTACAACCCCTTATAATAAATTAATGAATTGTAAGGGGTCCTAAGGGGTCTTAGAACACATTAATATGTCATATGATTCTTCAAGACCCTTTAGGACCCCTTACCATACACTAAGAGTCTTAAGGGGTCGTAAGGGGTCTTAAGGGGTCCTATGACACACTAATTTGTCGTAGAACCCATTATGACCCCTTAGGACCCTTTAGTACACTTATGTATGAAAATGGGTCATAAGGGATCCTAGGATCCCTAATGACCCCTTAGTACCATTTAGGAATCCTCTCTCTACATCTTAGGTGTCAGAAGGGTTTTTAACTTGACCTAGAACACATCACTTTGTCCTAGGACCTCTTAAGACCCCTTAGGACCCCTTACCATACACTAATGTATGGTAAGATGTCTTAAGGGGTCTTATGGTATTCTAGGAGATATTAAGGTCTTCTAAGACACATCAATGTGTCCTAGAACCCCTTATGAACCCTTAGGACACTTTAAGATCCCTAATATGTATAATAAGGGGTCGTTAGGTGTCCTAAGGGGTCGTAAAGAGTTTTAGGACATATTAATGTGTCCTAGAACCCCTTAGCATCTCTTACAACCCTTGAAGACCCCTCTCTCTACATATTAGGGGTTGTAAGGGTTGTTAACAGGTCCTCACATTAATGTTCCCTATGACTCCTTATACCTCTTATGACCCCTTAGGACCCCTTACCATACACTAATGAATGGTAATGGGTCTAAAGTGTTTTTAAGTGGTCTTAAGGGATCCTAGGACACATTAATGTGTCTTAGAACCCCTTATGGCCCCTTAAGAGAATTTATGACCCTTAATATGTATGGTAAGGGGTCCTAAGGTTTTCTAAGGGTAAAAGGGGTCCTTGTGTCCTAGGAACCCTTCTAACCCTTTAAGACACTTGAATACCCCCCTCTCTCTACATCTTTAGAGTCATAAGAGTTGTTAAGGTGTCTTATGACACATTAATGTTTCCTAGGACCCCTTATACCCCTTACAACCCCTTAGGATACCTTACCATACACTAGTGAATGTTAATGTGTCCTAAGGGGTTGTAAGGGGTCTTAAGACACATTAATATATCATAGGACCCCTTATGACCTTTTAGGACCCTTAATTTGTATGGTAATTGGTCCTAAGGGTTCATAAGGGGTCTTATAACCCATTATGACCCCTTAAGCCCCTTTAACATCCCTAAGATGTAGGGTAAGGGGTCCTAAGGGGTCCTGGGACACTTTAATATGTCCCAAGACCCCTTAGTACCATTTAGGACCCCTCTCTCTACATATTAGGTGTTGTAAGGGTTATTAATGGGTCATAGGACACATTACTAAGTCATAGGACTCCCTAACACCCCTTAGGACCCCTTAACATACTCTAATGTATGGTAAGGGGTCATAAGGGGTCTTAAGATGTCCTAAGACACATTAATGTGTCCTAGAACCTCTTTTGACCCCTTATGACCCTTAATACCCCTAAGATGTATGGCAAAGTGTTGTAAGGTGTCGTAAGGGGTCCTAGGACACATTAATGTATCCTAAGACCCCTTATTACCCTTTAAGACTTCTCTCTCTACATCTTATGGGTCGTAAGGGTTTTTAAGGGGCCATAGTCCACACAATAATGTGTCTAAGGACACCTTAGACTCTGTATGACCCATTAAGACCCCTTACCATACACTAACCAATGTTAAGGGGTCCTAAAAGGGGTCGTAAGGGGTCCTAAGACAAATTAATGTGTTGTAGGATCCGTTATGACCCATTACAACCCTTTAGGGCCCCCTAAGATGTATGATAAGGGGTCCTAAGATACATTAATGTTCCCTATGACCTCTTATACCCCTTATGACCCCTTACCATACACTAATGAATGGTAAGGGGTCCTAAGAATTTGTAAGTGGTATTAAGGGATCCTAGGATAAATTAATGTGTCTTATAACACCTTATGACCCCTTAAGAGCCTTTACGACCCCTAAGATGTATGGTAAGGGGTCCTAAGGTTCCCTAAGGGTCAAAAGGGGTCCTAGGATACATTATGTGTCCTAGGACCCCTTCTGACCCTTTAGGACCCTTGAAGACCCCCCTCTCTACATATTAAGGGTAATAAGGGTTGTTAGGGTGTCTTGTGACACATTAATGTGTCGTAGGACCCCTTACAACCCCTTAGGATGTCTTACCATACACTAGTGAATGGTAATGTTTCCTAAGGGGTTATAAATGGTCTTAAGACACATTAACGTGTCATAGGACCATTTATGACCCCTTACAACCTTTTAGGACCCTTAAGATGTATGGTAATGGGTCCTAAGGGGTCGTAGAACCCCTTAGGACCCTTTAGTACCCCTAAGATGTAGGGTAAGGGATCCTAAGGGGTCCTAGGATACTTTAATATGTCCTAGGACCCCTTAGTACCCTTTAGGACCCATCTCTCTACATATTAGGTGTTATGAGATTTGTTAAGGGGTGCTAGGCTAGGACTTTGTAACACCCCTCAGGACCCCTTACCATACACTAACGTATAGTAAGGGGTCATAAGGGGTCTTAAGAGGTCCTAAGACACATTAATGTGTCCTAGAACCCATTATGACCCTTTAATACCCCTAAGATGTATGGTAAGGTGTCATAATGTGTTATAAGGGGCCATAAGGGGTCCTAAAACACATTAATGTGTCCTAAGACCCCTTATGATCCATTAAGACCCCTCTCTCTACATATTATGGGTCGTAAGGGTTTTTAAGAGGTCATAGTCCACACATTAATGTGTCTCAGGACACCTTAGACCCCTTACGACCCCTTAAGACCCCTTACCATACACTAGTAAATGTTAAGGGGTTCTATAAGGGGTCATAAGGGGTCCTAAAACACATTAATGTGATGTAGGATCCCTTATGACCCCTTACGACCTTTTAGGACAGCTAAAATATTTGATAAGGGGTCCTAAGGGGTCCTAGGACACATTAATTTGTCTTACAACCCCTTATAGCCCCTTATTACCCTTTAATATCCATCTCTCTATATCTTAGGGGTCATAAGGGTTGTTAAGGGGTCATAGGACACATCAATGTGTCCTAGGAACCCTTAGAACCCCTGTTATCCCTTAGGGCCCCTTATCATACACTAATTAATTGTAAGGAGTCTTAAGGGCTTTTAAATGGTCTTAATGGGTCATATGACACATTAACGTGTCCTAGAACCCCTTATGACCCATTAGGACCCTTTGAGACACCTAAGATGTAGTGTAAGGGATCATAAGGTGTCTTAAGGGTCAAAAGGGGTCCTATAATACATTAATGTGTCATAGGACCCCTTATGAACCTTTAGGACCCTTGAAGGCCCCTCTCTTTACATCTTAAGGGTCATAAGGGTTGTTAATGTATCTTATAACACATTAATGTGTCCTAGGACACCTTATACCCATAAAAACACCTTAAGATGCCTTAGCATACACTAGTGAATGGTAACATGTCTGAAGGGGTTGTAAGGGGTCTTAAGACACATTAATGTGTCATAAGACCCCTTATGAGCCCTTACAACCTTTTAGGACCCTTAAAATGTTCAGTAATTGGTTTTATAGGGTCATAAGGGGTCCTAGAAAATATTAATGTGTCCTAGGACCCCTTATAACCCCTTAGTACCCTTTATCGCCCCTAAGATATAGGGTAAGGGGTCCTAAGGGGTCATAGGACACTTTAATTTATCCTAGGACCCCTTATGACCCCTTAGTACCCTTTAGGACCCCTCTCTCTACATCTTAGATGTTGTAAGGGTTGTTAACAGATCTTAGGATAGATTACTGTGTTGTAACACTCTCTAACACCCTTTAGGATCCCTTACCATACACTAATGTACAGTAAGGGGTCATAAGGGGTCTTAAGTAATGTGTCACAGAACCCATTATGACCCCTTAGGACCCTTTAATACCCCTAATATGTATGGTAAGTTGGCGTAAGGTGTACTAAGGGATCATAAGGGGTCCAAGGACACATTAATGTTCCCTAAGACCCCTTATGACCCCTTACCATACACTACTAAACTATAAGGAGTCCTAAGGGCTTGTAAGTGGTCTTAAGGGGTCATATGACACATTAACATGTCCTAGAACCCCTTATGACCCCTTAGGACCCTTTATGACACCTAAGATGTGTGGTAATGGGTCATAAGGTGTCCTAAGGGGTCATAAGTGGTCCTAGGACACATTAAAGGGTCGTAATGGGTCATAAAGGGTCCTAGAACACATTATTGTATCCTGGGATGCCTCATGACCACTTAGGATCATTGAAGATCCCTCTCTACATATTAGGGGTTGTTAAGGGGTCTTAACGGGTCATATGACACATTAACATGTCCTAGGATGCCTTATGACTACTTAGGATCATTGAAGACCCCTCTCTACATATTATGGGTTGTAAGGGTTGTTAAGGGGTCTTAAGGGGCCCCAAGACACAATAATGTGTCCTAGGACCCCTTATGACCCATTGTGACCCTTTAGAATCGCTAATATGTATGGTAAGGGGTCCTAAGGGATCATAAGGGGTCTTAGGACCCCTTATGACACTCTAGGACCCCTCTCTCTACATATTAGGGGGCATAAGACTTTTTAAGGGGTCCTAAGGGATTTTAAGTGGTCTTAAGGGGTCCTAGGACATATTAATGTGTCTTAGAACCTCTTATGACCCCTTAGGACCCTTTACAATCCCTAAGATGCATGAAAAGGGGTCCTAAGGTGTCATAATGGGTCATAAGGGGTCCTAAGACATAGTAACTTGTCCAAGGACCCCTTATGACTCATTAGTGCCCATTTAGAACCCTCTCTCTACATCTTATGGGTCCTAAGGGTTGTTAAGGGGTCCTAAGACACATTAATGTGCCCTATGACCCCTTATACCCCTTGGAACCCCTTACCATACACTAATGAATGGTAATGGGTCCTAAGAGTGTGTGAGTGATCTTAAGGGATCCTAGGACACATTAATGTGTCTTAGAACCCTTGTGACCCCTTAAGAGTATTCATGACCCCTAATATGTATGGTAAGGGGTATTAAGGTTTCCTAAGGGTCAAAAGGGGTCCTAGGACACATGAATGCACCCCTCTCTCTACATCTTAAGGTCCATAAGGGTTTTTAAGGTGTCTTATGACACATTAATGTGTCCTTAGACCCCTTACAACCCCTTAGGATGCCTTACTATACACTAGTGATTGGTAATGTGTCCTAATGGGTCTTAAGTGGTCATATGACACATTAACATGTCTTAGAACCCCTTATGACCCCTTAGGACCCTTTACAACACCTAAGATGTATGGTAAGGGGTTGTAACCTATGTCATAAGTGGTCCCAAGACACATTAATGTGTCTTGGGATGCCTTATGATCACTTAAGATCATTGAAGATCCCTCTCTACATCATAGGGGTTTTAAGGGTTGTACAGGGTCCTAAGACACAATAATGTGTCCTAGGACCCCTTATGACCCATTGCTACCCTATAGGACCCCTAAAATGTATGGTAAGGGGTCCTAAGGGATCATGAGGGGTCCTAGGACATGGTAATGATTCATAGGACCCCTTATGACCCCTTAGGACCCTCTAGGAGCCCTTTCTACATATTAGGGGTCATAAGGGTTATTAAGGGCTCCTAAGGGGCTGTAAATGGTCTTAAGGGGTCCTAGGACATATTAACATGTCTTATAACCCCTTATGACCCTTTACAACCCCTAATATGTATGAAAGGGGTCCTAAGGTGTCCTAATGGGTCATAACATGTCCTAAGACATATTAATGTATCCTAGGACCCCTTATCACTCCTTAAGGCCCTTGAAGAACCCTCTGTCTACATCTTAGGACTTGTAAAGGTTGTTAAAGGGTCCTAGGACACATTAATGTGTCCTAAGACCCTTTAGACCTCTTACGACCCCTTAGGACCCCTTACCATACACTAATGAATGGTAAGGGGTCCTATGGGTTTGTTGGTGGTCTTAAGGGGTCCTAGGACGCATTAATGTTTCCTAGAACACCTTATGACCCCCTAGGACCCTTTACGAACCCTAAGATATATGGTAAGGGGTCCTAAGGTATTTTAAGGGGTCATAAGGGTCTCTCTCTCTCTCTCTCTCTCTCTCTCTCTCTCTCTCTCTCTCTCTCCTAACATGGTTAAACATACACATCAATTACCAACCAAACCATAGCATAAATAATAAAATGAAAAATTATCCTTAAATTATCATACACAAGTCAAAGGCTTAAGGTTACAATCAATAGTACCCCGAGAATCATGTTGAAGGCAATGTGTTGATTTCTGAAATTTGGCTAAGTCAGAAATTTTCTAAAACCCCTCAAAATCCAAAATCCTTATCTTAACTCCTATGAAGCTGAAACCACTCTCAAATATCCTAAAAGTATATATATATAATGAAAGTATAAAATAAAATGAAACTTAAGTATGTAACTTATACTTAAATGTTACATTTTATGTATTGTCCTAGTGCTGGAATTGGTCTGGCAAGGCCTATTGGACTCTCTCTCTCTCTCTCTCTCTCTCTCTCTCTCTCTCTCTCTCCCTCTCTCCCCCTTAAGAATTTTATTAATGTTACATAGCGCGTATGTGCTATACAGCGTACACACTATAGTGTGCATACACTATAGTGCGCATGAGCTATTAGTTTTGGTTGCCCAGGCCTTAGGCTCGTGCAATCCATGCCATAGTGTGTGCACCCTATAGCATGTGCGTGCTTTCTAGGTGTACAACCTGATGACATTAATTTTCCATTAGTATGCAAACAACACTCTCAGTAAGCATACACCGAAAGATAGGACAAAGCAAACCAAAGATCAGATATTAAGAGATGATTGAAGATGACTAAGTACAAAGAAGACCGATAACACAACTTAGTGTGTAAACCGAAATGGCAAGACAAAAAGAAATAGAGGAACCCGACATGCAAGATACAGTGTAGACCGACAAGACAGTTAAAGTGCAACCGACATAACAAAACTGAAGGACAGTCAAGCATGACCGACAAACAAAACCAAAAGTCAGTTGCAACCCGCAAAAAGTGGATCTGACCTCCACGTCAGATAAAGCAAGTGTATTCTATTTATAGGATATTTATTTATTTTAAATCCATTTCTTTAGGGATAAGATACATGAATGTAAGTGATTTAATCATCCTAACTGATTTAAAACACATAGACTAGGAGATCTAGGTATAAGTTGTAAACTTGATCTTAGAGTTAACATTGTTTTTATCAAAACTTGATGATGTCAATCCATCTATAAATAGATGATGCAATCATTCATTATACATGGATGAAAGAGGATGTAAATAGAGAGGAGAACATGAATGAAGGAAACAAGCACATCTATGGATCAGATTGAGAGTTTCAAGAACAAAAACAACAAAAGGTGAATCTGGTTATTAGAACCAAGAACAAAGCATACCGAGAATCAGAGGTATTATTCAATCACAATTAGGTGATAATATTTTTCATGTAAACTAAATTGGATCTATATCAGCAATAGGAGATTACATTTACCAGGTCAATTTGTAATTTTCTATCATTCTAACAATTTGAGCAAAGTTTAAAAATCCTTTCAAGGAAGGTGGATTTAACAGTCCAATAACAAATCTCTTAACCGAGTGCACACTCAACAGTGTTTCTAAAGCTCCTACCATAGTAGACTTTAACAGGTCTCCACCGATACTCTTAACAGGGTAGATCATTAAAAGTGATCAAATTGTAAGCCTTAACTGACCCCTTCCAATCTGCAGATAGTGAAGATTTTGTGGGTGTCATCCCCACCGCAGTTTTTACTTCCTAACAGGAGTTTTCTGCTATATCATATCTTGTGTTATGCATCAAATTACTTTCATGAATGTTTCTATGAATGTTCACATGTATGTTAAATGGTATATTGATATAACTCACATCAAGATAGTATAAATCAAATTGAATGGATATACAATTAATTACAAAGGTTAATTGATTAAAGGATACAAAAAGTTTTAGAGGTACTGATTCACCCCTCCCCTCTCAGTACATACTTCCCATTAATCCCAACAATTGGTATCAGAGCTAAGTCTCTTCTTGGAAAGCTTAAAGGTTAAAGAGAAAATATCATACAATGGAGAGTACAGACTCGATAGAAATATTGAGAATAAAAAGCTTGAAATTCAGATGTTCTATGAACAGTATAAAGAAGCTACAATCAACATGAGACGGCTACTAGATGAAAGAAAGAATATGACATCTCTCTATAATGAGACAGATTATCATTAGGAAGAGATACCATATTTCTTTGAGTCTTCATGATCAACTACAAGCAAATCATCAGATACATCATAAGAAAGCATCACAAGAATACCTGAAATCAATCCACATCTGGCTGGACAAGTTAAAGCTCTAAAAATTAGTCAAGAGACATAGATGGTAAGGATGATTGATGTCATTATCAATGCTAGGCAAGCTGAATAAGAAATAACACTAGCTATTGATGATAGAAGAAAGATCACAGAAAAGCTACAAGAAAAAGAGTCTGAAATACAAAGACTTACAAAGCATCACCATGAGATTACAAATCAGATTATTCTTATGAGTCAAGAAGCAAACAGATTAAATGTTGAACTCATTGAAAGAAGAGAAGCTATCGGTGGACTGAGGGATGAGAAT
The DNA here is from genome assembly GCA_018584345.1 of Thuja plicata. Classification (NCBI taxonomy): domain Eukaryota; kingdom Viridiplantae; phylum Streptophyta; class Pinopsida; order Cupressales; family Cupressaceae; genus Thuja; species Thuja plicata. Next base: position 487,044 of record MU224758.1, read on the forward strand.
GAAAATTTGAAACATGAAATAAAAATTCAACAACAACATAATGAAATTATAAAGAAAGTTGAAGAAATCAATAAAAGAATGGATGATTTTCTTGAAGGACAACGAAGAGTCAACAAAAAAAATGGTCTAGGTTTTACCGAGAATGGAGAATCATCAAATCAAACTGATCCAAAGAATGTCTATGAAAATCTAAGACCAAGAAAGATTACATGCAATCACTGTGGAAAGCAAGGCCATACATCAAATGTATGTAGAGGCAAAATGAAAGGTATCCCTAAATCTACATCTTCATTCATAAGATTTTGTTATAAATGTAACAAGAAAGGACATAAAGATTATGAATGTAAGTCTAAGATGAAACAACCAAAGAAGGAAACCTACATGGACAAATACTGTCCTACATGAAAAATTAATGGGCACACAACTCTTGAATGCTGGAAAAAGAAAAGGCAAGCATGGAAACCTAAAGGTCAAGAAACTCCCTATCAACCAAAGAGAGTCGGTAATCAGTATGTATGGGACTACAATACTTGGACAAATTGTATAGCATGTGGAAGATATGGTCACATTGCTGAAAACAATATGAGACAATGGACTAGATAGTTGAGAGGCTAGACTAACCCTAGAATGGCATGCTTACACTGTCTTAAAGTTGGTCATCTCAAGAAAGACTGCATAGACCAAATGACAGAGACACACACATATCCCAATGGAAACACCATTGAAGATATCTGGAGGACTAGAGACAAAATGTGCACAAAATATTCAAGCAATGATGAAGCTGGACCAAGCAATGCAGATGGTGACACCCTATCCAATGGATCTGGTGACATCACCACCCCCAGCTAAGCAGAACAAGTAAGTATGGAACTGCATTACCCTAAGCTATTATTTTACATTAGTTCCATAATATGTTGATAAAATGCCAAATTAGCATAAGTAAAGATGCATCATGGTATTACTTGTTGAAATCTGTGATACCTATGCTATCGAGTATTCATACCAAAACTCGTCGGTATACACTTAAAACTAAGACTGCCTATATTCACCGAGAAGCATTGGTTAAATGCAAATTTGCTAAGTATAAACCAAGCATCGTCGATAAACAAGAAAAATGAACAAGTTGTCTATGACATCGAAACCCGTCGGTAAAAGCAAGTGGAATAACGATTGCTCTGAAATGTTATATTGTCACCAAAGGAAAGTGAAAGTCTTCACCGACTAACTTCATCTTCATACACCGAGGAGTTAGTAAGCATTTATGACACATTTTAGGGCAAAAACTATAAATAGGGAAATGAAACAACTTAGTTGTCACGACAACCAGAGCAGAGTGACCAAGGTGATTTTCAAGTAAAAAAAAAGACTGAATCACAGAGCGACCATGACTTGACACATAAAACTTCAAAGTAGTTTAGAAATCTTTGCAAGGGTAAACCGTAAGTACTACAAAATGGACAACTTTTTTCTTACGCATTTCACAGGAAGCCCTAAATTTATAAAAAATGGCTTCGACATCAAGAACTGTGAACTCCAAGAACGCAAAGAAGGATGAGTTTAAGCTCATCAAGAATTTGGCAAGTGAGGAACCTAACTACAAGATCCATCCTGAGGTTTCCTCACAACCCGATGATGTTGGAGCATTTTTGCGCATAGCAGCTAGGGTTTTATTCATGGAAGACGTTCGATCTTTCATACACTGCAAGATTGTAGAGATAGGAACTTCAGAGGTTGAAGAAGCTTATAAGAAGCTGTGCAATGACGATGGAATACTGAAAGATGAACACAAGCATATTGAAGTAAAAGGGCTCACCAATGCCCTAATGTTAACCAAGGTTTTCAAAACTAAATGGATTTGGTTAGTGCTAAGTCGAATGCATAACAACAAGCTATGGCTTGATGAACCGAAGATTATAACCCAAGATGTCATCCATGTGGTCACCGATTACCCTGTAGCCAATAAAGTAAAGGTACTCAAGCATCCACCTAAGGCCAAGACCGAGAAGATGACAGGACCCAAATAGGATGGCAGAGGACTTAAAGTTACCACAATAACTGATGATGAGATCAAGTTTGGTGCATGCGTTCTAGGATAAAAATTCTTCCAAGCAAGCAGATTGAATAGCATAGCATCAGGTGCAGTAGACACATCCTACAAAATTGTGAAGAAGGGAACACAATTGGACTTATCGGGACTACTCTTGAATCAGTTGAAGGATAACTTAAAGACTATCAGGAATGCAAAGTCAAATACTTGTAAGTTTGGCTCACTAATAATGTGTATTTTCTTTTATTTTCAAGAAAAATTCCCATCGATAGGAAATGTGAAATGGGACAACACCAAACCAGTCACCATGCAAATCAATGAGCACGTAGCCACACTGGGAGATAACTTTGAGACAGTCATGGATGAATACTTCAATGTATTCAAAGACCGAATGCAAAAGAGGGTAAGGATCCCTGAGCAACTCATTAAGAAGTATAAAGATGAGATATGCTTCGTGGTTGATACAGACAATACATACATCAAACCTGTTATACCAAGGACAACATGTTATATATTGTTTGTACATACTTATTGATCCTGAAAAAATCCAAAAAATGATATATTGTCAAAAATTCTAAAAATCAGAAAATGTCTTGAAAAAATGATCATCTTAGTGAAAACCTAGCAATAGGCACTTTGATGTATCTCTAAAAAAAAAATTATATATTCCATAAAACACAAAAAAATTAAAAATTAAAAAAAAATAGAAAAAGTGCTTTGGTGAAAACCTAGAAACAGGCACCTTGGTAGCAAAAAAATTGTAATAAAATTCAAGTGGTGAAAACCTGGAAACGGGCGCTACTTGAGGCCTTTGCACCCCTATTTTTTAGTACATGTCCTCGACGCTTAGCCTTTCTGCATCATGCCTTTTACTTGTTGCTTTGGTCTGAAATTGGTCTTTGTCTTTGTCTAGGGGGCATAACTATGTTAGCTTCGGTCTCTTGGATGCGTTCATCTTTAGGACATCTCACAAATGATGTTTTTTAACACCACCCCAATTTTATTTTTCAATACAACCCCTGACATCGAGTGTTTTTTAACACTTATCAGTTTGGTCTTACCCAATTTTGTCATGTGATCTTACCTTCTTGCAAGCATTTTCTCGTTATCCTTGGAACTCAGTATCAGTTAACACACTTAAATTTTTAAACACAACACTTAATGCTTGAACTATGTCATGATCTTTTCTTTGTGTGTTGACTATTATTGATTTTTGTTGAGTGTCCTTGTCTAATATGTCTCTCTGGTATGCATAGCTAGAGGACTTGAGGCATGAGGCATGTTTTTATTTGGTTTCTGCTTGTGGGTGTGGTTTTGAAACTCTAGAGTGTCTCTTGTTGTTCCCTTGAAACACTTAGGAGATTTGAGGCATCATCCTTGATTGTTTTTGCACAACCATTCTTATGGTCATCCTGACATCTATGCCTTGATGCAAGCGTGGTTTTGCTACATTAATTAGGTAAGCTAACATTGAAGTCATCTTGACCTTTATGTATTTGATGCTTATATTAGAATCTTTCCACATTCCAATCTGATATAAATCACATTCATATCTTCATAGTTGCGCTTGTGACTAGTGATGATTGTGTGATTTTCTGATGTCCGTCAATAATGGCCCAATGATGAAAACTAAGTTCCTTAACATTATCTAATGAATGATGAGCACAAAGTCCTATGTTACAGTTGCTCTATTCCAAGTACACCTTTGCATTTTCATGTAGCTTGCATTGTTAGACCTCATGTTAGTTTGCATTTTTAGGCTGCATTATGAGTTTGCGAGGATTTTCGTGGACTTTTAATCAACCGTGGTCATGTTTGATCTTCATTTCCTTATCTTCTTTCATGATCTCAATCGAAATTTTCTATCTTACACAGTTGATTAATTTTGGGACATTCTCTTTCTTAAGGCAAATTCTCTTTCTTCCCTCCATTTCTTTCCACCTCTTCCATGTTAGAGTAATAGTCTCTTGTGTTGAGATTGCTAAAACGCAATGCAACCAAGATCACCTGCATGCAAAGCTGTTACACAGAAGAAGAAGACAGAAAGAGGATAGAAGTAATCAGACAGCTATGGCGGCCAAAATGAAAGAGACTG
>MU224758.1:497954-508175 GCA_018584345.1 Thuja plicata
TTGATCTTGCAACTAAGGCAATTGATGCCTTGATCAATGAACCATTGGATAAGAAATAACCAAAATTTGGAACATATGAAGAGGCCAAGACAAGAATAAAATCTGGCCTAGTTGTTAAGAAAATTGTCAGAAAGAAGGACAAAATAGTGAAGAATCTCAAAAAGATACTGTCGACAACCGAGGAAGAAGGTGAACAAGATGAAGAAGTTGAACAGGAGGAAGAAACTGAATAACAATTATCTATTGGTAAAATAGAGGAAAAGGATGACTCTGAGGAAATAGAGTCAGATTCACCACCTCCTCCACTAACTAAGAAGCCAAGGACAACAAATGCTTCTAGGACAAGAAGCCAAACATCAAAGGATTCTACTCCTTCACCTTTAAAGAAAGGAAAGGTCATGAGTTGCAAAAGGAAAGCTGCCACACCAAAGAGAGGACAAAACAAAAGAGGAAGGAAGTTCATCAGAACTCAAGAGGATATAGAAGACACTAAGCAAGATGAAGCTATAGAGGTAGAAAGTATTAAGGTAAAAGTTCCTGAATCTATTGATGACATATGCAAATCTATTGCAAATTCTGGATCTATTATGCATTCAAAGATTAGAAAATGGTTGAAATTAGACCTAGAAGATCATAATAAAGTAGAGGATGCCATCATAGCAAAAATGTACAAGTTTAAATATGTACTAATTCATTTTGAAGGCAGTCATGTACCAAGGGAACTCTTGGATAGACTATAGTCCCGTTGGACATTTGCCTTGAAAAATGAAAAAGAGATGAGAGAGAGAGAGAGAGAGAGTACTTGTTTCTCTCATGTCACCTAAATCAAAGAAGGTAGAAATAAATGAAATTATGGAGAAGTATAAAAAGGAGTTCTCGCCGAAGCTAGGAGCATATAAATTTCTTGAAGGAAGGCTAATAGAACTTGAACAGGACAGTCTATTCCAGGCAACATGGAAATATTGATACAAGCTATCAATATCCTGCATGAATCAAGCAAGTCACCTAAGAAGGATACTCCCAAGGATGCAGTGGAAGAGGCAAACAAAGACAACACCGATGGTCAGAAATACATCGGAGCCACTCAAGATGTAACTGATACTAATAAGGTTACTAGAGGAGATAAAGAAAAGGATGCAAATACACAGGACAAGAATGCAAAAACAAAGACTGATGAAGCAAAGGACACCTATGAAGGAGACAAACCTAAAGATGGTACTCCTGAGGAAACTAAAAAATGTGCTACCAATGATGTGAAGGTGAATGTGGAGATGTCTGCAGACACTTGATAAGCTGAAACCGATGCCAAGAAGCGAAAAAAATCACAATAGGTCACTTCATCGAGCACAACAGAGAAATCCAAGAAATTGGCAATGGTTTTACATTCTAGTGATTCACAGAAGAAGAAAAAGAAATCAAAGAAGAATAAGATGGAAGTCACATTGGATGAAATTATAGAAATACCAAAGTGTGACCCATCTACACTTGACTTTGAAGCACTACAAGAATATGGAGAAATATTCCAAAGAAAGGCATTGCAGGAGAAGTTGAAGAAACAACATAGGGACACCATGGTACTGGAGACAACACAAGACATTTTGCACCAAATTGTACCTGATGTTGATATTGATCAGAACAAGCCCATACTAGATCAATTAGCTACTCTAACCGAAGAAATAACAACTCAGAATATTGATGCTGAGAAGGCAATTGAGGAGAGAGCCAAGCTGAAGTACCAACAAAATATCATTGAGAACATCAACCAAGAAGTGGCAATCAATAAGGTAAAGCTATCAGAATTCATCACTGAATTAGATCCAATCATATCTAAAGCTATAACCTTAATTCAAAAATTAAGCACAATCGACAAGTTCGCTAAAGAGAATAGTGACAACATTGCAAAGCTGGATATAGATCTAGCTAACAGTGCACAACACTTAATCACTGATGGAGACAATGTAGTTAATTTACATTATGAAAAGATCATAGAGATAAAACGGTTAAGGTAGGAACTATGGGAGGCAGAAACACACTTTAGAGAAGAAGTAACCGAGCTCCAAGTTCAACTTCTGCCAAACCTTACACTGCTTCAACAACACATCAGTTTAGCAAGGCAACCGATAGCAACTCCCAAGATGTCTGTCGCAGACAACATCTATGACATGCACTCCAAGATCATACTCAAGCACATGGCTTTGGATAACCTCAAAGAACAATGGGAAAAATTATGGAAGACATAAAGTCTTTACACTCCCATATTTTTGATAAAATATAAGGTAAAGACCTTTGCCCTTAATATCAAAAAAGGGGGAAAATGATATGAGTACAAAATACAAAAAGAGAAAATGATATTATTCATTCATTCATTCAGATGGGAAAATGGTAAATATGTATATGTATATTCATATGAGAAAATTATATGTATAAGGAAATACATGATATGTAAAGATATACTGGCATATACATAGGGGGAGTCATTAAATGACTAAGGATTATATATGTTGTCTATACTTAACATTTTGTTAGTATTTTGCACATATCATTTTTTGATACTAATGTCAAAGGGGGAGATTGATGACATTAATTTTCCATTAGTATGCAAACAACACTTTTGGTAAGCATACACTGAAAGACAGGACAAAGCAAACCAAAGATCAGATATCAAGAGATCACTGAAGATGACTAAGTACAAAGAAGACTGACGACACAACTTAGTGTGTAAACCGAAATGGAAAGATAGAAAGATATAGAGAAACCTGACAGAGGAACCTGACATGCAAGATACAGTGCAGACCGACAAGACAGTTAAAGTGAAACTGATACAACAAAACCGAAGGATAGTCAAGCATGACCGACAGACAGAATCGAAATTTAGTTGCAGTCTGCAAAAAGTGGATCTGACCTCCATGTCAGATAAAGCAAGTGTATTCTATTTATAGGATATTTATTTATTTTAAATCCATTTCTTTAGGGACAAGATAGATGAATGTAAGTTCTTTAATCAATCTAACTGATTTAAAATACATAGACTAGGAGATCTAGGTATAAGTTGTAAACCTAATCTTAGAGTTAACATTGTTTTTATCAAAACTTGATGGTGTCAATCCATCTATAAATGGATGATGCAATCATTCATTATACATGGATGAAATAGGATGTGAATAGAGAGGACAACATTAATGAAGGAAACGAGCACATCTATGGATCAGATTGAGAGTTTCAAGAACAAAAATAACAAAAGGTGAATCTGGTTATTAGAACCAAGAACAGAGCATACCGAGAATCAGAGGTATTATTCAATCACAATTAGGTGATAATATTTTTCATGTAAACTAAATTGGATCTGTATCAGCAATAGGAGATTGCATTTACCAGGTCAATTTGTAATTTGCTATCATTCTAACAAGTGGATCAAAGTGTAAAAATCCTTTCAAGGAAGGTGGATTTAACAGTCCAATAACAAATCTCTTAACCAAGTGCACACTCAACAATGTTGCTAAAGCTCCTAATAGAGTAGAATTTAATAGGTCTTCACCGATACTCTTAACAGGGTAGATCATCAGAAGTGATCAAATTGTAAGCCTTAACCGACCCCTTCCAATCTTCAAATAGTGAAGATTTTGTGGGTGCCATCCCCAACATAGTTTTTACTTCCTAACAGGAGTTTTCTGCGATATCATATCTTGTGTTATGTGTCAAATTACTTTCATGAATGTTTCTATGAATGTTCACATGTATGTTAAATGGTATATTGATATAACTCACATCAAGATAGTATAAATTAGATTGGATGGATATATAATTGATTATAAAGGTTAATTGATTAAAGGATACAAAAAGTTTTAGAGGTACTGATTCACCCCTCCCCTCTTAGTACATACTTCCCATTAATCCCAACAATGACCTATTTCTTTTGGGGGACCAAAACAATATTTGGCATCATTTTGGTCCATCATCTTTGTGCATATACCCATTTGGATTCAAAGTGTATCTTTTTGAGTCAAACTTATTAGCTCATGTCTCATAAGTAGTGGTTCAAACAATGGGTAACCTCCTGAGAAGGCACAATGCTTCACCTCTGTGAGCATCACCTAGATGCAATGAGCGTTAAGTATTCCATTCATTCTCATGAAAGATGAGTTATTTTGAACTACTAATTATGAAACATGGGTCAATGAATTTGATTAAAAAACTACATAGTTAAATCTTTAATCTCCATCCCTATCTATCATGCTTACAAAAAAATGAAATATATACAAATTCCCACCTATATTATAAACCTTATCTTTAAATATGTATATTTGTTTAAAATTTTGCTATGGTTGTTTCATTCTTAAAGGACAATTGACAAGTAGAAGATATTTTTCACAAGTCAAATTGTGATTTTGTTATCTAGATTCAATGTAGTTTTTGAGTCAACCTTATTGGCTCATGTCTCATAAGTAGTGGTTCAAAAGATAGGTAACCTCAGAAGGCCCAATGCTTCACCTCTATGAGAATCACCTAGATGCGATGAGAGTTAAGTGTTCCATTCATTCTCATGAAAGTTTGGTTATTCTTAACCACTACTTATTATATATGGGTCAATGAATTTGACTAAAAAACTACACAGTTGAATCTTGAATCTTTGTCCCTATCTACGCCCTTTACAAAAAAATCAAATGTATACAATTCCCACCTTTATTATAAACCCTATCTTGGAATACGTATATTTGTTTAAAAGTTTGCTGACTATTTCACTTTTAAAGGACAATTGATAAGTAGGATATATTTTCCACAAGTCAAACTATGATATCACTATGTAGATTCAACGATGTAGTTTTTGAGTCAAACTTATGGGCTTATGTCTCATGAGTAGTGATTCAAAAGATGGGTAACCTTTCGAGAAGGTCCAATGTTCCAGCTTTGTGAGAATTAGCTAGATGCAATGAGCGTCAAGTGTTCCATTCGCTCTCATCAGAGATGGGTTCTTTTGAACCACTACTTATGAAACATGGGTCAATGACTTTGATTAACAATTTATATAGTTGAATCTTGAAAGAAATATCACAAGGCAGTGATAATTTACATAGTGAAATAATTTAGTACTTTAAACATATTATACACTTTCAAAAGAATATTTTTTATGCATATAAACAATATTTAACATTTTATTAAATGAAAAAAGATAGTACATTAACCAAAAAAGATGGTTCATATTAAAATGTACACCCTCAAAGCCTAGAAAAATATATTATACGCTGGTCCACAAAGATACTTTTTGAAATTATATAACCAACATTAAATATGATTTCTCCTCTGTAAATCATCATGAATTGGAAGAACCAATAGAGGTAAAGCATTGCTCTCAATATAAGTAGCTCTAGGATGGGAAACCTCCAAGAAAGGTCCAATGCTTCACCTCTATGAGCATCACCTAGATGTAATGAGTGCAAAGTGTTCTATTCATTCTTATAAGAGATGGGTTCTATTGAAAATCTAATCATGAAATATAGATCAATGAATTTGAATAAAAAATTACACAAATAAATCCTAAAAATGATATTACAAAATAATAATTGTAAAATCATTTTGTATTTTAAACATATTATACACTTTCAGAAAATAATTTTTAACATTTTATTAAATGAAAAATAATCATAATTAAAAAAGATGGTTGATGTTAAGACTTACATCCTCAAAGTCTTGGAGAAATATATTATACACTTATTAGTCCCTGCTGTTAAGGCAGGAGACTAATGTTTTCGAGTGCTTTTGGCAATTAGTTTGCCTATTGGAAACTATACGGAGCGCATTATATCCTATGTTTGGTCTAGATTAATACATTAAACAATGTTTATTGAATTTTTAGCTATTTAACGATTGGTCCCAGTGTTTTTGCTACTCGTTTTATTATTTTTTGGTTGGAAAAAGGGAAATATTAGGTATAGACTTTCATGTGTCCCATGCATGTCATCAATATAGGGAAACCTTTCTTGCAAGCATATGTTAAGGAATGGGCTGCTATTATTTTATGCGATGATAGAGAACAACTTAGTAACTTTCTTCCTCCCTCATTTGGTTGCTCATTTATTTTTTCCCTTCCAGGCACTGTTAAATTGGATACATGTTTCTAATCATTTTCACCTTTACTTGCAAGTTGACTTGAGACAATTTGTTAAGAATCTTGGAGTAAGTAGCATGCCATGGTTTCTACAAGTTATAAGTTGAGAATCTTTCTTTCGTATAACATTTAATTTTTTCCCATAATGCAAATATTTGAGGGCTCAGTCTAATATTTTGAAGGTGTGTTAGAGATGATTTAATTCTGTAATTACATAATCATCCACGACCCCACAAAATAGGTTTACAAAAAATAATGAAGAAAAAGATTTCACTTTTAATGGATGCCTATGGAAATCAATGTACTTTATTGATTCTAGATTCACTAAGATATTACAACTGAGAGGGGGGGTGAATCAATTGTAATCTATATTATTAAAATTTATACTTCATAAACCAAATCTGCAAATGTAAATGATAACACAGTAAATACCAACAACATAACACAATATTTGTTGTTGCAGAAACCCTGTTAAAGGTAAAAACATGGTGGGAATTAACACCCACAAATAATGTACTGAGAGTATAGTATCCATGTTAAAAGATATTAGCCCTGTTAGGAGCTTATTACAACATTATAGTACACAGTCCCTGTTAGGAGTAAAAGAAAATAGTAGGCTCACTGCCAAGGCACACTGCCCAAAGAAGGTTAAAGCCACCCTCAAGGATTTACAATCTGAATCAAGTGTATAAAGAAAATTCACATTTCAGTGAGCTGTCAGATAACAACTGTCTTTGCTTGGTTAGTTCCAATGAATTATCAACTCTGCTTGTATCCAGCAGTCAACAAGCTTCACATCTTCTACACCTCTCTTCCTTTGTCTTTCTCTTTCACACTTCTCCACAAGAAATTGTCATTCATATATACCCTCTTACAATAATTCATTAGGTTGGCCAGTTAAGCTTTCCTAATACATAATTAACTAGGTTGGCCACTTAAGGCTTTCCATCATACAATTAATTACATAGCCCCTTGCTAAGATACACATGGTATCTAAAAAAAGTATACAACATTAACAATCCATTACATATACTTCCAGATCCGTAATTCATGTTCACAATTAATTTCACATGCTACATGTCTGAAGTCGGCCAGGAAATAGGTCTTCTCTAGAATACACGCCACAACTGACATCATCAGTATCCAATCAACATTCTAACTCAATCCATTATTCAACCATATGTCGGTTGTCCATCAGTAAGCTCACAAGTTCTGAAATATCTTTGCCAAAAAGATATACTCGAAACACAGAGACCTACTCTATCCAGAATCACAGTTACAGTCCAGAAAACCAGTCTTCACCAAATCAACTGTAACATCCACAAAATGTAACATAAATCCAAGAAACCTTAGGAATAAGGTCAGCACACATCCTTCTCCATAAATCCAACTTCGATCATTCTGAATCATCCATACAGTGTCCGTACACTCCTTCCAGTTAAGTAGCCAGTCTGTCTTCTCTATAGAAATATATGTTGACATTAGTGACAAAATATGAATATCAACAACATGATCAGTAACCAAAACTGATATCATCCAACAATCTCCCCCTTTGGCATTGATGGAAACATATGGGAAAATCCATATGCATCAACCCAAAAGTACTCTCTCTCAATACAATCTTCTCAATATCCTCATAACAAATCTCCCCAAAATAGTATGGATTTTCGCATAGATTCTTTCCTCCTTTGGTAGCAATGACAAAGGGTGCCATAATTCACCTATAGTCTTCTGCAATATTTAGCTTTTTCAAATCTTCATGTCCAATTAGCTAGGTGCAAGATCACCCAAATGTACTCCATATTATTCTTCTGCGATCACTCCCCCTAAGGAGTAGATCCATACATCAAGTCCAGAGAATGATATAGCTCTAAAATCCACTGGCCTGATGCACATCTGCATCATTTAGTTTTCACTGGGAGGGGCCATCATCCCAAGCATGCCTCTGAGATATTCAAAAACATCTTTTGGCAAAGGTTTAGTAAATATATTTTCTATTTGTTCCTTTGTGCTACTATACTCCAGTTTAATCTCTATATCTACTACCTTCTCCCTCAAGAAATGATACTTGATGGAAATATGTTTAGTCTTTGAATGCATTAAAGGATTCTTTGACATATTCACTGTGTTGGTGTTATCACAATGGATAATCACTGGTTCTTTGAAAATTATTCCAATGTCCTTCAGCATTTGTTTCAACCAAACAGCTTATGTAAAGTTTATTGCAGCAACAACATACTTTGACTCAGCAGTAGATTGAGCAATACAGTTCTGCTTCTTGCTCAACCAAGAAACCAGCCTTTTTCCAAGGAAAAATGTACCACCACTTATAATCTTCCTGTCATCCACATTACCTGCCCAATCAGCATTAGTAAAAGCCTGCAATGTAAAATAATCAAATTTTTCATACCATAATCCATATTCTACTGTTCCTTTCAAATATCTAAAAATTCTTTTCACATCAGAAAAATGTGTCTCTTTAGGATCTGCCTGATATCTAGCCACAATTCCAACTGCATTGGTAATATCTGGTCTAGTGTGTGTTAGATATTGTAGACCACTAATCATTGATCTGTACTTAGTCTTCCCAACACTTTGAGTCTCATCCCTTTTAGTCAGCTTGTTCCTGTTAGAGTATTATTTCATTTTACTCTAGTTGCTTAAGCGTCTCTTAGGTGCATTATTAATTATCTCTTAATTAATAATGTGCAACCTAGTATTTACCTTTTAGGGTTCCGTTCACCTTTTTAAGGTCGAACTTTGTATTTGTCTTTCATTAATTTAGATAATATTTTTGCTCTCACCTTTTGAGTAAAATCTGAGTTTTACTTTTTCCTTCTTTCGCTTCATTTCTTGTGACAGGTTTTTGCATGCAACTGGATCTTGGAGGTGAATCTGATCTTTCATCAGTTTCTACATGGTATCAGAGCCTTGCTGTTGCAGCTTGTTCAAGTTTGGTGAGAGCTGTGGATCAAGCCCTCTCTTTCTGGGGTTTCTAGAGTTTTTTTGTCACTCTGGAGGAGGCACGATCTTCTGGAGCAGGTTGAGCAGAAACGGACTCTGCCATTGCATTCAGAAGGCCCGGGAGAGTCGAAATCACATAAAGTTCAACCAGTTTAGCCTCCGTGAGCACAGGCAAAAATTTTTGGGCTCCTAAGGCCGCACGGCTCAAAAAATGACGCATTCTTCGAAAAAAAATTAAAAAAAAAACATTTTTCAATGTTTTTTTGCGTTTAAAAAACCACAGTCAGTTGTAAAAAAAATTGCGCCACCCAGGCGCCGCCCCGCGGCCACCCGGGCACCGCCCCACTCCTCGCCTCAGCCCGTCGGCCGCCTCTGCGCCGACAGTCCGCCGCTCTGCTTAGCGGCTCAGCCTCCCGACCACCTCCGCTCGTCGCCCACCTCTGCGCCGCTCACCGGCCACCTCCACCGAAGTCAACCACCGTCCTCCGCCGGAGTCCACACCTCTGCGCAGGGCTGACGTCACCCTGACGTCAGCGCCGACATTTTTTTCCGGCAGAATCTTTTTGAATTTTCTGGCCGAATTTATTTTGCCGGCAGTCGGACAATTTTTTCCGGCAGTCTTTTTGACGGCCGTCAAATTTAACCCGGGAAGCCGTGACGGGCGTTTGGCCGTCAATTTTAGTCCCGGGACTGGTTTTTTCCAGCAAGCTCAGTCTTCAAGGCACCTGTCAGTTTTTTGACCGTAACTTGAGCATACAGTATCATTTTTTGAAAAACAAAATATCACCGGAAAGGTCTTTCCGAGACGGACGCATTGGTGTAGGTATAATTTCCTGATTTTTCCATCTAGTTTCTGATTTTCATAGTCAAAGTCATGCCTTTGTTTGTGCTCCTGTTCGACTTCTGGAACTCAGGTTTTCTCCTCATTTTTTTGTGTGCTTTTAGTAATTGATTATTTGTGGTGCTCAGGGGATAGAATATATACATTGTGGGGGGATGAAATCTACTTTCTATTATTTACTCTCATAAATAGTCCCTTCTACTTCCGTCTTCTCTTCTCTCAATGTCGGACCCCTCTGTGGCCCGGCTGACACCCCATAACTATCACACATAGAAGCCACACATGACCAGACTCCTCATGTCACGAGGTTTAT
>MU224758.1:509956-529924 GCA_018584345.1 Thuja plicata
CCTTTGTCTCCGGTTTACAGAGATTTCCTTGTTCTGGGTACCTGATCAGGCCTTGTTGCCGGGACCCATTTCTTTCTTTCTTAGTCTTGCTAGGTCTGCTTTCTCCCTGCGTTCAGCTTAAGGGGGGTGTTAGAGTATTATTTCATTTTACCCTAGTTGCTTAAGTGTGTCTTAGGTGCATTATTAATTATCTCTTAATTAATAATGTGCAACCTAGTATTTACCTTTTAGGGTTCCGTTCACCTTTTTAAGGTCAAACTTTGTATTTGTCTTTCATTAATTCAGATAATATTTTTGCTCTCACCTTTTGAGTAAAATCTGAGTTTTGCTTTTTCCTTCTTTCGCTTCATTTCTTGTGACAGGTTTTTGCATGCAGCTGGATCTTGGAGGTGAATCTGATCTTTCATCAGTTTCTACAGTTCCCTGTTACCATGGGTGTACCAACAGGTTTACAATCTTCCATTCCAAATTTCTTAAACATTTCCTTAAGATACTTGGTCTGAGATATAAAAATGTCATTCTTACTCTGATTAATTTGCAAACCAAGAAAAAATGTCATCTCACCAATCATTGACATTTCAAACTCATTCTCTATTTCTTTAGCAAAATTCTTACTCATTTTATCATTGCCTCCAAAAATGATATCATCAACAAAAACTTCTATAATTAAGATTCCATCTTCATCAGTTCTTAAATACAAATTACTGTCGGCATTACCTTTTCTGAAACCAAGACGAAGTAGATATTTATCCAGTCTTGCATACCATGCCCTCGATGCTTGTTTCAGTCCATATAGTGCCTTCTTCAGTCTGCAAACCATGTTTTCATCATTTGACAAAGGAAAACCATCAGGTTGCTCAATGTACACTTCTTCCTCTAGATCACCATTCAAGAATGCTAACTTCACATCCATCTGATACACTTTGAAGTCTTTATGTGCAGTATAAGCAAGGAATAGTCTCACAGCTTCCAATATAGCAATAGGTGCAAATGTTTCTTCATAGTCTATGCCTTCTTGTTGTGAGTAGCCTTTACATACCAGTCTAGCCTTGTTTCTTACCACTGTACCTTCCTCATCCATCTTGTTTTTGAAAACCCACTTAGTGCCAATAAAATTTTTGTTCTTAGGCCTTGGAACCAATTCCCAAGTGTTGTTTTTCTTTATCTGTTCTAGTTCTTCTTCCATGGCTTTAGTCCAAGATTCATCTCTACATGCTTCATCAGTAGTCTTTGGTTGAACTTGAGGAATCAAACAGATCTCATCTCTAACTCTAGATCTAGTCATCATGCCTTTGCTTACATCACCAATAATTTGATCTTCAGGATGGTTTTTCTTGAAATACCTTGGTGTCTTGAATGTTTCAGTAGCTTTGACCTGTTCTTCTTCTTCAGTCTCATTTTTGATCAACAAGGGTCCTTTAGGTTCAATAGCAACTTCTCTTGTTTCTGTTATCTAACCACAATCATACATTCTTTCCTGAATTTGAATTTTTTCATCTATCCTCACATTGGCGCTTTCAATCAATTTTCTAAGTCTCAAATTGAAACATTTATATGCTTTACTCTTAGTGGAATAACCAAGAAAGATTCCTTCATCACTTCTAGCATCAAACTTTCCTATCTCATCATCTCTCTTGATATAACATTTACTATCAAATATTCTAAAATATTTCACAGTAGGTGTATGATCAAACCATAATTCATAAGGAGTTTTATTTGTACCTTCTCTGATTTGTATTTTGTTTAATGTGTACACAGCAGTGCCGACTACTTCTCTCCAATGAACATGTGACACATTTCCTTCCAGCAACATAGTCCTTGCAACATTTAATATGGTTATGTTTCTTCGCTCTGCTATCCCATTTTTTTGTGGAGTTCTAGGAGCTGAAGTCTGTCTATGTATTTCATTTTCTTCACAGTATGTATTAAACATTTCTGATGTGAACTCTCCTCCTCTGTCTGATAGAAAACACTTCACCTTTAAACTAGATTCATTCTCAAATTTCACTTTGAATAGCTTGAATTTGTCAAATGCTTCAGATTTCTCTCTCAAATATGAAACCCATATCATTCTAGAAAAGTCATCAACAAAAAGTATAAAATGCCTTTCACAATAGTATGATCTTGTTCTTGTAGGACCACACAAATCTGTATGCACCAGATCCAACTTCCCTTTTTCTGAATAAGCTTTTCTCTTGAAAGTGATTCTATTTTGTTTCCCCATAACACATTCTCTACACATAGTGTTAGATGGCTTTACAATTCTAGGTAGATCTCTTACTGCTTTTGTCATACTTGCCTTCAAAATGTTATCAAAATTAACATGAAAAAATCTTTTGTGCCATAACCAACTGTCATAAACCTTTGCAATAAAACAAGAAGCTTCAGATGTGTTCAATTCAAATACATTTCCTCTAGATTTAGTACCAGATGCTATCAAGTCTCCTATTTTTCTCTTGATAGAACATTTTCCATTTATGAAGTTCAGTTGATAACCCTTGTCCACCAGCTGTCCAACACTCAACAAATTGTGCTTAAGTCCATCAACAAGTAATACATTGTCAGTGTTAGTCTTTCCATCCAAGGAAATAGATCCAATTCCAATAAGAAGTTTAGGAGTATTGTCACCAAATCTAACAACACCACCATCATGTCTTTTCAAACTCACAAACTTATTTTTATCTCCAGTCATATGATGTGAACAACCACTATCTATGACCCATTCAGATTTATTTTCAACTCGGGACACTAATTCTTTTTTTTCATGCATAGGTTCATCATCTTTAATAGAAATAAATCCAATTTCATCATAGTCACCATCTTCATCATCAGATATAACTTCACTAGCATAATAACATTCCTTGTCCTTTGAGAACTTAGACTTGGAAAACTTAGGTTTGTGCTTTGAAATTCTTGTAGGACATCTAGATGCAAAATGACCGATCTTGTTGCATGAAAAACATTTCAAAGGTAATTTTCCCTCAAACTTACCCTTACCTCTCTTTTCTCTTCTGGCAATCAGTGCTACGATTTCATCTAGCTTTCTTTCTTCTTCATGTATTTGTTCCCATTCATCAGCATAGGCTCCAAGTTCTTCTCTTAGGTCATTACTTCTTGTGCTTGCATTTCTAGGTAAGATTATTTTGCTTTTGTGAACGATTGCTTTGAATGATGACCCAACCTTAGGTAAAGTATCTCCCAATTCCATGGCTTCAAATGTAGTTAGCTTGCCAAGCAACATCTCTCTGGTGAAGTTCAGTGTCAAAGCTATGATCTCCTCTATAGCCTGAACCTTGGTTCTATATGTAGGTGTCAAAGATCTGAGTATCTTTGCAATCACTTCTTCCTCATTGTAAGTTCCTCCAGAGTTCCTAATACCAATAACTACCTCAGTAATTCTCTATGTGTATGCTCTGATGTTCTCATCTTCTCTCATCTTTAGTGATTCCATCTTTGTCTTCCAGTTCTGTAACTTTGCTTGCTTTGTGAATTTGTCTCCAACATATAGTGCTTCCAGTCTTGTCCATATTTCATGTGCAGAGTCCAAGTCCTTTACTTTAGTAAATTCTCCTTCTGATAGTGTGTTGATCAAGGATTCCCTTGCAAACATATTGCATGAGAATAGTTTCTTTTGATCTTCACTGGGTTTCTCTAATTCATCCCCAGTCGCTACCTTTTCTTTCTTCTTTGTTATCATCCAGTAATCAATTCCCAAACATAGCAAATGTGTTCTCATCTTGTTCTGCCAACTGTCAAAGTTTTCTAGATCAAACTTTGGACTATCCTTCCTATAGTAAGTCATCTTCAAGATCACCTCAAGCTGTTAAACTTTCTCTCTGAGGACCAATAGCTCTGATACCAATTGTTAGGAATAACATTCCACAAGACAATTGAGGGGGGGGGGGGGGGGGAATNGGGGGGGGGGGGGGGGGGGGTGAATCAGTTGTAATCTATATTATTAAACTTTATACTTCATAAACCAAATCGTAAAATGTAAATGATAACACAATAAATGCCAACACCATAACACAATGTTTGTTGTCGAGGAAACCTTGTTAAAGGTAAAACCCTGGTGGGAATTAACACCCACAAATAATGTACTAAGAGTATAGTATCCTTGTTAAAAGATATTAGCCATGTTAGGAGCTTATTACAACATTACAGTACACAGTCCCTGTTAGGAGTAAAATAAAATAGTAGGCTCACTACCAAGGCACACTGCCCAAAGAAGGTTAAAGCCACCCTCAAGGATTTACAATCTGAATCAAGTGTATAAAGCAAATACACATTCCAGCAAACTGTCAGATAACAACTATTTGCTTGGTCAGTTCTAATGAATTATCAACTTTTCTTGTATCCAACAGTCAACAAGCTTCGCAGCTTCTACACCTCTCTTCCTTTTTCTTTCTCTTTCACACTTCTCCACAAGAAATTGTCATTCATATATACCCTCTTACAATAATTCATTAGGTCGGCTAGTTAAGCTTTCCTAATACATAATTAACTAGGTCGGCCACTTAAGGCTTGTCATCATACAAATAATTACATATCCCCTTGCTAAGATACACACGGTATCTAAAACAAGTATACAACATTAACAATCCATTACATATACTTCTAGATCCGTAATTCATGTTCACAATTAATTTCACACACTACATGTCTGAAGTCGGCCGAGAAATAGGTCTTCTCCAGAATTCATGCCACAGCTGATGTCGTTAGTATCCAATCAACAATCAAACTCAACCCATTACTCAACCATATGTCGGATGTCCATTAGTAAGCTTGCAAGTTCTAAAATATCTTCACCAGAAAGATATACTCAAAACACAGAGACCTGATCTATCCAAAATCATAGTTATAGTCCAGAAAACCAGTCTTCACCAAATCAACTATAACATCCACAAAATGTAACATAAAGCCAAGTGACCTTAGGAATAAGGTCAACACACATCCTTCTGCATAAATCCAACTTCGATCATTCTGAATCATCTGTACAGTGTCCGTACACTCCTTCTAGTTAAGTAGCCAGTCTGTCTTCTCTATAGAACTATATGTTGACATCAGTGACAAAACATGAATATCAACAACATGATCAGTAACCAAAATTGATATCATCCAACAAAGTGTTTCTAAATTTGTCACGGTTAATAATGAAAGCATAGTACTTGGACCTTCTGAATTAGTTTTTCATGGAATCTAGATTTATATGACATTTATGTAGATTTTCCTATGCTCTGTTACATTGAATTTATTATAATTGCGCACTGCAACATGCATATGCATGGTCAAACATATTTCTTTTTATAATTCTGAATTCGTAATATATACCGGTATCTAGAAGACTTACTGTATTTAGAAAATTGTTTCTTTCCAATGAGGGCTTGCTTCACTATTGAGTTTGACAGACTTTGAATACTTATACGAATTTCCCAATTCCAGCTTTGTCTTGTCTGACTCTGAGATGCTGGTTGGAAGTTCCCTTTCAATTTCTCTTAAAATAAATACCTCAATAATTTTAGCAAATAAAGTTTATCTATTTAGAGGATTCTTTTTATTAGATTTTATGTCTGCATTATTAAAGGGCTTTTCGTTCAGTGTTGAATTTGAAAGTATTCCAATCATTTACCGAATTCGTTACAATGCTACATGGCATGTCAATCTTTTCACTGTTATATTGTATCTAGCTATTCTTTGTGACTATACCTAAATACTGTGTTTGCGGATCTGATTTGAGAAGATGCTAAAGTATGGAAATAGTTTTGAATTCACTATTCTCGTCATCACAAATATGAATTCCTTACGAATGAAAGACTTGCAGAAGACTACAAAAATTGAAAATCAAAGACTGAGACTTGCAGAAGACTACAAATCATGACAGAGTAATTGCAAGTTCTGCATGAGTTTCACCCCCAAAATAGTAAGCTTTATGACCAGACTCATGAGTCTGTAGCATGATTTACCTGCACCAAAAAAAGAGTATATCCTAGATTTGAAAACATTTCATTTTATTTTTTTCACTCATTTGGTCAACAGGTACAAATCAAGCAGAGATTGATTGGAAAATGTCTGAAAGTTGGGTTTGAAGATTAAAATAACATTGGAGAGATTTTGACAAAGCTATATATTATTTTTTTAACTCTTTTTTTTGTTCTCAATGAGCTATATATATATATCAAATTTTGTGTGGTGTCTATGCTCATTCAGTTTTTTGGTAGGGTTTAATGGAGAAACCATAAATTGAAATGGTCATGCATAGCACAGGTCCACTCTATGAAAGGCCAATCTTACCATTGGGCCACCAAGGATTTGGACACCCTCAGCATGAGAGCTTGGACAGTTGAGGGGCTTGCACAAATGCTTCTTTTGTGAAGCCCAAAATAGATTTAGTGTAGGGGCTAGATTCTGGAGCTAGAAGCAACATTAGGCTAAGTAATGCTAGCTACAACTCCATAGAGGAGTTTGTAATTTTATTTCAGATATTTTTAGGAAATCTAGTTCCAAGGACCTCTACAGTATGCTCACTGAAATTTTGCAACTATGGTCATTGTGGGTTTTGATTAAAGGCCATCTTGTTAGGCTAAAGACTAACATTTTATATAGATGTTCTATCTTGAATCTACAGAAAACTCACGATCTGTTGTATATTTATGAGTAATATATAACCTCATTTTGTTTTGTTTACATTTTCTTGTTCCCTTTATTGACCTATCTATATTGCATTGGTTTTCTAAAGCAGTGGTTTGATGTCTTCAAGATGAATGTCCCCTTTAAATGATAACATCGTCAAAGATATTATGTCTGTATCTAAAGTTCTTTGGAAGTGAAGGGTTGTATATGTGCCCATGTGGATATTTGGTGATTGTAGTTTCTTTTGATATTATTTTTTCATTTGTTATTTTATTTCATTCTTTATTTTGGAATGTAGTTGTAAGGAAGACTGAGAAATGTAGCACTTCATTGTTCTCGATGAGTAGACGACATATCCATAATGCACATATTTATCCTTAATAGTTTCTCCTAGGTAATTGCTGAAGATTCTTTTTGTAGAACAATAACAGGTATGAGGAACTATAACATGCAACACTATGCATAGTCTTGCATATCCATCTATGACTAAGCTATGACTTTACATTGTACATACAGAAAGGGAAAACAACTATTTATACATTATTTTTTCCCTTATTCCTTACTTTCATAGCACATAAAATGTTACTTTACTATTTTGTATGATCATGTCCACGCTTATTGAAATGTTGATTTGGATAGCAATCTCATTCTTATTGCAGGAGTATTGGAAGAAGTAACTAATCTATCAATTGCTGCTAAGCACAAGATGATACTAGTCCAATGGTAGCTGCTTCAATGCACATGCCATTGGTCATTCGAAAATCATATTTTCATTTATTTGCAAGCCATCTTGTGCATGCTACAATAATAACATAAGTGCAAATTTTTAAAATGTCAGGTTCAAATTATACATTGGAAAACCAATCATCTCAAACAAATTGATACCTGATAGTTTTTGTATGTATGCCTTCCTATCAACATGTGCTTTCCCTATTTTTTTTTCAAATTAGGGCTGACAGTGTTTAAAAGAGTAGTATAATCAGATGTTAACAAGTACGCACATCCACAATGAGCTGCCTTCACTTTGACAATGTGATCTAAATTTAACTCCATCTTCAACCATTAAACTATTGGTTGATCTCTTTACTCTCTTAGATTTTTCTAGGGTTAAGCAAGGTTGTCTAGAAGGCTTTATAGATCTTATAATATATTCTTCATCTTTTTACCAAAGAAATTTAAATTGTAAGATTTTGGGATCTTTATAATGAAGATTGTTTTGCAAAATTTAGCCAAGGAAAATTGGAATGAACTATTTGTTCTCTTTGACATTCCCATTTATAACTTCTCCTTCCTCCTCTCTCTTCCACAACCACCCTGCCAAAACTGGCAGGAACTACGCTGCAGTGCAGCTCTTGTTAATCTATTCCAGGTCTTAATTCAATGAATAAATGTGATAAATTATATTCAAGAATGGGCTCCGTGTGTTTTTGAATGAAGCATGTTTTGTCATGGGATGTATGTCGGGCATGGCGAGATCTGTTGGGACTAGGAAAGAATACGATCCTCTTCTCACCAAACTGCAGCCGTCCTTGCATTTTCTTTGTGTTGAAAACATTTAGAACATCTAGTCAAAGGGCAGCTAAAATCAATAGACATTTGTTCAAACATTTTCCTGTCAGAAAATTGTCTTGAGCCAATGCCCGTTTGTGTGTCCCAGTAAATCTCAAATGCACAGAAGAGTTTTTTTAATCTGAACTATGTTCAATTCTACGCATAGTGAACTGACAATTTTATAAAACTGAGAGAGAGAAATATTACGTGTCTGTTCCCAGGTTTCCTGTTCTGCAGACTAATAGTCGTGGCATTTGCATGTGTGGTTTTAATCGGCTTTTCCTATTGTCACTAATTTTACTGTGTCTTTCAACGAGATCCGATTTCTTGGAGGCATTCTCTCAAGACAATTCACGTTCCTGGTCTGTGCTTCCACATTTTGCATACTTGTTTTGGTGAGCATTTCCAACAGTGAAGATGGACGTTCATATAGATTTATGCTAACTCTTTTCAAGTACATTACTTTTCAAATGTGATAACTAAACATAAAGGCACAACGATTAACTTCATTGTTATGAGAAAAGGTTTTCCGAGGGGAAAAAATACAAGGCTACCAATATATTTTAAGATTTTCGAAGATCTAAATTCCATTTTATCTAAAGTTTCAAAATTACAATTTGCACTTGATATCGGCAGTGGGCCAGAGTACCAGTGGTTTTCCCTCCTAGGTTTTGATACTCTATCTATGTCATTTATGTCAATAATCCTCATGCCCAAAATAGGATTAATGCTTCAAACAAACAATGAAAATACTATTCAAAAAATAGTTAAGTTCTCAAGAAACCATCAACTATTAGGTTGCCTTGTATAAAAGGTAAGGGTTTCCTGTTTCTATCTGCACTTCCAGACATGAAAATCAGAGCTTATGGGCTTGCAAAACCTTCTTTGTCTTTCCCTGATTGAAAGATTGTCATATAAAACTACTCGCCTTGAATTATTCTCAGCACATACATTACTCATGAACTGTCTTACAAAATATCTCAAAGAAATGTGGCAGAAAATGCGTGACTGCATGATATGCACGAAATATTTTTGTTAAAAATGCTTTAGAAACTTCTGAGCAAATACAATTGGTAGAAGTGTCATGTGCATTGAGAAACATCTTGAACAAACTTGCCCATCACTGTGCAACTACTTCAAGCACTAGGCAGGGACTCCAGCTGCGCCAACACAGCCCTTGTCCACGATACTTCTGAAAATTATATAACTATCATGAATTTGAACATCCAATAAAGGTAAAGCATTGCTCCCACTTCAAAGGCTTTGGAAACTGTTTAGTGTTGCTGGTCCACACGGAAACGCGTTGACCACAAGGGTGTATACCTACTTCCTCCACAATAGCCTTAAAATTCTTACCAAATACACTACTATAACACAAATAATTTTACCAAATACACTACTATAACACAAAAGAATGGAGTCTGCTAAAACAACCATGATAATTGATAGAAAACTGATAAAATTAAACCATGAAAACTGCTTTAATTAAAATAACGCGTTGCTGGTGCATTCAGCGGGAGGTCCATTTGGAAACTTTTGAGTGTCTGAACAATAATCATAAATCATATAATTCTTGCGCGCCCAACTAAGCTGTTTCTTCTGTGTGTTACTCAGTTCTCCACTCCACCATGATTGAGTAGCGCAATCTTCAGCAGTAGGAGAAGTGGGAACACATGCATCCATATTCAAATTGTTGAAATACGTAATGAATGGAGCTTTGCTCCAGTCGATCTTCACCAGGCCGCCTCTGGTGGCCCAACTGTCTCCATTCCACAGGCTTCCATATATTCTCATCGCTTGACTCTCAGGATATGCTACGCCCAAAGCTTTGTTGTTTTTAAACACTCTTACAGCAATTCCATCCACAGAAAATCTGCACAGTACCATATAGGTTATGGATTATGACGTGATTGTAATTTTTTCTATCATTGTTTTGAATCAGATTTAATGTTCTATTTTAAGGAAAAGTTTTGTGATCCATAATTATAATATAATATATAACTATTAAATCACAGATCCTGAAATCAGAAGACCAATATAGCTAACCTGAAATAGGTTTCACTTACAGAATTTGGTGTGTATTCCACACGAAAGAGTAATTGTGGAAATCTGCAGTGGGATCAAACCAGAGATATAATCGCTGTTCTCGATTGCCTTGGCCTTGAGAGAAAACGTTTGTTTGCATAATGTAGGGATCTCCAGAAAGGTTTCCCAGAAACTCAATATCCATTTCGTCGTGCTGAGACCCATCGGAAGATAGCTGCACTTACTTGTGATTAAAACCAGCCAAAAACTACGCCTCGGACAACCAATTCAACCATCTTGTTAAATACCCATCTTACATAAAATGCAGTTACAGTGCCTGCAGAGTTTCCGGGTATCAGTTTGATTTTCATGTCGATTTGACCAAACAGATATTTTTTCTTCGATTGAAATCTACAACCTGAATAAACAGGGGCAGAAGAACACAATAGGTGATGATGTTTGCAAAGTGAGAAAAGATTCTTGTACCTTTCCCTGATTGATCATGGATTATGATTAGATATGATATGAAAAATTCTACACAATTTAATTAGAAATCACATTTAATTACAAATGTCGATTCATAAATTTACACAAAATAGAATCTAAAAACAACAAAAACAATAAAAAACAACACAAAATCTAGCAATCTTAATCTAGAAACAACTTATACAAAAACATACACACATCTAATCTAAAAACAACAATTATGGAAATTGTGCACCTGAAATCTGATCAAGACTGAGTTTTAATGTGTGGCCATCTTCAAGTATCTGGGTGTGGTCAGTACCATATGCGATGTCAATGTCGGTGTAAAAATTTGCAGACACAAGGTCGGAGAATAGAAGAGCTAATCCCATGAAACAAACGATCAGTGCCATTGACATCTTAGGTTGTTCGAGCACTGACACATAGATTCAGAGAAAAGGGCATGGAAATCACATATATATATTTATTTATCCAGAAACAAGCAAATAAGACATCGCTCAAGCCTCTCTTGTGTTAGTTGGAGTTAGTTTTACATTGAGACCCTCGACAACTGTTATAATTTGCTGGTTGATGAAAATTTCGAAATGTAATACGACAGTAGCAGGCCTGAAATTATGAGATAAGAGCTGTTTCATTCGGTAATAATCGCTATGGCAGGTTTGAATTGAATTTGCAGGAATAAGCAGAATAATGAATTTTATAATCCCATCCTTGTTATAAACGGGCCATCCAAAATATTATCCTCGAGAAAGATGGATTATAGTAAACAATACATTAAATAAATATAGTTTCTTTGTTGTATGAGAATGAGTTGTACCATAGCACGATGTGTGAACTATTTTCTTTTTGTTATAGGTTTTATATTAAATTCATATTATTACTAGCACTTATAGGAGGTGCAAGGGAGTCGCCGATAGGTAGTGAATTGTGTAAATGAATCGTTATATTATATGAGTTTTGTTTGATACATGTTTAGTTGTGGCCAAAGCTCCCATGTTTTCATAGGCAAGGAGGAATGCTGGTAACAGTTGTGGGATGTATTGAAGACATGGAAACACCGGTAATTGCTGATACACAAGAATTATGAAGGCCATGGAAAAACAATGAAGGGTACAACACATAGATGATGGTAGAAGGGAGATTACAGTAGACCAACATAGTAGGCTTATGCAGTTAAAACTAAAATTCATAAACCAAAAATTCAATTGTATGAAATGAATATAAGCTATATTTGTGTTTTGTATTTGGTATTATTAACTAGGAAATATGACTTTTAAGGCTTTGCTCAGCCGAAACCAAAATCTACAACAGCAAGAACATGTTGATTCATGTGTGGACTACAACATACCATAATAGTAGAGTTTCTTTATTGAACCAGACGATTATAAATTTTATTCAATCCGAATAATGCTGAAACAAAAGATGGACGACATGTACATCCATAAAAAAAGTTACAATAACAACCATAACAATAGTGTTCGAGTTTATTAACCATAACAGTAGAGTTTCTTTATCGAATCATACTATTATAAATTCTATTCAATCTAAATAATGACAAAACAAAAGATGAAGGACATGTACATGCATAGGAAAAGTAACAATAACAACCATAATAGTAGAGTTTCAGTTTAGTAAGTAAACCAGGCGGGTATGAAATATGATTGTAATCCATCTAAATATTGTTGAACTAACAAACGAAAGATGAGCATGACATGCATATAATCTGCAAAAATTACGATGTCTTGTAGAACTAGTTTTCCGAGACATTAACCATATAGCACCTCATGTTTCCTTTACTAAGGAAGGTATACATACAAAGGTTAGCCAAAATATTATTCTCTACAAGAGATGCTGACCAATCTTATCCCAAGTGACTCCAAGAATATTATGGATGTTGTATTTAGCCAGAAGCTTAGTTCTCATGATAAATAATAAGTCAAAGTTGATGTCCAATTGCACAAATTGAAGCATTGAAATGGATTGGACCACATAACAAAACACTCTATTTGTAGCATTCAATATTATTTATTTCCTCCTTTTTGCAGTAATTAATGTGAACCTATAGAAGAGAAGAAGATAAAATTGTTATGAAACAACTAATTGGCTTAAGCGAGGGAAGGAATAAATGAAACTTGGAGTATTTAAAAGGAGGGGTGAAAGTAACATTGCATACCCAACTTCAAAGTGAGAGCAATATCAGCTGAGTTTCTTCTTTCTTTCTAATAATGGTGTACGAATTCTTTTTCATTTTGCAATAGCGCTCTAAAGAGAAGGCGGGCTCAATCCGAAGGCCTTGTAGGGATCTGACTCTGGAGATCGCTGTAAAGGTGAGGCCTTGTCTTTCAGTTTTACCTATATCAATTGTGGCCTTATCTATTGTGAGTCCTTGTGATTTGTGTATAGTGATAGCCCATGTAGTGGTTAGTGGCAGTTGTGTACGACTTCCGCAGGTTATCGGTTGTATGGGGACAATTTTTGGGTTTTGGACATCCCAAGGTGGGCCATTGTAGTTATCAAAGTTGACTATAATATATGCTGGTAATTCTGGGGGCTTAGAGCCAAAGGAATATACAATATCTTTGACCTCGCCAAGAGATCCATTGACAAGACCAGATTCTATCCACAGGTTTGTGGTAAGCATGACACGTTGAAATTTACATAAAAGGACTTCTTGTGAAAGTTGGCCATCGTTATCATCTTCAACATATTTGTGTTGTGTGTTGATTGAAACACAAAGTGTAATAGGTACATTTAGTTGTTTGAGCATTTTTTTTATTGTGGAATGCAACAAGTTCATTTGTAGCAAATAAATGTATTTCTTGGTCAAACTTTGCTTGCACATTTGGTGGTAGGTGTTTGTTTGTGTGAGTCACTAGTAGTTTCCAATCATGCTCTGTTGGTTCTACGTTGTGCATGTTTTGTAATGCTTCACGAAATTGTATTTGAATTGGATCATCACCATGTTGTCTAAAAATTGTCTGCAATGTTACAACAGTATTAAATTTGTGCCATAGATTTCGTGCAATTGTGTGTGATGCATACAGAGGTTTTTCCATTACAGGTGGCAGTTGGGTTGGGTCCCCAATTAGAATTATAGAGAGACTACCAAAAGGAACATGTTGTCGGTGGGGTATTGCTTCACGTAACCTTCTATCAATTTTCAATAGTAGTTTTGGGCATATGAAACTCATCTCATCAATGAGAATGTACTGAATACTTTTCATGTCAAGTCTTGGAATGTTGTCAATGTTTGGCCTTGTAGTGGGTTCATTTCTGTTATTGGAATCTTGAGTGCAGCATGTATGGTTGATGCATGTATATTAAATGTTGCGATTCTTGTTGGCGCGAGAACAAGAAGTGGATTCAATCCTTGTGGTCTACAGTGCTGAAGTGCAGTTCTTATGCAACTTATTAGATACAATTTTCCAGTCCCTGTTGTTCCTTGTACAAGCATGTATAAAGGATCAGTTGAGAAACTAGCTTTGGAGTGGTCTATAATGAGAGAAAGTGCCAATTATTGCTGAGGTGATAGCCTATAGTTTTGGTTGTACACATTTGCTTGGGGGTGAATATGTTGTTGACACATCTTGTTCCTATGAGCAAATTGATTTGTAGTTTCATGCAACTGTGAAGGGACATTGTGGTCCTCCCAAATGTTACTGGTGTCAAAATCACACTTTCCCAACATGTTGAGCTCATTTAAGTTGATACTATTAGAAAGACCCATTTAAGACAGTAGCTCCCACTCATGCATTTATACATTGTCTTGTCTACCTATTTCGCTATCACTTTCATTTTCCTCTAGCAATACATCTTCATTTTGAGCAATGCGGTCAATATGCCAAGCATGATATTTTTGTGTATCCATACACTTCCAATTACTAATGATCTCTTCTTTGGAGAGGCCTATATCTCTGTCTATTGCACGAAAATGTTTGTATAGAAGAAGCTCGCTCCAACAAAACAATTCAAAATTCTCAGAGCCTTCTTTTGGAATAGCATAAAACCTTGGATATACTTGGACTATTGCTTTTTCTTCTCTATAGCATCATTTGCTTCCTTTGTGATTGGAATAATACATGTAAGAGATTTCTGATTCAATTAGCATTACTAGTTCTAAGTGTGTTGGACGTTGCAAGTAGACTTGTATGTAGGTAGATTGAATCTCACTGCCATTGGTTGTTTGTTTGATGTGGTGGAGCACTTTTTTACCCACATTCAATGATATGAATTGGCGATAGAAAATGACAAGAGGTAGTTTTTGTAACATATGACATATTTCTTGTGCACTTATATCTCTCTCTACAATGAGCTCAGCCATGAACTTATGGTATGCTTTAATGGCAGGATCTTGTTCGTTTGCATTAGCACTAATTCTTACGAGCATATTAACACAACTCTCAGATTTTTTTTCAGCCTTTGATATATACTTGGCAATGTACTTGGGAGCAAGAAGTCGTGAGGTGATAGGATGGCAATCTATATTAGCCCTCCATATTGAGACCATATGTGGGTTATGGATGTTCAACCTGTCATTGTTTCTTGATGGTTTGTAGGATTTATGGCATGATTCATCACATTCTTTTCAAGGAGCTTTATATTTGCATTTTAATTGTCGACTTTTATTACGCAGACAAGCATTCTTATAGTACATTTGGTGTGTCTCTAAACACGATTAACTAATTCTTCATAATCAATGTAAGGATTCCCAATAAATATTTCAGCTGTGTTTAGAAGGCACGAGTCATCAGTTGGGGTTCTATGTATCATGTTTCCAATTTCAGATTTGAAGTGAGGGTTCCAAGCAGTGACGTATTTGTCAAAGAATGCTTTGGCTCTATTTACTTCAGTAGGGTTCTCCCAGTCTAGTGTATCCATGTTCGGTGCATTTTTTATCTAAATGAAACCATGGATGTGTGCGGACCCTCGACTTTGCTATTCATAGCGGTACTAGTAGTTAACTGCGCCCATGAGTTTCTCGATTACCTCTTCCCAAAGATTGTGAACCGATGATGTAGGTATAGCGATGTTGTGTGGGGATTTCTAATCACATTATCTATGTGTTGTTTGTTGGTGATTAAGGAAACTGTGTCATTTGGTGAAAGGACAGCGTGAAGATCAAGATACTTTGTATCAACTACACTTAATTTGAAGAACAATGTCAAAGAGCCTATTTGGGTTATCATATATGTTAGATTAGTTTAACACTTATTCCAATATGACTGTGTCCCTCGCAAGGTAGAGCCAAAAAGAATTAATTCTTCTGCTAATTGATTGTCTAGGAGGTTTGTTAAGTGGGACCATAGGTCTTCAATAGTGGCAGGTATATTTTCTTTGACTTTCCATTTAATGAAGATTTTTGCATGGGACTGACTACGGTGACGCATCATAAGGTTAAGTAGGAAGTATCTAAAGCACGGGCATTGACCAAATCTATTATCGGGAAAGCACATAAGGTGCAAAGCATATTCATGAAGTTGCACTTCTCTGGCTCAAGCTTGCATGGTTTGTGCATTTACATTTGGGAATAGAGTGGGAAATGCCATGTCAAATAAGTCCTCAGTGGTGTACTCGTTAGTCGGTGTTGAACCTATTTGTGACCACTTGACAGTAGTGCCTATTTCATGTTCTAGGTGCAAAGATTCTTTAATGATTTGTAGTTCACAGTGTTTGTTTGGTAGTTGTACCATAAATGATGTAGAATATTCTGGGTCACTTTCTAGTACATTATTTATGTTTTTAGGCTCAATGTTTGTTGAATTTTCTTTAGCATTGTCACTTTGTAGTGTACAAAGCATTCCTGAGATATCTTTAGTAGAATTGGGTAGCAGTGATAATGTAGAATCATCGATTAGAATTACATCCTTATAGTAAGGGTCATACTTGATCTTGTATGCTAGTGCGTTTTGAACATGAATTTTACAAACATAGCAATCGTAAGCCTTCCCATGTGTATTAAGCCTACAAATTATTACTATATCCAATTCTTGAATCCTATGTGGCAAAGAGTTTGCAATATCCTTTATATCTTGGGGGAAGCTGATTGTGTGACCACTATATTTGTATTTTCCACCATGGGCATGAGTGACTTGTAATATTGGATTAACACGTGCAATGAACATCTCTTCTACTTGTGTGAGAACCCTCAGAATAGGTGGTTGTTCAAGTGGGTCCATATTGTTAGCTAAAGAGAAGCGATGTATCCCTTTCTCAGAAATGCATCTCTTGCAAGTGATGCCAGTGCTTGTAGAGTGAACATGCATACCAGGGTAGCCCTCCTTACATGTATTACATGCTTGTAACTTTGACAACATATCTAGCCTAGTTATAAATGTCTTGGTTGTCTCTAAAAAGAAAGAGGACAAATTCATATCCATTCTGGTAAGTGATAGTGGATGTGGATCCCTTTGTTCTGGAAGATTTGTTTGAGTAGGCATGCAGGGTTGGTCATCTTGGGATCTTTTGGAAGTTTGCAAGTGTGTAGGGCATGGTTGGCCAACTGTATTGCAGGGGTGTTGCATGTGTGAGATTTTCTGACATGCATGTATGTCTTCGATATGGCGATCATAATACAAGTGGCTTCTCTTACGAGATTGCAGTTGAGTAGGGGTACACTGGACCAATGGTCTTCCAAAATTATGGGCACGTGAAGGTGGAGGTGAAGGCTTTTGTTCAGGAAGATGTGTTTCAGTGGGCATAGAGGGAAGTTGACTTTGGGGACCTGTAGAATCTTGGAAGTGGGCATGGAGTGGTTAAATTGGGGTTTGGTGGGAGCATTTTGCGCGCTAGATGACATGACATGTACTTATTTCTTCTCTATGGTGAGCATAATACAAGCAACTTCTTTCATGGGCTTGAACATCAATAGGTCTAGTTTGGTTCGGTTGTCCTTCAGAATCTTATGTATTTGAGTTCATTTTTTGGATTGTAAAGAAGAGGAAAAGAAATGGTCACTACCTTTCCACATTGAAACATTATAGAAGCCTAAGAATACCTATGTTTGCATCAAAATAAGATGTAGTTATTTTGCAATGCTTATATAAAAATAGTAAACTATGATATGTAAATTATTTACAAGTAAAGTTTAGCTCGCGAGTTTTTCTTGTCGTAGGTTGTAGTAGTAATCTATGTTGTTGGCAATAAAATAGAGTGTGCACAAGAATATACAAGTCTAAGGCCTCGAGCAAGCCATGTCATACAATTTTCTGTCAACTCTTAGCAAAAGAAGAAACTCATAGTGCATGGAAATTAAAGTTCAGATAAACCAAAACAAATTCATTCACATCACCATCTATAGCATGAATAGTGGACCTAGTAGATTTAACATGGATACCATAAATACAATTTTAATTTATAGGTAGTGTACAATACAAGTTTTGAAGGGGTCTTGGAACCCTGTACATAGAAAGATAGAATATATATTGAAGTCTCTATAACAAGGAAAGAAGGAATAATTAGAAATCATCATCAAAAAACAAGTACTTGTTCTAGGGTGCTATTTTGTGGTAGGAATGCATAGTGTAGGAATTTCTTGTAACAAAAATTTTCTTTCATCTGTGAAATCAAACGTATCACTTTCAACAATTGTTGTTTTCAATCATTTTCATTGTTATATGTTTCCATTGTATTTGATATGGTAAAGAAAAATGGATTGCATTGTAGATGTTTAATAGCCTCCTCAACACGTTTCTTTGCTTCTTGACTGAATTGCAGCGTATATAGGTCTTTTGCAAACATGCCAACAAGTTTAGTTGTAGCCTCATCAAAATAAGTTGCCCATATAGCACCTGTGGGGTCTTCAAGCTTGACTTGAAGAACATATCTATAGTTACAATATGGAAAAGTAGCAATACAATTTGAATACAACCAATTTCCTTCACTATGTTGGTCGACTCTTTTTTTGCATTGTTTTCCCCCAATTTCCATGGGACAAGCTGGATAACAAATTGTTTTTGTCTTGATCAAAACCAAGGTTTCCCTAACAATGCATTGTATGGGTTTTATAAAATCGGAAGGCTTTCTGTGATAGTGGAGATTTTCTTTTGTGTTAAAATTGTAGGTGCATCTAGAAGATCTGTTGCTAGCATGAGAAGATCATTTCCATTATGTGCAAACCAAGACCGAAGTTATTTTGTCTCTTCAATATCAGGGTTGATAAAAAGCTAGGAAGTGGCTAGTGTACTTACAGCCTTATCATTATATTCTGCAACCCGTCCCTTTTTTATTGCAAGCACAGTGACCTCTTGTAGATGGTACATCTCCTATAGCTGTGTGCCTTCCTTTTGAGCTTCTTTTCCCCACAAAGTAGTATTTATAGTGGAGGTAGACATATCTACCATTTTGAGACTCTTCCTAAGTACATCGGTTGAATCACTTTTCCTTTTTATTGTAGAGGAAGGATCTATGCATATGACAATTCCAAGATTAATAGAAGAGTTAGCATCATGAGCGAGGATGTCTCTCATGGGAATGAAAGTGAATTGAAGTGTTGGAATCAAGAGGTCATCATCGCAATGGTTGAGTCTTGAATCATCTGTTAAAGTGATTTCTATATAACTATTAAGCTTATTGTAAAACTTGTTTGCACTCTTGACGGTACCACAAGACAATGTATAGACACTCCAAGCTTCGACTCGTTGAAAATAGAGGTCTACAATTGCATTGAAGCAAGTGACATGAACTTCTGTTCTCTCACTATCAATCATATCAAAACTAAACATGTGCCCATCTCTGTTTTTGTTGTTGAAGTGGTGGATATCTTTCTTCATAGTCACATGACCTTGTATCATCCACTATGTTTGAAATGGATTCAAACTCCTGATAGGAGTAATAGCAGTAGGGGGTGTTTTTTTCGTAGAGATGCATGGAAGCCAAACATCAATTTTGTTGGATTGGCTTGCTGAGAAGTAACAAGATCTCCTACATTTGTGCATGTGTCTAATGAAGCTCCCAAATGTTGTTGTAAAAGGTTCTATGGTTCTTTGAAGAATAAGGTGGGGTCACTAATGATATCATGATCCGTGCAATAGACCTCTAATTTGGAGACTACAATCTACCTATATATTTCATTAGATTTGTACAATTAGTATTGTTCTTTAGGTGGAGAATAAAATGGAAATGGTGTATTGTAATAAAGACCTAGTAGTTATTGTATGAGTTAATTTTGGCCTTCTAAATCAACCACACACTTCAACATAGTCATTCTTCATCAAGAACAAACAAAACTGAACATGAGTTATTCAGCCTGCCTGTCTCCATGATTCGACCTATTGCCTT
>MU224758.1:553410-596317 GCA_018584345.1 Thuja plicata
ATGCCAATTTTGGGGTGTTACATTTTGCCCCTCTTTGAATTGATGTGCGAGCAGTGCATTGATTCAAAGAATAGTGTGATGTCTGAAGCACAGAAGAATAGATTTCAAAAATTGATGATGCAAAGATCGATTGATGAAGATTTTAGAGCCATCTCCACGATAGAGCTTGACTCTCCGAAGTCTAGGTTAAGTTGTCAAGATATCGGTCAAATAGAGTTTTCGAGGGTCATCTTCAGAACGAAGCTTGATCCTCAGGAATTCAAGTTAGAATGCCCTGATACCTAATAGGTGAAGATTTTGAGAATCATCTCCAGAATGAAGCTTGATCCTCAGGGATCTAGGTTAGAATGCCCTGATACCTAAATAGATTGATATCTTTCACAAGGTTGTCCCTAGAACAAGGCTCAACCTTTAGGAGTCAGGGTTAGATTGCCCCGATACCTGTCCAACAAGATAATCAATAGAGATTTTAGGACTATCTCTAGAACGAAGCTTAGTCCCCCAATATCTAGGTTAGATTGCCAAGACACTGGTTAGATTGACATCTTTCACAAGGCTATCCCCAGAATGAGGCTTAACCTTCAGGAGTCGGGGTTAGAATGCCCCAATACCTGTCTCAAAAGATAGTAAATAGAGGTTCAGAATCATCTCCAGAACAGAACTTGATTTTCAGGAGTCAAGGTTAGATTGCCCCAATTCCCAATAGATGAGTTTTCGAGAACCATCTCCAGAACGGAGCTTGATCCTCAAGAATCTGAGTTAGATTGTTCAGATACTTAATAGATTGAGATTTTGAGAATCATCTCCAGAATGGAGCTTGATCCTCAGGAATCTGGGTTAGATTGCCCCGATACCTAATAGATGACAAGATGTAAGGAACAAAGATGCCCTTATTGATTGTGGAGTATCCAGTTTTGACTCTAAAGTATGAAAAATTGAACATGCCCCAAGTGATGAGATGGCCCTAGTAATGAGGACTTTTGAATATCAGATCAGATTGATTGGAATAGATTCAATGATATAATCATCCTGCCCCCTCGGGAGCGAAATGGAAAGATGACACACCATAATGATGATGGAGAGCAAAAAATTGCAAATAGATGTTGAATCGGAGATCAAGAACTCAGAATAGATTATGGAAGAATTCAAAAGATTCAGAATCAATTTCCAGCGATTTCAAGGTCTGGTTGACCAAGTTTGACTAGGGTTGACCAGAGTTGACTTTTGAGGAAAAATGTCAAAGATTTGAGAAAATGATGATAAGATATGATTTTGACAAGAAAGCGACGTCAGAAAGTTGACTGCACAAGCGTCTGATTGCGTTGGTCCCAAAAAATTTAAAATGCGATTTTGAGCGATATAGGACTGTCAGATTTTGATTCCGATCCTGAAAATGGGTTCAGAGCAATCAAATTAGGTAATGGTGAAATTTTTGCGCAACACAGAGCACTTTGAAAAATTAGGTCAAAACCTATATAAGAATGTAAAGGTCATTTGCAAATCATTTCAACCTTTTGACTTTTGCGAATTGAGCTCTAAGTGAAAAATGGTGGTCCCCTACAGCAAGCATCTATTCGAGTGATCGAGGAGACATAGCCGGCCCACAACTTACGGACCTCTAGTAAGTAGTCAATAAACCTCTTTGTAATTCAAATTTTATCAATTTCGGTCAATTTTTTATTATTTTTCCACATTTTTAGGAAAGAGTCCACGGGTTTTCGAATGAAGAAGTAGTTTCTTCGCGCAACCCATAGGGAAATCTTGCGTGATAAAATGCCTTTTCACGCCATTCGGTGGGAAAGATCGTGTGGGAGAGTACCCAAGTTCACGTGAAAAACCCTTCCATTGGGTGTTTTTTCATGTGACAAGTCAGAAAACTTCGTGTGAAGGTCAAGTATCACGCGATCTGAAAAACTTATTCGCGCAAAAGAGTACTTTGTTGCATGAAAATCTACTTCTTCACATAGTAAAAAGTGAACAATTAGAACATGAAATCAGTCTGCGTTGCATCCAATAGCTTTTGCGTCAGCATTTTTACTGTCTGTAGGATGTCTTTAATGCTTTAATATCTCGTTATGCTTTGATTATCTCAGATTACTGATCATGTACTATTGTTTGCATGTCTTGCAAGTCAACTTTTCAGACATTGCCTTTCGATCACACCACCTGGCGATTAGCAGATTAGTATCACAGCTTGATGATGTAGAGACAACGCATCTGGGTACTCTGGGTTTGAGTTCGTTATGTGATGTACCTGGGATTCGATTAAATCACAGATTGTTAGGAGCATTGGTTGAGCGTTTCCATTCAGAAATGAACACCTTCTATCTTCCACAAGGGGAGATCATTGTGACCCCCAAGGACATCTATTGGATTCTGACGATACCATTTCACGGTGCCAAGGTAGAGTACAAAGCATAGCCTAGATTGGGGACACTAGCATTGAGGGAGATCTTATAGGATGAGCTGGTTATGGGGAGGGTGATCCCATGGGAGGATCTGATCAGTGAGTATGGTCCCACACACAGGTTAAGTGGTGTTAGCCTGCTTCCTTGGTTGTTACCTGATGCTCAATCATGGATAGCACGGTCTGGAGTGTGGCTGGGGTAGGATGCTTCAGCAGATGTTAGCACGGCCTCGACATTATGGATGGGGTCAGTGCATGCTAGCACACATGTATCACGAGATGCATGAGACCGCCTATCGAGAGGTGAAGAGTATGGCAGCTGGAGTTAATATATTATAGGTATGGGCCTGGGAGCATCTTCCCATGACAAGGCTGATATGTGAGGACATGAGGCAGCCTTTAGAGCCTTATATTTGCAGATACAGGGGCATGATTACCTAGCCAGCACTGGGTAAGGTAGATCAGTGGCGAGCCCAGCTCGATGACTTAGCTGCAGTAGTCTGGAGGCCATGGAGACTCACAAAGGCCTAGGATGATGCTGTAGAGCAGCTCAGTCACATGTTTTGTTCACGAGCGATGATAGGTTGCACTATCATAGTTATTGAGAGATTCCCGCAGAAGCGGGTATGGTGACAGTTCGGTCGTCCATAGGACATATCGCAGGAGTACACAGCGTATGCATGATTCACATATGAGATTCAAAGGGGCTGGCTAACAAAACTAGACCAAGGGCACACCATGATCGATATACGAGCCTTGGCCCCAGTTCAGTGGGATTATCTGAGGGATGTGGCAGATGGCGGCATGACCGTAGAGTACAGGGAGCACTTTGTTACCCATCCATTCCCTAGGTTTACAGATCCGGACGGGATGGCAGGCCGAGGGCACGTGGTACAGCCATAGGTGATACAGCCGCAGGTGGTATAGCCACAAATGCAGATGCCCCCACCACAGCAGAGCACACAGCCAGGGGTACAACAGGGTCCCCATCCCCGGATAGTACAGGTAGACATCCCCGCTTGACAGATGGGGATGGATGTAGGGGCCAGTGGTAGCGGTAGTACGAGGCAGTCCTGACGATGGACTGTTGAGACAACAGCTAAGGAGCAGCAGGTACCATTATAGGAGGAGATATAGCAGGAGGATCCCATGCAAGAGGATCAGCATGCATAGGATCTAGCACAGGATCCATAGCGGCGGTCTTGGGAGAGAGTTAGACAGCTCTCAAGACGAGTTGGAGACTTGACGATACAGGTGGCCATGCGAGACGCATGACTTCTGGACAAAGACTGAAAGATACAGGATCTTCAGGAGCAGCTCTGGGCAGCACAGGAGGAGGTGCGACATTAGACTACTCAAGCGACATATTACTATGCATCGTATATAGGGGTGGTGCCTGATGAGGCATCCTAGGTTGTAAGATTCTTGACCTAGGCCAGAGGGTCGGAGGGTGCACAGGTGCCACCTCCACGAGATAGGGCCCCACCTCCACCTCCTCCAGGTGATGAGGGAGAGGTCTAGAGTTAGTTTTTGATAGATAGATAGATGAGATCATAGGATGTATCTGATGCGTTGGCATCCATGTATTCATATCACCATTTTGAGATAGATCATGCTCGAGTAGCACCATTTTGTATTTGTATCGACACATTAGATATATATATATATATATATATATATATATATATATATATATATATATATGAGTTCATCTTTTGGTATCATCACATGTGTCATATTTTCTTTTATGACATGTTTCCTGTATGCTTAAATGGTTAGATGAATTTACAATGTATGCAAATGTATGAACATGTTTTAAATATATGTAAATGTATGAAATGCACATGTATGATTTAGATGCAAAGATGTATGTATGTAGATAATTTATGCAAATTCAATGTGTAGATGATAATGAGTTGTGAATATGAATATGTATATGGTACTAACATCTCATGCAGGACAACAAATGCTAACCAAAAGATCATGTGAAGAATTGAGAGCGAGGACCGAACACTTGTGCAGTCATGATAAAACTAGGACAGTGAAGAAGAACTCCCCAATGTATGAACCCAGGAGAATGCAAAGAAAAGAACACTGAATCACTACCACAATATAAGTCTAGAATGAAAATGCAATCCTATGCTAGATGCAATATGAAAGTGCAATTCTAGGACATGGTTGTGAGACCCATCATAAAATCATCATCATTGAGCATTTTTTTATCAAAATTGATACAACCCTTACTAGTGCCACAATGCAACCATAAGGATATGAATATGACTTGTCATCAGATAAAATGTAGGAAACGAACGTAAGCACCAGGGCACAAAAGCTAAGATGACCTAAACATTGTTTCTAGTTAATATTGCAAGAGTACACCAGTATCGAGGCATTCAAAGCCAAGATAACCATGAGTGCTATCATGCGTAAACAAATAGATCAATAACAAACAGAGCAATAAAAAACAAGGAGATAGTACCGACCTCACCATGGCGTAAAAATAAACAAGATCGAGGGATGTGAGGTTGTTCCACCTTAATGCGGGAGCTCTTATCACATACACCCTATTTATTTGACATTGCCGGATCATCGAGACTACACCAATAAATAGTAGACAAAGAAAATATCAATGAAATTCATGAGAATAGACAACATACAAAGAAAGATTCAATCATAGCTCAAACAATTTCAAAGTTTGCGAATGTATTCATGTTTAGAGGTGTTGAAAAACACCGTTGTGCTTGTGAGTGCATTGTGTTTGATTGTTATCGATCGATGTTAATGTTTGAGATATCTGATGTGTCCAAAGATAGTGTTAAAAAAAAGATTGTTTATGGTGGTGTTGAAAAACACCAGTTTGTGTCAATAGCGAGTTGTCCTTGAGAAGTGACAAAATTACTGACTCAGGTGTAAACCAAAGATGTGATCAAATAGGGGACCCATTCCCCCAAGTAACGATGATTGACTTGACATATGTTGCAAGGAAAAACTAGATTTGATTGCCCCCAAGAGTATGGTGTTGAATAATTGTCAAGTTAGAAGGGTGCGCAAAGGAACCAGAGTGTCACGAAAGTGACCAAAAGCTATATACAAACTAAAGAAAAGAATCATCAAGACCGATCATCGATAGATAGAGCGTTTGGTTATAACTCCAACTGTAATGGATGTTCAAGAAATCTCAATAGAACAACGACAGTACGAAGACGCAGTGAGAACCACTGGTGACTGACGCGAGAGAGATGCTCAAGTGAAGAGATCATAGAACTAGCTAGACATCAGTAGGCAGACGCAGTGAGAACCACTGGTGACTGATGTTAGGGAGATTCTCAAGAAGACAGAACTCAGTATAAGCAAAGTGATAGTAGGCAGACGTAGTGAGAAGCACTGGTGACTATCATAAAGTAGATCTAAAAAGTAATAAGAAAATGCCCTTAAGACGAGGAGGGTTGGCCCGAGAGTATGACCAGTTTCAATCCATGTGAGTTGGTGTCTCAATGGGAACTGAAAGAAAATGTAAGCAAGAAAGCATGGAAATCAGCAATGCAGGAAAGCGCATGTGTAAAGCCAAGTGGTGTTGTGATAGATATAACATTGTGGAACAAGAGGCGCCTGTTTACCAGGTTTTCACCTTCTTGGCAGAAATTCATTTTTTGCTACCATGACGCCTGTTTGCTAGGTTTTCATCAATGGCACTTTTTTTCTTTATCTCTTTTTTTTGTATTTTTCAATTTTTTAATTTTTTTGTATTTTTGGAATATATAATTTTTTTGGAGATACATCAAAGCGCCTATTGCTAGGTTTTCACTAAGATGGTCATTTTTTTTTCAAGACTTTTTCAGATTTTTAGGATTTTTTCAGGACTTTAGTATATACATGAGCATACTGAAGATGTCTCAGCTGTAGAACCGTTTTAGATGAAGAGCATTGATGGGCTCTTTGAGTTGTTCTCCTTCAGTAGTAGAAATTTGATAGGTACCA
Organism: Thuja plicata; assembly: GCA_018584345.1. Classification (NCBI taxonomy): domain Eukaryota; kingdom Viridiplantae; phylum Streptophyta; class Pinopsida; order Cupressales; family Cupressaceae; genus Thuja; species Thuja plicata. The sequence continues at coordinate 559,796 of MU224758.1, forward strand.
GACCCAAACACTACAGTAAAAATATACAGACCAAGCCAGTTTGGTTCAGATTTCCCTTTCTGGATCCGATGTTGTTGATTCTTAGGGTTCTCCCTCAGAATGAGGTCACCTTCTTGGAAATCCCTTGGTCTAACTTTCTTGTTATAGCTCTTGGACATCCTTTTCTGGTATGCTCTAAGGTGATCGAATGCCACTTGTCGATGTTCATCAAGTAATTCTAGCTCTTGTAGTAGAGATATTCTATTATCTTTATCAGTAATGAGGCCTTTCAGGGAGACTCGCAGAGAAGGAATCTCGACCTCAATTGGTAACACAGCATCTACTCCATAAACCAAAGCATAGGGAGTAGCCCATGTTGGTGTTCTTATGCTTGTCCTGTATGCCCAGAGAGCTGGATTGATCCAGAGATGCCAATCTCATCCGGATTTGTGCACTGTGTGATGTAGGATTTTAAGGATTGTCTTGTTGGATGCTTCCACCTGTCCATTACCCTGAGGATAATAGATGGAAGACCAATGTTGAGTAGTTTTAAACTTAGAGCATAGCTCTGTCAAATCATTATATTTGAATTGTCCCCTATTATCAGTGATTATTGTTGAGGGTACACCATGTCTGCAGATGATGTAGTTGAGAATGAACATAGCTACTGATTTGCCATTGGCAATGGTGAGAGGGACTACCTCCACCCACTTGGTAAAATAGTCTATAGTTGTAATTATGAACTTATGTCCATTTGAGGACGAGGGGTAAATCTGACCCACCAAGTAAAAGGCCCATTGTTGAAATGGCCAGAAAGTAATGAAGGGAATAAGCTCCTTGGCTGGAGCATGAATCAGATTACCATGTATTTGACATTGCTTGCAAGACCTAGCAAACTGTGTAGCTTCCTTTTCCATATCTGGCCAATAGTAACCAGCGCTAATAAGTTTATGGGCCAATGTCAGGCCATTAGAGTGAGACCCACAGATGCCTTCATGCACCTCTACTAACACTCATTTGGACTCATCAAGTTCTAAACACCTAAGGAGGGTACCATCTAGACCACATCTATACAAGTCATTAGCTATGATGATGAACCGTGAAGCACTGTGGATTAAGTGACGTTTCTCATTCCGGGTGTAAGTGTCTGGAACAATCTGGTCACGAAGGTAGGAAAAGATATGATGGTAGCGGGATGAGTCATGTCCAATGATAGAACAAATCATCCAGGAATTGGGGGAGTCATAGGCTGGGTAGCGTAACGTCTCCACTAGGAATTCATGTCGAAAATCATTTTTAGGCATCTGTAGCATGGAGGCAAGAGTAGCCATGACATATGTTGCTTTATTATCTGCTCTTGGAACTTGTTGAAATGTGATGTGAGTAAAATAAGTTTTGAGGTCATCAACCAACCGTTTATAAGGCACCAACTTGTCGTCCCTTATCTGATAGATATCATTTACTTGATTGATGACTAACTGTGAATTTCCAAGAACATTGAGTTCATCTACTCGCCACTCAAGGGCGATCTTCATACCATTGATTAGGGCTTCGTACTCCGCAATATTGTTTGTACAAGGAAACAACATCGTACATGCTTTTGGTAAAGAGTATCTTTGAGGTGTAATGAATAGTATTCCAGCACCTAACCCATGTTGGGTAAATGAACCATCAAAAAACATAGTCTATGATCGATGTGTGAGAAGTAATATGGACTCATCTAGAAATTCAATGTGCAATGGTTGATGATCTACTAGAGGTGCTTCTGCCAACTGATTTTCTATTGCCTGTCCCTTAATGGCTTTCCTTTCTACATAGTCAATATCAAACTCATTGAGAAGCATGACCCATTTAGCTAGTCTACCTGTGAGGGTAGCTTTATTGAGAAAATATTTCAGAGGATCAATTTTAGCAATTAGGCGTGTAGTATGAGCCAACATATAGTGCCGCAGTTTTTGTGAAGAAAATACCACTGTAAGAAAAGCCTTCTCTATAGTAGAATATTTTGTTTCATATGAGACTAGAGTTTGACTAATGTAATAGATAGCCCTTTCTTTGTTCTGCTGATCTTCTTGAGCCAATAGGATACCCAATGATGTATCCATAGCAGATATGTAAATTATAAGTGGCTTCCCATGAATAGGAGGCATCAAGATTGGTGGGTTCGCAAGATACTGTTTGATTTGTGTGAACCCTTCATCACATTCTTTGTTCCACTGATAAGCCACACCCTTGTGCAAATTCTTGGTGAATGGTTGTGACTTGTCTGCCAGTTGAGAGATAAAATGTCGGATAGACTGCAGTCGGCCTTGAAGTCCTCTCATTTGTCTGATATTTTTTAGTGGAGGCATTTCCATGATAGCTTGTACTTTTGTAGGATCCACTTGAATGCCTTTGTCAGAGATGATATAGCCAAGCAATTTTCTAGATGTTACTCCAAATGCGCATTTCTTAGGATTGAGTCTCAGAGTGAATTGTTCCATATGATCTAGTATAGGACCTAGATCGGCAAGATGCTTCTTTCGGTGCATGCTCTTAGCTAAAGCGTCATCCACATAATCTTCCATTGTTTTATGCATCATGTCATGAAATATGGTGGTGACAGCTCTCTGATATGTAGCACCCTCATTTTTGAGTCCAAAGGGCATGACATTCCAATAGAAAGTGCCCTAGGCACATGTGAAAGCAGTTTTCTCTTGGTCCTCTGGCGCAATTTTTATCTGGTTATGCCAGAGAAACCATCCATTAGTGAGTACATTTCATACCCTACTATCATATCTATGATCATATCAATATTAGGCAATGGAAAATCATCCTTAGGACATGCCAAATTCAAGTCTCTAAAGTCTGTGCAGACTCATATAGATTTATCATGTTTTGATACTGGAACAATATTAGAGATCCACTCTGCATAATCAATTACTCTGATAAACATTGCTTTAACCAATTTCTCCAATTCAGCTTTGACAAGTAGAGCTACATGTGGATGCATTTTTCAAAGCTTCTGCTTGACGGGCTTGACACCTAGTGCAATTGAAAAATGGTGTATGATTAGATTAGGGTCTAATCCCAGCATGTCTGAATATTTCCATGCAAAGTTTATCTTTTTGCTTTTGAAGAATGTAGTGAATTCCTTTCTTTCTGCCTCTGATAGTGATTGTGCCAAGTGAATAATATGAGGTTCTACCTCTGTACCCAAGTTGATAGGTTGAGTTGGTTCAATAAGCACAGATGATCTCTCCTGAAAATGACTCAAAAGCACATCAAGTATCTCATCCTCAGGCACCTCGGGGAGGTTTTCACCCTTGGATACATCTTTTATTTTTACTGTTTTAGGCTCTGATACTACCACAATGTAGTTTTCACCATCAGAGTGCCTATTTTTTCTTCTTTTGATTTTGTGACTAAGATACTTGATGTCAGCCTTAGTCATGTTGACACTTGCTTCGCTAGTGGAAGACGTTACAGGTTCGATGATGTATAGGTAATAGGCAAGAGCATAATCATTCTGGAACGTAAGGACTTCATTAGATGGGGAGGTAGAGTTCCAATCTTTAAGCTTAGGATGGCGAAGTGAAAGAGAAGTGACAGGTTCAAGTGCGTTCACGGTATAATCATCAGAGGCACGGACAAGCAAGTTGAGACCTAAAGCGATCTCATCCAGAGGTATAGTCAAATTCCTTTGATTCCTAGCGACCGTAGTAGACGACATGTTAACATCTAGGGAGTCAGACTTGTGTGACCTTACACTAGACCCTTCACCTACTTCGAGAAGGTTTTCATATGCATTAGCTGTATTTGTATCTCTGTCAGAGGTGGAATTTGACAAGCTGTCAAACTCATATTCATGGGAGTCTGTTTCATCATTAGGTTTCATGTCAAGAACATGAGTGAAATCAACCCTTTGTCCCCAGTTGGGATGAGTTCTACCTCGAACCTCTGCTATGGTCAGATGAGCACCTTTTGACCTAGGTATCTCATTAGTGTTTGTAACATCAGCTGCCTCTTGTGTAATGAGAAGTGATTGGAATTCTTAGTCAAACTATTCTTGAAAGTGTTGTGGTGTGTATAAATCACCCTGATGACTTGGATTTAGAGTATATATTTCTTTCCACTCCTCATAAGTTAATGGAGAAAAGGAAGAGGTGTTATCAAAATTGTTGTCAATGTCTACTATACTGACACGCAGTATAAAGTTATCTAGCTCAGCAAAGAATGCCGCTAGGTCTGGAGGAATAGGATAAGGAAAACTATCCTCATCAGAGCTGTCTTCAGGTTCTTCAGTTTTAGAGATTTCTTCAGGTATTGGTTGTTTACCTTCTCGAGGTACAAACTTGTTTATTCTAAATTACAATATGAGTTTTTGGAAGCCTATACCTATAGAGTCACGTGTTCCACGACCAATAGCTTCAAGTGGTGCAATCAATCCCTTATGATTCACACCTATGGGACCGTTTCCTTTATAGCCAAAATATTGCATAATAGATAGACCTTTGCCATATTGCTCAGGTTTTATGTCATAAGGAGGAGTGGTTTGTTCAGAATTATCTTCTCCTTTATAGATCCAAGCTTTGATAGCTCTGTCTTCAGCTTCTTCTTCTAATGGTACTATGGCTTGTACAAAGGTACCACCATACTTTGTTGGAGGAGGAATCGTAGAAGGTTTAGTGCTCTCTGAAGGTCTCCCAAAAGAATGTAGAGACAAAGGAAAAGATGTAATAGATAGCACAGGTTCAATCTGATATCCTCCCATATCAGTTTCTTTGAGTGTCAAACTCTTTTCCATTTCTTTTAATTTTTTCTCAAGGAGTTCAATGGATTTTCGGTTGGTAGGCACAAAGATGTCAGCAGATTTTGTGAGGGCACTGAAATCATAGCGTGTATTAGCAGGTATAGTCACTTCAGATCCTTGGAATGGGAACTTAATGCACTGATGGTATGTGGAAGGGATAGCCTACATTTCATGGATCCATGTCCTTCCTAACAGAATATTGTATGCCAAAGGGATGTCAAGCACTTTACAGATAACATCCCATTCAACAGGGCCAACTCTGATTGGCAACACAACTAGCCCCTTGGATTTACATTCTTCTTCATCATAGGCCTTAATAGTAATCTTTTTGCGAGCATCAATGCAATCCTATCTATAGCCTGACTCAATAAGAAAACTAGCAGAGCAAATATTGAGGCCAGCACCATTATCTATGAGAACACGGTGAACACACTTGGGACCAATCATGACTTCAATGTGTAAAGGGTTATTATGCGGGTGACTCAAAGAATGATCATCTTCCTCAGAGAAAGACAAGTAATGTGAGGAGCTCAAATGACCTACCATGGATTGAAACCGGTCGAGATCAAGATCTTTTGGGACATTTTCCTTAGTGAGGGCTTTGTCCAAGATTTCCCTGTGAGCAGGGAAGATTTTTAGCAGCTCAAAAATAGTTATCTGAGCATTAGTATGTTGCAATTGATCGAGAATGCTGTAATTGGAAGCATTAGATGTGGAACCCACTTTTGGATTCTTATTGGTAGATTCAACCTTAGCTTTGTCTGAAGTTTGAGTTGATGTAGATAGAGAAGGCTCAGGACCTTTAATGATGATCTTAGCATGAGATCGAGTAACAACATTAGCACTGACTTGAGATTGCTCTTGTTCAGAAGACTGAGGTGTCAACCCTCACAAAATGAAAGGTGTTTTGGACTTGGAAGTATCTTCCCTTCCCTTGAGAATGATGACATTACAATATTCAGCATCAACAGGTTCAACCATATTAATGACATTGTCGTTAATTGTGTATGTATAGTTGACCTTAGCATCAGTATTTTTGCCTTTAGATGATTCACCTTTTCCATGAGGAGGAAATGGGTCTTTGAAAGCTTTGTGATCAAAATTTTTGTTGTGACCTCCCATAGTAATAACCTCACTATCGATGAGATCCTAGATTTTATGCCACAATTTAAGACAAGTAGCCGTTTTATGACCTTTATTTTGGTGAAAATCACAATAAGCGGATTCATTCCACCAAGAGGGTCTTGGTTGTGGATCATAAGGTCATGAATTATCCAGTGGAGTGAGTAAATGGTTGTCCATGAGAGTCTTGTAAACCACCTCAAGAGGTTCTCCTAAAGGAGTGAATTCACGCTTGGGTCTAGGAGCCCAAGGTTTAGGTCCAGAAAATCATGAAGTACTCGGTTTGGAATCTGTCACAGCCTGTTCAGTGGCTTTGGCCGCTTGCATCATGGTAGTGAGATTAAAGGCAGCCTTGGAAGGCTTAGGAGTCACATTGTCTACAACTCCATCATTCACAACATTTTGGTTCTTGTTGGAAAATTTGGGTTTATCTTTGCTTGAAGAGGAAGACCCTTGTTTATTTTCCTTGTGTAAGGTCAATTCTCCTTTCTTGATCATAAATGTCTCGATTCATACAGCTTGTTTAATCATGTCATCAAAGGTTAGAGGACCTTGTAGTTGTACTTGATACCCAAAGTTGCGGAGAAGATTATTGAGAAAGATGTCCAACTTTTCAGATTCGGGTATCTTGCGAGAATATTGTGTATAAAGTTGTCTCCATCTTTGGAGAAATGCCAAGAAGGATTCCCCATGATTTTGTTTCAAGTTGTAAAGATCTCGGATATGAACCGGATGTTGGATGTTGTGAGAATAGTGTTGTAGAAATAAATTGGCAATTTCGTCAAAAAATTTGATGCCAGTTGGTAGTCTAGAGAACCATTCCATAGCTAACCCTCCCAAACTATGTGGGAAAAGATGCATGAGATAGATTGTGTCATGTATGAATTCCGTGGAGAGAGCACCAAAATCTCTCAAATGGTCTTGAGGGTCGGATGTACCCAAGTATTTGTCATATTTAGGAAGTTCAACTCCTTTGGGAAAAGGAGGCATGCAAAGATCTTTGTCAAATGGGAAAGGATAGATGCTTTCCAGCGTGAATTGTGTGAAAGGTTTGTCTTTCTCTTTCAAGAGTTTAGAGAGTTTCTCTTGCATAGTTTGCATTTCTTTTCACAAGTGGGAGTTTTCAGTTTCCTCCTCTTTCTCAACAAGTGTTTCTACATCATAGTTGGAAGGTAACTTAGCCCCTTGATTGGCTAGTTCAAGAATGTATTTCTCTTTCTCCTCAGCTAGGAGAACTCCCATCATTCTATAGAAATCTTTGTTAGCACGAGCTTGTGCAATCTCTTCTTGAGTGATTTCTACTTCTACATTGTTATGGGGGTCTTGAGAATGGGACTTACCCCAAGTTTTAAAGAGGTCAATTCTGCTAACCTCACCTGATTGGTTATGATCTGCCATCTTGCCAAAACGCAAGGATTCAAGATGTAAAGACTCAGTGTGAAAAGATTGAGTGTTCTCAGAATTTGGGTCTTCTTGGAACAAAGGATTTCAAACCCGACTAAGATCCACTGGAAATGACCGTTTATTGTAAGTTCGACGTACCAGGGAAGGAGATCAAGATGATTCCTCACTAGATGTAGCCAGTAATGGTGTGGAAAGTACAGATTCATCTTGATTGATTGAAGGAAATATTTTACCACTTCGAGTTGTGACAGTCATAGACAAAGTTTGAACAAGGAATGTGAACTAGGACCAAACTTGAAATTGTCTCAAAGTAATTGCACAGAACGTGCCAAAAGGTGAAGCATCCTTGGTGCAAATCATTGGAGATGAGGCTAGAATAGCCAAGAGATGACTATTGCGACACAAGGCATGACAACACAGATGAAAGAGATCAAAAAGACATGAGACGAGACTAGTTTAAGCAAGAATCACATAGTTCTCAACCCAAGAAACCAAGTTTCAGACTGTGTGAAGATGGATGGAAAAAAAAAACCACATCAGAGACCAAATTTTACAGAAGTACACCTGACTAGCAGAAATTAGCTTGCTGTTTTCGAAAAAAGAATCTAGACTCGCGCGAAGAAATGCTCTTTCACGTGAAGATTATCACCGATGCGCGCAAAACTTTGCAGTATCACGTGAAGAATGACACCAGACTTGTGAAAAAAAGTGACAAAATAATGGCATTGTTGCCAAATGTCGCGTGACAGTTTACTGTGTATCGCGCGAAGATTCTCAGAGAGTGGATTGGGAAATGTCGCGCGAAACTATGCAAATTTTGAAAAAAGAACGTTTACAGAATCAGACAGTTGAGACCAATTTGCATTTCCCGAGATAAAATCATTCTATTTTCTAACAGATAGTTCAAGTTACAGATTGTTTTGGACATGTTCAAGATTGACAGTTTGTGTGTTTTGACGATAGTTTTGATTGTTTAACTGATACACCCACGCAAAACACATTAAACAGAATGTTTGTAGTGCCAGAACAGGAATGTCACAATCCTAGGATAGCCAAGACAATATCTATTGAATCCCCACTTGAACTGAAGTTCAGCTACGCCTACTCTTAGTGGACAACTTAGAAGCTTGGAGGCACGGGCTCCTCCTCACATGTGCACTCACTTCTCAGGCACACCAAGCTTCGAACCCCAAAGGAATTGCTTCCCAAAGGGCCATTGTCTCTACTAAGATCTGTAAGAGTGTGGGGCATCTTAGTCAGTCTCTAACCTTCCACGCCAACAGATAGAGGGTTTTTGGAAACTAGAACAATAGTTTGTAGTAAGGTCATCCGTTCAGGTGGTTGTGATCAAGTCATTTTCCCAATTAAGGGGGCTCTCCCAATCCTTTCAAAGCAATACTTTCACCTTAACGATGTCGGGACTTTAACACACCACTAGGGTACTAGAGGAGAATTTGGTTGCCACAACAAATTCACACCTGTCTATTGTGACATTAATCACAATAGCATTTTTTGTATACCGGTTTGAAAGGGATTGGCTTTAGCCTGTTACCAGTTGGGTATCCACTCTCACCGGCTCTGCTAAAGCTCTCGGGAGGTAGCCACTCTAGAAGAATCACATGAATTTATCTTACACCCAAGATCCATAAAGGTGAGGGGAGAGGATACGTTCATGTAGTTCTTAGGATTACAATCTAAAAAACACTTCAATTTTGCAAGATAATGATTCATTTTAAGCACCAACCGAAGTGTGTTTTAACTACTAAAAATAGACATAGGAATTTGTGAAAACATGCAAGGTCTTTGACAAACATCCTACAATAAACCCATTAGTATTTTGTAATGCCTTTCTTCGTATCAGCGTCCTGTAATAAACACGTTAGAAGTTTATGATGGCTTTTCTTTATCTCATCGTCCTGCAAACCACTGTTAAGATGTTTCAAAAGATAAAATCAGAGAAACACAAATGTTAGGAAACAGCAGATGGTTAGAAAATTGAGACAAGAAAATATGAAATGAAAGCTCTGGTGTGTAATTTCGCGCGATAACTAGAAAGTTCACGCGAGACGCTTAGAAAGTTTGCGCGAGATTAAAACAGAACTTGTACGGAAGTACAGATAGAATGCAAAAAATGAAATGAAATGAGGCCAGAACAGAATGTACCTACCCCACGGTGGGTGCCAGAAATGTATGTGGTAAATTTGGCCTTGTTAACTCACTATACACTTCAACATAGTCCTTCTTCATCAAATACACACAAGACTGAATATGAGATTATTCATCCTGTTTGCCTGCATGATTCGACTTGTTGCCTTCTATCCAGATGGGGTTTTCGAAATAGCTCTCAGAACGAGAGTCTCACAACCATAGACCATTCTAGGAATGAAGGATTTTTTCTTCATGAGTGCAAATGTAATGCAAGATTATTCTAAGAATTGAAATATGTAAGCTTAGTCTAAGACATGATTTCAATATAATTATTCTAGAAATTGAAAGTAATCTATTGCAAAATGAAATTATTCTATATGAGATTATCAAGAAATGTGGCAATAATTCAGTATTCTAACAATGCATGAAAAATGAGTGGGGGTTTTGAATGAAGAATAAGAGTTCTTTTATAGACTCAGAGATGATCAGAATAGAAACTTTCCTCTTTTAAATAAAACAGATAGAAAAGCCAATTCAGAATAGAAAGCTTTATTTAAAAGAAAACAAATAAGTTGTTTTCCCTTTGCTTTAAATTTTTTCTTTCTTTGATTTTAACTGTTTTATTTGATTTTAATTGTTTTCTTTCTCCTTAAAGCACAATTAATTCAAAGATTCTATTTCTGAATAGAAGAAATATTTTCGAGAGAATATTTGATTAATTAAATAAAGTATGACCTCATAAATAGGTTTTTCTCAATTATTTGAATATTTAAATTCAATTATTGAAATGAGGATATTTATTTAATAATTAAATATTATTTAATTCCTTTTTATGTATTTTAGCTAAAAGGAGTGAATTTAATTTAATTAAAGTGCTAGGACTTTATTAATTAAATTAATTCAATCATATGGTTTGTTTAGCCAATAGATATTTAGGAATTAAATATAATGTATGATTAATGCAGATTTAGGATTTTCTACATTTGACACTTAGGTCGAGTAGAGTCAGTCAAAACTCAGAATTGCCTAGTACAATAGGACTTTGATGATTTAGAAGAATGACAAATACAACAAAATTGGTTAGGGTTGCAAGATGCCAATTTTGGGGTGTTACAATTAGCCTATTGTGAAAATAAATAGTTGATATAACCTAAAGTTTATTAGATTGTGTTTAGTCAACTAATTGATTATAAAATGACACACAAAAAGAAGATTAAGTGGTGTAAGAATAAAGTCACACAAGATAAGCATAATAAAAATTGAGGGAAAACGTAGGTTGGCTATTTCATTAGATTGTTGTATTAAAACACGTTGTTTCAATTAATATATCCCCTTCCTCATGTCCAACACTGTGTTGTTCTCCAATTAATTATTCCTCAACAAAATATGTTCATCACACCCAAGACTATTTTATTCTCCAACTATCATTCTTCCTCAACACAATATGATCATTAAAATATAATTAGATCATTATTCTCACATAATATTTATTTTGTGCAAATCTTGACATTAGATCATTTCAAAATTGATATTATATATAAATATTAGTTTATACTTCAAAACTAATTTAATGTGCCAACTGTAGCATTTTATGTTTCTACATTCATAGAAATTAGAATGTAATTATGTTTGTAGTTATGTGGCTGCTTAAATTAGAGTTGTATAGATCACTAAATAGCACTTAGCAAGCAAAATAAATAGATGTGTGATTTACATGTGTCCCTACTTGTATCTAAGTGCATATTTTTGTAGGTGTCAAATTTATCAATACTATATCAAATAGGAAATGAATTTTAGCATTGATTGCTTTGTAGAAAGAATTTAAAATCTATATATATGTTATAGATTTATGTTTACCTATTTTTGTCATTGTTTAAAATAAGAAAATTTAACATGTTGATCATTGTAATTAGATAAATTGTATATGTATAAAATATCTAGTTAATTTGAACATAAATTATTTTAATTAATTATAAATTGATCAATAGAATAATAATCAATGTAAAAAATTTAAATGAAGAGTAAGATTATTTAATTTTGAAATAATAATAATAAATGATGTTAAAGTTGTAAAAGTAATCAATTCATCGCTATTTGATGTATGGTAATAAGTTATATAAAAGTTATATATGGTGAAAACTTGTCAATAAAATATATTTGCATACCTACAACTAGTTTGATAGAAAAGATTTATCTTACTTCACTTTATTTATAACCCACATAAGGTTATATTTTGTTTGTGTTTTAGTGGACTATGATGCATAGTACCTTACTCTTAAGTGACTTTGGCAACTAGTGTACTCCCTCCAAAAGGGGCTCCAATTCAAATGTCTGCAAGTGTTTATTCCTACAATTTGTGATCCACCCTAGATATTTTCATATGACTGTTGGAAGTTATTTTCAATTGATAAATACCTTAAGAAGCCTATATAAGGAAATCAATTATCACTCATAATTAAGAATTGACAAGTCACAAGTTCAATTCAAGCTTTCCTAATTCCTTCATCAAGAATAGATCTCAATATAAGGAGCATCAAACAAAAACAACTTATCTTCAAGTATGTTTTCATGATGGATTTTGTAATGATTTGTCATCTTATTGCACAAACACTTGGAGGACTTATCACACCATTATCAATACTAAGGGATAATCTTATCAATTTAACATTTCATTTTTATTTAGCCTCTTGTATACTAGGCGTAAGCTCTCTTGCACATCATCATAGTTATATAGTGGAGCTTGAAATACTAACATAAGGTTTAAAGTAGGAAATCCCCTATACATGTCACAATGTTTTTCCCTCTTCTACATGTATTGTATTTAGTGTTCTTGTGAATATTTTTTGAGATTTCAAGTCATATTACTTTACGCTTTACTTTTATGAGACTTCTTGATGCCATGGATAATCGATGTCATATACATTGATTGTTGAATAAGAAATAGATGTCGTGTTGTGACTAATCTATCAATGTAATATTGTGGGCAAAATATTAAAATTCTAGTTTTGTTTAAAGATTTTTTTGGTTTCAAGTTATGTGACTTTGCACATTATTTATTAGCCATTGGAACTTTATTAGGAGAGGCTATGTAAATTATCCATCTTAGCCAACATTATAGATCATATTAATCTATAATCTAAATCCTTAGCTTATGAAGACAACTCCACGTCTAGGATATCTAGCTCACTAGACCTACACTTTTAGCTCCAGATTTTAGTAACAACTTCTTCTCTACATCTCATTTCTTGATCTATACGTATATGTTATTTTTTTATTCTATATCTTTTTGTTAATGTTGAATCTTGTTAATTTCCTATCATTTTACCTAGTCATTACATATTCATATCAAATCAAATCAAATCAAAAGAGGAATCTTGTTGGCTATTTAGAACTGAAGTTGAATCTTTTTGGCTATTCCATCCAATGAATAATAGTGATTTAGTAATTTATATCTTAATTTATGTCCCTGAACTAAGGCTCGTTCCTACTCACTTCAGTTTCAAAGGTTTCTTTTACCTAAATGTGTCTCCTACTTAGATAAGTTGGCATCCAGTTATCTCCAATGGCATGAGAAATTGGTCTGCTTTAGGGGGTATCACATGCAAAACATATAATGGGAAAAGTGTGGTAGACTATGTAATATGCTCTCAAAATTTTGGATTTTGAAATTTGAGAGTGCCCTAGGTATTGAGCTTAAATTTGATCATGTGTCTCTTCTTGTTAAGTTGGACTTTGCCTCATCTAGACCACACAAAAAAAAAGATCACCATGTGCAAAATAACATAGGTATTAAAGGAAAATTCCTCATAAATTAGGAAAATAAGGACATCTTCAATGTTGCTCTCAAGCAACAATTTCATGATACAAATGATAGCATGGAAAATAAAATGACCAATGAGGAGGGAAGGCATGTTCATAGTAGTTTCTTGATTCCTATAATCCATAAAGCAATAAGTGCATGTAAGAGGCTTCGTAGGAGGAAGGGTGTTGCAAATAGTTTTCCAAGAAATTCATGGTATGATGACAAATGTAAGGTAGCCAAGAGATCCTTAATTTAGGGAGAGAAATAAGCAAATAAATCAAGAAGAAATATGAAAAATTGACACAATAAAAAAATAATATATGTAAATGCAAGAATAAAGGAGTTAATCTCTCTTAGAAGAGACAATCCCAAAGATTTTTAGAAGGAGCTACAAAAAAGGAGAAAACATATTGAAAACAATATTACAGATGTCTAATGGCTAGAATATGCTAGGCTAATTTATGAGAGGATGCATGAGAAAGACTTCCCCCCATTGTGAAAACAATGATGGAACTCTTCACAATGGATGATATCAAGGAGGGAATAAAGAATTTGGCAAGGGTTAACCTGGTAGGGGACATAAATGGGCTTTGTGCTGAATTTTTAAAGTGGGGAGTTGAACTCCTTGCCCCTCACATAAAAGGTATTTTCAACGATATCATTCAAGGCAAATTTTCTAGTGGAGTGGACAATTAGTGTGGTCATTATCCTTTTTAAAAGTGGGATATCAATAATCCATCTATCACACTATTATGGTCAACACCCTTCTTGGCAAACTCTTTGTGAGCATGGTAGAATGTAGAATCAACAGTTGGGCAAAAGTGGAGGAAAAAGAGCAAAAGGACCCTTAGCCATCTGGTTGAGAAAATATGGGACAATCAAGGAGAAGAAGCTTATTGTTGTTTTGTTGAATTTAAAAAGGCCTTTAAAATAGTGCCTAGAGGCAAATTATGGAGTGGAATGGAAGAATTGGGTATTCTAAACGAGTTTAGAGCGGTAGAGCACAAACTTTATGAGAAAGTTAGAGCAAAAATCTAAACAAGCGAAGGAATGTTCGAATGCTTTTGTAGTGAGAAATTGGTGTTAAGAAAGGATGTCATTTGTCCCCCACTTTGTTTGGTTTATACATTGATAAGTTGGAAGTATGTTTAAACAAAAAAGATGAAGAAGATGTGCAATTGGCAGGTTGTGTGATGAAGTTGTTTTTATATGTTGATGACCTTATCCTAATATAAAAAACAACTCATAGATTAAGAGGTCATTTAAGGACCTTATAACACTTTTGTTAGTAGGTTGGGATGCAAGTGAACATTTCCAAAACCAAAATCATGATTTTTTTGTTTAAAGAGGAAAGACAAACAAATTACCTTTATTTTTTAAGGAAGCTCATTGGAAATAGTGAAAGAATACAAATGTCTTGGGTTGGATTTCCACTATAAGCTTAGTTGGGAGACTTGTACGATGAAAAGATACAAGGAGGGTAGAAAGATTTATGCCTACTCCAAAATAGGTTCAGACAAGCTGAACTTTGGGATTGGAAATCCAAGAAGACTCTTTTTGGTTTTTCGGCCACGTCGATGCTCCTCTATGGTTGTGAGGTTTGGGCTGGCAGCATGTCAAACTGCAGTTGGAAACAACAAGAGAGAATTCAGAAGCACCTAATAACAAGCAATCTCAAAGCCAAAACATCAGTCCCATATGAAATCCTTTTGGCGGAAGCAAACACATTTCCATTAGAGGTGTCAATGATAGCTCAACTAATAAGTTATTTAAAGAAGGTTGAAAACATGGATAACCAACGCAAGCCCAAAATAGTCATGGAGGAGGGTCTTGATCGTAGATAGAAAACATGTATGAAGCAAAATACAAAATGGTTGAATAAATGGAACAACAAGTTACATGAATGTCCTAGTACCAATGAGGAAATATAAAAAAAAAAATTGGTGATGGAAAAAGTTAGGACCGCAATGTGGACTAATTATACTGGGCGAAGAAAAGCTTATAACATGAAAGAGTTTAATCCAATTTGTGAACATGGGGGAAAAGTGTATTTAGGGACAATTATCAAGGGAAAAGAAAGGTTTTGAGTTGCTCAATTAAGGACACAATCATATCATCTTAGATGTGAGATGGGTGGGTGGGAGAAGCCTAAAGAAGCTTGGGATGAGGGAATAAGGGTATAGTGGAGACGGAATGACATTTTATCATGGAATGCGTTGCTTATAAAGATATTCTCTCCCACTATAAAGACAACTTGAAGGTCAACAACATGTACCATTTGTTTGATGAAGATAAGATCAACAAGACTGCCAGTTCGTTAGTCAAGATTCAAACGAAAAGATTCGACATCGAGCGTATAAAGATTGTTTAATAATGTCATTCTTTTGATCCTGTTCATTCTTGTGAAAAGTTAATAAAATCCCATTAAAATCTTTCATTTCATGAAAACATGAATGAACGAAGGCCCTCTTGAGGATATTTTACCCATCACTAGCTGATGAGATGTCGACAATGAGCAAAACTGCATTTTAAGTAGAGCCTCGGAGCTGCATGCACAGTTATTGGAATACGACTCTGTTTCATTCATGATGGCGTGCCAGTTGTATTCAACAGTAATCTCTTCTTTGTGGAAGTCCACGTGCAATAAAATCCAAGGCCCTTGTCTTGCTGTAAATGCAAGATGCGCTCCAACTCATCCACTCAACAACTCCCTCTCAAATTTCCTGCTACTTTCCATTTCCTTACCTGATGACGCTAACACTGCCCCTATATATATCCCAAATCAACATTGCCTACGTCTTTACGTCTATTAGTATTCCTACACCCTACTCCAAACTACCTGGAATGAATTTGCACTTTACGAGTCCGGTAATTTGGTATCCTTACTGACCGGCGGCTAAGAAAACTGGTCCTTAATAAATAGGGGAAAGGTATATGCTAAGTTTCTAACGGGTAAATTAAAATTTTGATCTTTTTTAATGTGATTGTTTTACATAGTCAAGATGAATATTGTGGGATTTGTTATGTACACAAGAATTAAAAGTGGTCATTTAGAAGTGTCCTTTGATACCAACTTACAAATGCGTAAAGATGTCCTAATAATCATACACTACAACCACCTCAAAAATTTGTAGAATTTATCTAACACATATTCCTTTAAGAAGCAATTACATTTTTCTCTAATAAATACTTTTATCAATACTTATGTACAATTACCTTAGTAGTCAACACTATGTGTACCGATAAAGTTGCATAGTTCCAATTAAGGTTAAGTTGCACAACTCCAAATAAAACCTACAAATTTGAATCACTAGAAGTACAAGTGAACGATGTTGATGCATGTGAAATTTATTAATGGACTTTTACATTGAGAGACCTTAGTACCCATCATAAATTAACGTTGGACCTAAGTAGAAATCACATTTAGATGTTGATTTACATGTGTATAATAAATTATTTTAATATATTAATAGGATGAGGTTAAAATAAATATGGTTAATTAGGAAACCTTAATGTGGTTATTGTAAATTATTTGATTGATGTTTTGATATCCTAAAATGAGTTGAATTATGTTATGAAATATATGTTTGTAGGTGATTAGAAGTTTTCTTGAATTAATAGTATAAAGAACTTATGTTATGCGATTTGGCGGTCTGCTCTGCGTTATGCAATTTGGCAGTCCTTGTGGCGGATGTCTTGCGCCCGCACTTCTCCCAATGTCAGCGTGTCCACTTCATAACATCAGGTGTGCGCGTTCTTTTATTTATGCTTTCTGATGTCTTCTCCCCCACTCAAGCCTCCGACAGAAGCCGTAACTTCTACATTTAATACCATTAATGCCCCCTTAATATCCTCTTCGGCCAATACTTTAAACTCTGGCTATGGTTCTCATCTTTTATCTTCGGCGACCAAAACCTTCTCAAAGGCTGTGGCCAACTCCTCCATGGTCTCTGCTAGTGCTAGGATTCAGATTTCCATTCACGATGAAGCGCCCGAGCCAGGTAAGGGATCTGTGAATACCTTGGCCCCTTTCTCTATTGCTCCAAATTCTGAAATGATTGGTGAAATTGAGAAAGAGAAGAATAGGCTGAAAATTTTTTCTATTTTCTTTGCTGCTGTTGAAATTGAGAAGTGTCCTGCTAGAAAGTTTCTTGACGACTGGTTTCATAACTATTGGAATCTTAAACTAGGGCATAATATATCCTTCTGTAGGCAAATTCAAAGAGGTTTATTTGTGATTTTCTTTAAAAACTCAGAGGCACAGGAGGCTGTCCTTAAAAGACAATACTAGAATGTTGGTAGCACTTCCTTTTGTGCCCTAGCCTGGACACCGGAAGCTATCCATGAGGAGGTACTTGCCCTTTCGGCCCCTCGGTGGATTATTATCAAGAACCTACCTCCCTTCCTATGGCATTTTATTAATCATATTCTTGAACCCTTGGGAAAGGTGATAAGGTTCGATGACACTACTCGCCTTGTTCCGCATATGGATGCGAGAGCCTTGGTTTCTCTCAAGCCTGGTATTGAGATTCCGTCTGCTTTAGAGATTAACACCTCTGGTGAAATCTTTTCCTACCCTTTAGAGATTCTGGGTGGTCTGAATGCCTGCTTCCTTTGCAAAAAAGAAGGTCACCTTCGAAGAGATTGCCCTATAATTAAAAGAAAAACTGAAGCCGTCAAACCTAATCCCTCCCCAATTCCAAATGAACCAACTAAGAAAAACCCTAATGCATCTGATAATGCTCCTCTGTCACCCCCCCTTATGACTTCTCCTGCGTCCACCCACCAGACTCATCAACCTCAAAGTAAAACGTCTGAAGATGTTCATGATTCCTTTGATGTTAATATGACCGACGGATTTCAAATTGTTAACAAAAAATCTAATAAAAAAAGGAGAAGGAAAGCGAATAATATTGGTATTGTGGTTGAGAACTCGGTAAAAATGGTTCCTGCGCCCGTACCCGAGTCATCCCTTGTTGCTCAATCCACTATTGAATCCTCTCCCACCTCTGCTGCTAAGGATATTAAAACCTTTAAGGAAATCGATGAGGGTTACTACTTAGAGGTTCTACCCGCCTCCAATAACACCAAGATCTCCATTTTGATAGCTCCCCCGATGATGAGTGATCACTCCTCCCGGAACCCTAATACTGGAAATGTTATGGATAGTACTAAGACCATTGAATCTGATTTTGAAGAGTTTGGCTGGCAAAAGGACTTCCCCAAATCCAAAAGAAGGGGAAGACCTCCTGGATCAAAGAATAAATATCCATCAGGGTTTGGAGGTGAGGGATCCTCCCAACCTGTTAACCCCAATACCATAGAACTGTCCAAGGACCTAGCTTGCGTCCCCACTAACAACAAGTCTGAATGAATTGCATCTCCTGGAACGTGAGGGGTCTTGAATCCCCAGACAGAAAACATATTGTTAAGCATTTTTTTGATACATTTCACAATATTGATTTTATTATGTTACAAGAGCTCAAAGCTGTTGGTTTCATGCTAGATGTTAACCTCGACTTCATCTGGAAGGATGTTATTAGAATATGCTCTAATCATCCGAAAGGTAGGGGTGGAGTTGGCTTACTGATTAACCCTAAGTGGACTAAATGCATTATGAATAAAGGTAGTTCCCCGTGTAATAGGGTCGCTTGGGCCACTTTCTGCACTAATTCTACTACCTTTGGAATCTGCTCCATATATGCGTCTATTGATCCTTTGGAAAGAGTGAACATGTGGACTTGGTTGACCTCCCTTCCAGACATCCCTTGGATTATTGGAGGGGACTTTAACATGGTTGAGTTCCAAAAAGATAAATTGGGTGGTTGCCCCTTCGTTTGGAAGCCTTCAGAGCTGGAGCCTTAAGATAAGATGCTTCAGACCAAACTCCTGTTTGATTCCCTGAAGAATAATGATAACACCAACCTTAGCTTGTGGCACACCTGGTGTAACTTCCAGCAAGGCCCTGCCCGTATCTATGCCAGACTGGTTAGATTTTACGCTCATAATAATTGTTTTTCTTTCATCCCTGATGCGCATGGTAACTTGGTCACTATCTCCCCCACGTCTCTTTCAGATCACCATCCTATCTCGGTGCGTATCAAGTTAAATTATGCTCATCCTACTCCTAAGGCTGTCAACCCGAGATTTATTCTTAACACTTCCCTTCTTGAGGATGAGGACATCCTGTCTTCTATTCAGCTTATTAGAGCCTTTAATAAAAAATTCTTCTCCTCTCTTTCCTATAGTGAAAGATGGCAACAAAACATTCATGTCTGGCATGCTCTCCTGCAAACTCTTGGGCAAAAGAAAGCCAAAGACTTTAGATACACTGAGAAAGCTCTTGCCACCAAATTGAATTCTGCTAAGACTCTCATTCAAAATAACCCTTCTAATGATAATCTTGTCCCCATTGTGTCTAAAGCTAGAGATGATCTCCGTCGTCACCAGCAGATCAAAGTCTGTGGGGCTAGTATTCGGTGCAGGGCCCACTGGCTTCAACAGGGTGACAGGGGGACCAAGTTCTTCTTTAATTATCTTAATCAAAAGCAAGACAATGAAGCCATTAATAGTCTTGTGGTTGATAATATCAAGATTGTCAATCCTAATAAAATCAAGGATGCTTTTGCCTCCTACTACCGTGATCTATTTTCTTCTGAAGAGAATGAAGAACCCATCTCTCTCAGAAGAGACTTCAGCTCCATTATCCCGAATAAAATTTCTCAGCATGATTCTCTTCTTCTTGGGAAAAATGTCTCAAAGGAGAAAATTGAGAATGCTATCGATTCCCTTAAGAATGACAAAACTCCTGGCCCTGATGACCTCCCCACTGAGTTTTACAAAGTCAACATAAGCTGGATTTTCTTGGATCTCTTTGATCTCTATAATGAGGCTTATGAGAAAGGCACCTTGGGCAACTTGATTAACAGAGGTATCATTAAATTAATCCCTAAAGATGGGGACAAAACTCTTATCAAGAATTGGCGCCCTATTACTCTTTTGAATGTGTCCTACAAAATTCTTGCTAAAATTATGGCCCGTAGACTGGAATGCATCCTGCCCAAATTTGTCAACTCTACTCAAACTGGCTTTATAAAAGGAAGATACATCCTTGAAAATCTCATCACTAGCTGGGAAGCAATGAACTGGGCCAAGTTTTCCAATCAGAATGTTGCTATCCTTCTCCTTGATTTCGAGAAGGCTTATGACAGGATTGAATGGAAATTTATTGACATGATGCTTAGGGCTTTTGGGTTCCCTGAGGTCTTCTGCAATTACACTAAACTCTTACTCAAAGACGCGCTGGCCGAAGTTGATGTGAATGGTTCTCTCTCTAACCCCTTCTCCTTGAGCAGATCAATCAGACAAGGTTGTTCGCTTGCCCCTGCCCTTTTTGTGATTGCTTCTGAAGTCCTGTCTTAAATTCTTAGAGATAACACCTTTTCTCTGACAGTCAAAGGTATCACCTTACCCAATAAGGAAAACTTGACTAACTGCCAATTTGATGATGATACTAGTTTATTTTTTGACATGGAAGAAGAGAAATTCAGCAATCTGATTAAAAAACTTGACTTCTTTTGCTCTATCTCGGGGGCTAAGTTGTCCCAGGCAAAGTGTATTTGCCTTGGCTGGGATGACCAGCCTCCGGTTTGGTTCTTTAAGCATGGTTTTCAGTGGGGTGGGCCCAATAATATTGTACGCTACATGGGCATCCCCTTCTCTGTGGATCCCTCTCTTAAAGATATGTGGCTCTGGGTTAAAAACAAAATCACCAAGAAATTGAACAATTGGTATAACAGATCCTTGTCTTTGGCTGGTAGAATTCAGGTTTGTCAAAAAATCCTCTCCTCCTATAATATCTTCTACTCCTCTACTTGGATGTTCAATAACTATCAAATCATGGAAATCCAAAAGGCCATAAGAAACTTCCTCTGGTCTGATGGTAAAGGCAACAAAAAAATGCATGTTGTTAAGTGGGACTGGTGTTGCATTGAAAAAAAGATTGGGGGGCTTGGATTGAAAGATCTTAGACTTCAAGGAACGTCTTTGGCCACCAAGTGGATCTTCCACTGTGTAGAAGGAGAAGAACCATGGAAAGTTCTTATCAGAAGTAATATTGAGAGGGGTTACCCTAAAAAGGCTAAAACTTGGAAAGATGTTCCATTTGGTGTTCTTCTGGTAGGTGACTTTCCTGTCACTGTGCAAGGATCTATTGTCTTCAAGACCATTTGGAAAGCTTGGGAGTCTTCTAGGTTCTATATTTCTGGGAAGTCTTTCCATACTGATAATCTTCTACATGGTGAAAGGTCCATTTGGTAGAACCTCCATCTCTTGGGTAAGCCTCTTGCCCTGTCTCAAGGGTGCTCAGCAAAAAACTGGAACATATTGGGTATCTCCACTTTTATTGACCTCTTTGAGAATGACTGTCTGATAAGCTAGGATGTGTTAAGAAACAGGTTTAACCTTCCCACTGCTCATAAGAAGACCTATAACATGATTGTTAAAGTATGTAAGGACCTCCCTACCTCCTGCTTCATTGATTCACATAGATACCTAAATATCAAATGGCCTGATGGAACTATGGTTACCAAAATCAAAGCCAAAAATGTGTGCAGTATCCTGACTAATAAGCAGAATATTATTGAGCATATTAACAAGCTCTGGTATACCTCTCTTGAGACTAATTGCTAGAGAAAAATCCTTAATAGAATGTGGAAGTCTCCTATTGAACCTAAAATTAGATGCTTTAAGTGGCTAATGCTTCTCAATAGACTTCCTATTAGCAGATATCCTGCTCCTATTGATGTTTGTAGTCTCTGCAATTGTCCTAACTCCTGTAGACATATTCTCTTTGAATGTAAATTTGCTAAGGGGGTTTGGGCCTTATTTGGTATCACTTATCCTAAGTTCATTGATATTTTTGAATTACTTATTGGTCATATTCAGGGTCTTAAAAAAGATACTAATCTTCTGTGGAACATCCTTTCTTCTAACATCTTATGGCAGCTTTGGAAGTGCAGGATTGAAGAAAGGTATCAGGGTATCCATAGATCTCTTACTGAGTCTTCTTTGAAACTCACACATTTTAAAATTTCCTCGCAGCTCTGCATCACTATAATGATCGAGAGGGAAAAACTTATTAGGTTCCTCAAGATGGGGTACTCTACCATGTTCATCTTTGAGATGAAGGATGGGTATGACTATCATAGACATATGGACAATATGGCTCTTTTCAACAAAATGGTGAAAAAGCTACACAAGGAAATCAGCAAGAACAAGAACACTACTGACGACCATATTTTTATGATTAGTCAAATCCAGGCAAACAAAGGAATTGTTTGGATGGAAGGGCCTCTTGGGTGGACTGCTTGGGTTGAAAATTTTGAAGATCTTCTGCACTAATGTCTCTGTTGTATATGCTACTTTTTCTTTTTGAACATGTTGTATAACGTACTTTGACTCCTTGACGGTTTCCGTGTGAGGCTTTGCCTCCAGATTTGAACTCTTCGATGATACTTGATGTATATTTTGTCTGATTCCTCTATAGTTAATATAAAAAAAAAAGAACTTATGTAGTTTATAAGTGTGGCATGAATTAAATGTTAACTTTTCAAATATATTAAGTAACTATACATGTGCATAGATTGATAGTCTTATATACTTGTTTTTATGTATAAACACTCCAATAGGTATGTGTTTATTTTATGTTGTTTTATGTTATTGATATGTATGTTCAAATATAAATATGTATATGTGTTTAGGTTTCTTTCATCAACAATTATATGTTTAACTTGTATCAATTTTATGTTACGCAAACATATAGGCTTATACTTAATATGACAATGTTATGTCATCTCTACCACAATCATATGGCATGACTCTTGATCGTTCTAGAGGAGTACCATATGTAGAACGTCCTATGGAAAAATACATAGACTCAAAATAATCAATAATTCAATTTTACAGAAATTAGTTCAATATATATTGAATTTGATGCTAATTTGGCATGACTCTTGATCATTCTAAAATACCATATGTAGAACGTCCTTTGAAAAAATACATAGATTCAAAATAATCAATAATTCAATTTTACATAAATTATAGCTCAATATATATTGATTTTGATGCTAATTTGACAATTGTAAATTCTATAATATGATTAAACCTAACTTATAGTTTGAATTATACATTTTTACTAAAAGATTTCATACTATAATATCTACGAAAAATCAATCTTCAAAGTTTTGATATTACAAGAGTCTATACAGATTATGAACTCTTCATGTCTATTTTAAGTATAAAACTAGCTAATATAGACTCTATATTTAAAATACGCCGAGATACATCAAGGCGTTGAAGTTTTTCAACTTTAATTTTTCTATTAAAGGTGAATGATGAAAAAATTCAACGCCTCGATGTATCTCGGCGTATTTTAAATATAGAGTCTATATTAGCTAGTAGTAGTCGCAGCATGCATAACACATTGAATTAATTAATTTTATTATTGTTAGCATTTAGTGTTACAATTTATATCATGGCTGAGGTTAGCATTAGGATTAGAGTTTGGTTTAGATTTATTATTATGATCATGGTTAGAGCTTAGTTTATGGTCATGGTTACGAGGAGAATTATGGTTAGTGTTAGGGTTAGAGTTAGGGTTTGGATTATAATTATAATATGTTTCAAGTTGGGAATAGTGTTTTGGTCAGTGTTAAGGGAAAGCTTGGAATTACTATTAGGGTTGGGATTGGAATTATAATTAAGTTAAAGGTAAAGATTTAGATTTGGTTAGGGGTATGGTTTGGGCTAGGGTTAGGGTCAAGTTTAGGATTAAGCTTAGGATTAGCATTACGGCTAGGATTTGGTTTAGGTTTATGATTATAGTTAGGGTTAGGGTTTAGACCTATGGTTAGGGTTAATATTAGGGTTAGGGTTAGAGTTAGGGTTTGGATTATAATTATAATAGGTTTTAGGTTAGGAATAGGTTTTTGGTAGTGATAAGGGCAAGATTACAATTAAACTATTAGGGTTGGGATTAGAATTATAATTAGGTTAAGGGTAAAGATTCGGATTTGATTAGGACTATTGTTTGGGTCAGGGTTAACGTCAAGTTTAGAATTAAAGTAAAGAATAGCATTATGATTTAGTTTAGGTTTATGTTTATGGTTAGGATTACCATTTAGACTTATACTTAGGGTTAGTATTAGGGTTAGGGTTTAGTGTTAAGGTTAAGTGTTATAAGTTGAATAAATTAATATAATTAGGATTAGGGTTAGCATTTATATCATGGTTAAGTGTAGCATCAGATTTATGGTTTACCATATATGATTAGGTTTTAGCATTTATGATTAAAGTGTCTAACATTTAATGAGTATGATTATGGTTAGGATTAGGGTCAAGTTTAGAAGTAAGGTTAAGATTAGCATTACAATTAGGATTTGGTTTAGGTTTATGATTATGGTTAGGGTTACACTTTAGACTTATGGTTAGGATTACTATTAGGGTTAGGGTTTAGTATTAAGGTTTAGTGTTATAAGTTGAATAAATTCAGGTTCAAAGTATAATCAAGGTTATGTTAGAATTATGGCTAGACTTAGGATTAGGATCATGGTTAGGGTTAGGGTCAATATTAGGGTTGTGATTATAAATAAGGTTAGAGTTACAATTATAGTTGGGGTTAGGGTTTAGGGTAAGGATTATGGTTAAAATTAGGGTTTACATCATGGTTAGGGTTAAAGTGAGTGTTTAGGTTAGACATGGGGTGAGGGTTAGGGTTTTAGTTTAGTTTAAGGTTTGGGATTGTGGTTATGATTCTAGGGTATACATCATGGTTAAGGTTAGGGTTAGAGTTTAAGGTATTGTTAGTGCAAGGCTTTGAATTATCATTAAGGCTAGTATTTAGGTTAGAAGTGTGATTAAGATACATATGAGGGTTTGGTTAGGGTTCAGATTTAAGGTTATGGTTTGAATTATGCTTAACATTGGGGTAAAGGTTAGGGTTAGGTTTTGGATTAGTCATTAAACTATAATGATAATCCTAAAATAAACCTTAGTCTTAAACATGATATAAACCCTAACCCTAAATGTAAACCCTAATCCTTGATGCTAAACCCTAGTTTTAACCTAAACCTTAACCATAATATTAACCATATGTAAACTCATACCCTAATCCTAATCCTAATTGTAACCCTAAATCCAAAATGCTAAACCCTAATGATAAATGATAAACCCTAATCCTAACCCTGATAATATACTAAACCCTAATCCTTGTTACTTAACCCTAATCTTAAATGCTAAAACTTAATCATAACATTAATCCTAAATCCTAACCTTTATATAAAACCTAACCCTAACCATAATACTGTAACCCTAAATTCTAAATTTTAAACCCTCATCCTAACCCTAATTGTTGAACCCTCATCCTAACCCTAATTGCTAAACCCTAATCCCAAATTATAAACCCTAAACCCTACGATAAACATTAATTCTATATGCGATATTCTCTAAATGTTAAACCCTAATTCTATATGCAAAACCCTAATACTAAATGATAAACCTTAATTCTATATGTGATATTCTCTAAATGCAAAACCCTAATCCTTTATGCAAAACCCTAATCAAAACCTTAATCAAGTACTAATTATTGTGTGAACCCATACCCTAACCCTAATCTTAATCATAACCCTTAATCTTATATGTTGAACTCTAATCTTTAATTATAAACCCTACTCCTAACACTAATTGATAAATTCTAACCCTATTCCTAAATCCTAAACATTATATTTAACCTTACATTTAGTATTACATTTAGGATTATGATTAGGGTTCTAGGGTATACATAATGGTTAAGGGTATGGTTAGGGAAAAGCTTAGAATTATCATTAGGGTTAGGATTTAGGTTAGAAGTACAATTAGGGTTAGGGTTAGAATTATGATTAGACTTAAGATTAGGATGAGGATTTAGATATGGTTACGGTTAAGGTTAGGATTATTGTTATGGTTAAGGTTTAGGGTTAGACTTAGGATTATGGTTAGGGATAAGGTTTAAGATAATGGTTAATATTTTGGTTAGGGCTAGGGTTTACATAATGCTTAGAGTAGAGGTTAAGGTTCGGGTTAGGGTCAAGGTTAAGTCTCTAGTTAGGGTTAAGTTTTGGGTTTTGTTTTAGATTATCATTAGGGTTATCTTTCCATCATATTTTGAATTAGTGTTTGACTGATAAATACGGTTAGAGGTAGAGGGTTTAGTAATCATGGTTTGGATAAGGTTTTAAAATTTAGGGTTCTAATTACACTTTGGTAAGGGTTCAAATTAAACTTTTACTAGGGTGAATATTAGGGTTATGGTTAAGACTATGGTTATAGTTAGGGTTAAATTATGGCTAGAGTTCAAATAAGGATAGAGTTGTAATTCACTTAGTGTTATGATTAAATCATGGTTAGGATAAGGGTTTAACATTTAGGGTTCTAATTACACTTTAGTAAGGGTTCAAATTAGGCTTTTATTAGGGTGAATATTAGAGTTATGGTTAAGACTATGGTTATAGTTAGGGCTAAATTATGGCTAGGGTTCAAATAGGGATAGAGTTGTAATTCACTTAGTGTTATGATTAAAGCACAATTAGGTTTAGGGTTAAGGTTAGTTTAGGGTTGGGGTTCAATATGGGAAATCTTTGATTATGGTAAGAGTTTGATTATTGGTAGGGTTTAATTATAGTTAGGGTTATGAATTAATATTTCCAAAAATTTAATGATCCTTTTTTTTTAATGATAGACTTATATTAAATATATATTATGAGAATAATCAAGAAATTTAAACATCCTTCATCACATGCTAAGCCTTTTACTATTGAATTATTTCTTTCTAAAATCTATGTGCTAATCATATTGGTTCACATTCAAAGAACTCATAAAAGATTATTAATAATAGAAAGCAAAAAAAGTTTTATAAAAAATTTAAAATAATAATTTGTTAATTAAATTTTTTTAAATAATAATTTATTATGATTATAAATATGAAAAAAATCAAGAATCTTAATTTATTTAAGTACTTTTAAATCTAAGAAACATCATTCAATTGAAAATATAGAAACATCTTAGTTTTTTATATACTTTTCTAAATCTTTTATAGAGTTTTTCAAAATATGATACTTTTATATATTTATATATATAAAAAGATACTTTTCTAATTTTCTCATTAAAAAAGTAAAATATTTCTCATTCATTTAGAAACATCTATAATTTCAATTAGAGAATTAAGAAATTTATATATTCTTTTTATATCTTTCTAATATTCCACTTTTTTAATTGAGAACAAAAGAATTTTTAATTAGAAAAGTACAAATGAAAATAGAAACCTTATGAGTAAAAAAGTAAAATATAGAAACTTTAGTATAGAAACATATTTATTCTCTATTAGAAAAGTAAGATATTAAGATGTTTCTAATTACTCTTTTACTAATTTGTTACTATACACCTTTATTCATATAATTTTTTTTTTAAATATAATTTTTATTATTTATTTATAATTTTTTTAAAATAATAATTTTATTATATAGAAACGTCATGGAATTGATAATTGAATGTTAAGAGAACAAATAAATATTTAAAAAATAAAAAAAATATTCCTTATTAATAATTGTAAATATGAACAAATGATTTTCACAAATTTAAATTTTTAAAAAATAAAAAATTAACACTATTAATGATGGGAGGATGATTTATTTCAAAGAGATATGCAATGACTACAACTTCTATACATAAAGCCAAATTTTCTTAGATGGAAATTTCTAAATCCATATATCCGTACTTGTAATTATTCTTCAATTGTTACATTTGCATCAAAGTTTAAAAGCCATTTCTATGTTTTAAAGCTGTATTTTTCTAACATTTATGAAACTAAAATGTAGATTTGCAGAAGGGCTATTTAAACTGTAGATTTGTAGAAGGACTATTTAAACTGTACCAACATTTATGAAACTAAAATGTAGATTTGTAAAAGGGCTATTTAAACTGTAGAT
This sequence comes from Thuja plicata, assembly GCA_018584345.1. NCBI lineage: Eukaryota > Viridiplantae > Streptophyta > Pinopsida > Cupressales > Cupressaceae > Thuja > Thuja plicata. The sequence goes on from MU224758.1 coordinate 588,063, forward strand.
TTGTAAAAGGGCTATTTAAACTGTATTATTTTCTTCAGAGATAAATGAGTTCATACCAATATTTTCCAATAGGTTCTCTTATTATTGGGTCAAAATTTGCTAATACAAATGAAGGTAAGATTGAAGTACAGCCAAATTGACCTATCACGCATAATATATACAATTTTTTCCATTGAAATGAAGATTCCATCTCTTACACCACTAATTCTGAAACATGTGTTCTTCTTCCTTCTAGCAAAAAAGAAAAACAAAATCAAAATCAAATTAAGTAAACTGGAATTTTTGAGGTTGCAGACCTCTTTCTTTGCCATTTGGGTCATTATTTCAGGTTGCATGATCTAATTTATCTGATGCATATTGTTCTATATTATGCAGTTGATCTCAAGCCCAATAATTAGTTGGTTAGATGTAAAATATACCTGCAATAGCTGCATGCAAAGCCTGCATGAGGTTTTAGAGGCTGGTAATGGGGTTTGAGAGTACAAAATTATCTTTTGAAGCAACTAAATGCATAGTAGGCCCAAATATATCACAATAGTATTATTCTACTTATACGAAGTGTCAACAATAAATATAGGAGTCTATAGAGATAGACAACAAAACTTGAAAATGACGTTATGAGCTAAATGCTTTTAAATTTATGTTAAAATTATATTTTGCAAAAAATCTTTTACAGCAACTTGATTTTGGGCATTTTGAATCATATATTGATAAAAACTTGAAAAAGATTAGAAAAATAAACATTATATAAAAAAAAGAAATGTAAATCATTTTATTTTAATCCTGAATAGCTTTATTGAAAGGGAATCTAAAAAAGCAGCTTAAATGATGGCTTGAGGTGCTCCAAATATCCATTAATGGTTGAATGGCTTTCACAAAGACAACACCTTCTCCTCTGCACTCCTCTTGAAGCTTCTATTTTATTTCTTTTCAGAAAAATATGTAATCATATTTTTGATTCTCCTATTTTTCAACGAGCCACCGCAGATATTTGAAGTTTCTGTTTAATGAGTCAATGAGTCACTGCAGATATTCGAAGTCACGAACTTGATAGGAAATCATAAAAATGCCTTTCTGACTGAAACCATAAACCTACTCGGTTTCCTTGAGCAAATGCAAGAAGAGAAAATGCACTGAAACCATAAAAAATAGGAATTACAAATGTCCCCACGCAAACAGTAATTAAACAGTAATGGTATTCCAAAGAGTCATGGTATGCGATTCCACTACCATGCCTGCTAAGACTTTTCCAGCATTTGGGCTTCTTTATTACGTCTGATCTTCTTGCATTTGCATGCTTTTTGTAAATGTTCGTGGAGAATATGAATAATTCATTATTCGTTGGGATTGTCCAACTATTTTTGGCTTTAACACAACTATTTATTCAATTCTTTATTTATGAATGTCCCGCTTAGAGTGTTTGTTCGTATTCTTTATTAAGCCCAATTTTATTATGCTTTTAATGGTCCCACCATTTTCGGCTTTTTATACATGCAAATTTTACAACTCAGAGAGTGGAACTGAAAGGTTTCTTTTTTCTTACACCGTTTTTTTGGATGACCTCCTATAGAGAGGTTTGATGCCATTGTAGGTTACGCCTCTCGGCATAATTATTAATTGTTTTCAGTGTAATTTGAAAAAATTAACAATTTTTAAGCACAAAATAATTAATAATATTTAATTTTAAGAATAATAAAAAAAATTTAAAAAAAACATTTACTGTCGGGATTCATTAAAAATATAGTAACCCTACTCGTCTTCTTTAATAATTTTCTTTTCGTGATAATTTAAAATAAACATTTTTCTTTTTCAATCTTTCCGAGTCTCCAATCTTCTAAAAGAGAGAAGACCATTTTTTTTTCAAATATTTATTAAAAGCACATTTAACAATCAGTATACTTGAAATTTGAGCGTCTTTAAGCAATTTTATTAGTAATGGAAGGTAACAGTACAAGTGTCTTCAATTGGCCTATTCATACGTAAACGCAAAGAAACTTTAAGAGAGCAACATTCCCAAGAAATTTTAGAAATTTTAAACTCTACAAATGATAACAAATGAAAATTGAGATGTATATTCGATTGACGGGGATCCAATCGCTACAGAAAATAGCCTCTTGGCCTTGGAAATCGCTACAAAAAATGAAAGAATAAAAGAATTTGATGGAACTTGGTGTAAGTTGATCCTCTGAACTCAGTTCGATGTCTGGCGAGTGCATTCAGCAGGGAATCCCTGAGGAAACCTTTTAGCGTCCGAACAGTAATCGTAAATCATGTAGTTTTTTCGGACCCATTCAAGTTTCTGCTGCTCACTCGACTCCAACGCCTGTGCAGCGTACCATGAATTGACAGAGCAATCAGAGGAGGCAGAGCATGTCTCTGCTTTGAAATTCCCATACGCCGCCACAAATGGAGACTTGCTCCAATCGATCTTCACTGCACCGCCTCTGGTTGCCCAATCGTCTGCGTTCCACAGGCTCGAATATATTCTCATCGCTTGATTCTTCGGATATGCAACGCCCAAATCTTCGCTGTTCTTGAACACTCTCACCGGAGTTCCATCAACAGAAAACCTGCAGAGTACCATAAATACATGTTATAAGTACAATAATGATGTTGAAAATAGAGGAACAGGCCAAAGAGAACATTCGCTAGTGGATTTGAAGTTGCAGGGACATTAACATGGCTTACATAATTTGTTGGGGATTCCAGAGGAGGGAGTAAGTGTGGAAATCTGCGGTGGGGTCGAACCAGAGGTAGAATTGCTGCTCGCGATTGCCTTTGCCTTGTGAGAAAACATTGGTATGCATAATATAGGGATCTCCAGACAGATTTCCCAGGAACTCAAAGTCGATTTCGTCGTGCTTATCCCCTTGTGAAGAAAGCTGCAGCAGACCATGAAAATCTTATTAGACCATGCTCAAATTCCCGAAACAATACTAAAACTACTACCCACTATTGATTTCAGTACTAGAGAATGAATTGAAGGGACAGACATACATAATATGCAGTAACAGTGCCGGCCGAGTTTCCAGGCACCAGCTTGATTTGTATATCAATTCTGCCAAAGAGATATTCATTCTTGGATTGGAACCCTGAACCTGTTTCAATACAGCAGAGGCAGGGGAGAAGATAAGAATCCATTCAACATACTGTAAAAATCACAAATATGTGCAGTAAGCAAAAGAGATGAAAATACCTGAGGACTGATCGAGAGTAAGCTGCAATCTTTGGCCATTTTTCGAGTATCCTACCACGATCATTTCCCCATGTGATGTCAAAGTCGTTATAAAAATTAGCAGAAACAAGGTGGGAGAAAGCGAGTGCAAGGCTAATGAGGAGGACACAGAGAAAGAGGTCCATTTGGAAGTGAAGATAAAGAACCCCAAATGTAGGAGTATTGATAGAGGTAAAGATGTTGTGAATGTTGGATTGAAGAGGGATATGAATGGGATTTATATAGGCAAGGTCGGGAAAGGAAGGGAAAGCGGCAAGATATTTCCCGTAGAGCTATTAAATGGATGAGTTGGAGCGCACTTCGTGGTGTTTTGTTTCACGCGGAGTTCCAGCTGGCTTAGCTGTGAGCATTATGAGACAGTTGTGTAGAGGCTGTCTCAAATGCAGTGTTTTGGATGTGACGTTTCATCGTCTACTAACCAGTCAAATGCCGCGTAACACCTTTTGGAAAAAGCAATAGGTAGGTGGGGGAGGACCATCTTGTGGGGCGGCTGCACTTATTATTACAATAGTATTTAATTGTGGGAGGACCATCTTGTGTACCTACTTTACACAACTACGGTCGAAGAAGAATAAATTCTTATTCTAATTTAAAATCAATCTTAATTTTAATTTTTTTTGAATAGTCTATTTTCTATTAAAAATTTAATTTTAATCTTTATAGTAAATAAAATTTAAATAATAAATATTTATTGTTGCAATTGTAGAAAATGAAGATATAATTTTTCCTCTTTTAAAATTTTGAAAATTAAATTTATTTATTTATAATAATATATTATACAATTAATCAATTGCTAATGTCGAAATTCTGACTTACAATATATTTCAATCTAACATGTGTAACTTTAAGTGGAGATCAATCTCTTTATCTAACATTTTTTCCTATTAACCATCGAAGAAAAATTTCTTCCCTTTTATCAATGTTTGGCAATGTTTCAAATTTTATTAAACCAAGTTTTTAATTTATGATTGGCTCTTGGCTTTTAAGCTAGCAGGTTTTAATTTTTCTATTTCACAACAAAGGGGAAAAAATACTTTTGACCAATGAGCCTTTTCTGAAGATAGAATGCATGTTCACGTTTCCTCATGCGTTGAGTTTTTAAGGTAGAGAACACATGGGCCTTCAATTGACTACATGGCATGCTACAAAACGATTCGTGTGCCTTGACTCTGCTTAGGCATTTTGTATTCATGCACACAACTTGAATGATTGTCCAAGAAATGTATATTATATGGATGCAATCTACACGAGCTAATGGAAAACCTGTTGTGAAAGATAATGTTTTTTTGTATTTTTGAAAGATATATGAGAATATTTCATGGAGACATACAAAAATAGGGATTCTAGATTTAGTGGTAAGCTCTTATTAATTAATAATTCTATTCATTTTATTAGTATGTCTTACATGTTTGCCTTTTTATTATGCTTGCAAATAGAGTCACCGTAACAATAGAAAAATATCTCAATGTTTGAAAGTAGATGCTTATTATGTATTATTATGACATTTTAAGAATTTAAAAAAAAAATGAAAAAGAGCTATTAGGAAAGTATCATGGTTTGAGTGAGAAACAAGATCATTTTAAAGAAACAATTTATTTTTTAGATAACTTAGAAAAGTGGAATTTATGTTTGCAAGAAATTTACAATATGTAAAATCGTTGAAGTATACATCATTTTTAGATTGTTAATTTTTTTTGCATAGATATAAAATAGTTTTTAGATAATTTAGTAAAGTAGAAATTGTGCTTCAAAAAAATTGCAATACAAAAGATAAAACAAGGGTTGTTGTGCAACTAGAGTCCCTGCCAAATACACATATTTTTTTATGCCATTCAATGGTTCTTGAAACATTTTTTTCTCATTTGAATCATATATTGCAATTTATTTAATAATCGTTGCTTTGATGCTACAACTATTGCACATCCATCATTCTACTCAGTCGTTAAAGTTCTGTGCAAAATAATTGTGCATACACAGTGGGTTTTAATTATTCTGATTAAGCAAAGGATGATGTTGAGATGTTGGTTTTTCAAAATTGAACACAGTAAGTTATAAAATATTTTAAAATCACATAATTATAAAATTGATTTTTATTAGTCATAATCTTAGATTTTAAGCAGTCTTAGAGCTTTGTTCTTGGCTTACAAAGTATTCGCTCATTGTTCAATCTCCTTTGCAAATTATGCAAACCTAATTCTGAAAGGCAAATGACAAGCAATCCCTCTTAACCATATCTACAATATTTTAATGAGTGTATTTCAAATTTCAGTTTCTAATGAAGCCTTGTTTTTGTCAATCATCTTATTATTTTTGAAATACAACTACTAGTCGAATCATATCACGGTATGAGTAGTGTTCTTTTCCACTTAATGCCCTCAAAAAATGAAATCAATATGTGTATTAGATTAGTATTTGCCTCTTTTAAACACAATTCATTAGAATTGTCAACAAACATTGCTTGTTGAAGATCTCAATTTTAAGGATTGTTGTTGCCCTTATTTTCATTGAGGTATGTACCTATTCTTAGTTGTATCATTTTTCTTCAAGCTCAGTCACATCTCCATATTTCTAATCTTAAATGGTTCATAATTACAATTTTAATACAATGGTCCAGTGCAAACTTGTAGCACTCAATTATAATTTTTCTCTTAGATTGTGATGCATTTAGAAGTTCCTAATCTATTACATACCCATGTTTTCATGATCTCATCATAATTGATGGTGTTGATTCTTGTGATCATCGTAGTCCAATGAGACACTTCTCTTTGAGGCATTCTACAAAATGGTTCACATGCTCCCACACTTTGCATAAATTCCTACTTGGGATTTTTTTTTTTTAAAAGTCGGATAAAAATCCCTCTTCATTTATCCTTTGATATCTATGTTCATATTGTGTACAAAACCTCCAATTTTAGCACAAGCAAGCATGTTGAGTTTCTTTATAGTTGGCAATTGCATTTGCTTGAAAGTTTATAGAGCCTTTAAAGATAAACCATTTTGTGCATATCCTAAAATCATGGCACCACATTTGTTTGAGACATTTTATCAAACTGTTCACTGTCTTATTGTTTTTTTTGGTCGATAAAAGGACAAGGCCTTGCTAATTTTATTTATAATATAAAAAGAATTACAAATTACTCTATTCAAACGGGCATTGGTAGGAAAAAACGAAGTCAAGAAAACCTCCAGTCTTGCCTGGGGACCAATGGTCCACTGAATACTTACAAAAATTTGTAGGGGCATACCCCTATTTACATAAGAAAGAGGATGTAACCTCGAGATTTAAAATAAAAATTAACCATGTTCTAGGTACATAGAGAATATTCCTGAACTTCACTTATAATTTCTTATACTTCTTGTATTATCAATTTTAAGGCCTCAGGATTCGTCTCCTTATCCAAACTAGTACCTGTACCTACAAAATAATATTATCCTTTCCTGCAACTAATTTGTTAGAATACAAAGAGTATTTTAAGAGACATCGTTCATGACTTCTTGTAACCTTGAATATACCTAATGTCCTGTTTATTGACAGACTAATCTCATAATGTTTTCTTAACATATCTTACCTTATAAAAGATCTGAATATTTTCCTTGTAAACGATTACTCATAAATTTGTACTCTAATGATTAACTAATTGTATCAATAATTGTTGATACATTAATTCCTTCTATATTAGATAGAAATAATAACCTATTTTTTGTTAATATTATGGGGTGATCCCACAATAGTGGGTTACACTTTTTTGCCTAAACGGACAGTGAAGTCTACATTTTGAAAGAAACTTTCAGATTCAGATGCATATTGTCATTAAACCGTTTGAAATATGAAGATGAAGTAAACTAGAGTCTTTTAGGATTTTCTGTCTAGATTTTGTATATATATATATATATATATATATATATATATATATATATATATATATATATAGTTGAATTGATTTTAATAGTTTTTTTTCTCCCACTAAAACTACTATGTTGCTGAAAACATCATTTTCAAAAAGTTACATTGACTTCATAGGGAATAACTTTTTCTCTAAAATAGATATCAATGCGCTTCTTTCGAATTTGGTTTTGTAACATCCATACGGATGCCATGCAATTGGTTTGACGACATTATCATGATTATTGCATATTTTATGAATGTTTGAAGTAGCATAAACCGTAATTTTGACATACCTTGACTGCATAGCTTATAACTTGTTGTGTATTTATCAAAATTCTTTTTTTTTCATAGAAAGTAGACTTGAAGCCGGAGGGCACTGTTATTTTTCAAAAAAAAAATTATTTTTTCTACTATTTTTCATTGAACGTCAAACTTGGAGGTTTATTTTCGATAAAAAACCTACATTTGATGCATGTCACAAAACATAGACCTAATGAATTCAAAAATTGTCAAATCTATATTCGTTAGAAAGCTAGTTCAGATTACTTGTGCGATGCAAAAGGACATCTCCATATTCTTCCAGTTGAGCAGAGCGCTTGAGCCCCAAAGCCATGAAAACAACAGATTTCTCTTAACCTCTGCAAATGGACAAAATTTTGTGGGTTTCGATAGAAAGTAGTTTCGATCGAAACTATTTAGTTTCGATTGAAACTACTTTCTATCGAAAGTAGTTTCATGATTTGGCGTTTGTTAGCCATTTACTAAAGCACTTTTGACCGAAAGTTTCAAGTTTCGATAGAAATTCAGAGATGACTTTCGATAGAAACCTATGTCGGCCTATTAGGTGTTGTTTCGGGTTCAGAACGATTACATATAAATAAATATATGTTTTCGTCATCTTATTAATTTGAAAGTTTCAAAATTATTCGCATTTTGGAAAAGGAAGACAATTTTGCAAATTGTGATGGGAAATAAAAAAGAAGGCTAAATAAGAGTACATGACATTATTCAGAAGTGACTGAACAAAGACTATGTAAAGAAGCTCGGGAAATATATTATCATAAGAAACAAGGTACATCTCTCTCTCTCTCTCTCTCTCTCTCTCTCTCTCTCTCTCTCTCTCTCTCTCTCTCC
>MU224758.1:617670-628937 GCA_018584345.1 Thuja plicata
GTTGTTGCAGAGTGGTGAGGTTTGGCAATATGTGAGCTTGTAGCTCTGTAACCTCATTTCTAAATTGTGTCTCTGCATCCCATATCTCTTGTCTCAATCTATTTACCTCTGTGATCTTTTCATGATGCAGATTTATTGTGTTTGTATCAGAGGTTAAACTTAGTGTACTAGCTGTTAGATCTGAATCTAGTTGGGACAACTTTTCACTATTTTCTTTTGTGAAATTTTCTAGTGTGCACAATTTTTGAACTAAGGTAACAACTTCAGCAATCATCGGTTCTAATTGACTTGCTAGTTCAGAGAGCTTTACCGTGTTCTCTGCCACTTCTTGGCTGATCTTCTCAACTAGTTTGTGTTGATACTTCATCTCTGCTTGTTCTTCCATTGCCTTCTCTGCATCTACATTTTGATTTGTGATGGCGTCGGTAAGAGCTGCTATTTGTTCCATGGCTGATATGCTATCTTCAATTTTTGTATCTACAACAAGTTGATATAGAATGTCCCTAGCTTTATCAAGTGCTTGGGTTTCCCTATGTGCCTTTTTCATTTTATCTTGTATTACTTTCCTCTGACACATCACTCCAAACTTTTGAAGTGCTTCAATATCTAAAGTAGATACATCCCACTTGGCTATTTCTATTACCTCATCAAGTGTTACCACCAAGATATCTTTCTTTATTACTCTCTTCTTCTTCTTCTTCTTCTTCTTTGGCTCGGAGGTAGATTGGTGTACTACCATTTGTAAACCTTGAGATTGGATTGACTTTGTAGGTGAGGGTCAAGAAGATGAGGCATCTTGTTGTTTCTGTTTTGAGTCCACCGGTTGGTTTTGTGAAGATGTCTCTTCATTTGCCTTAGGTGTATCAACAGATTTATCTTCTTTTTATTTCATGCTTTCATCTTGTTTGACTTCTTCACTCTTTTCTTTCTCTTCATCCTTTTTCAATGTTTCATCTATTTTAGTATCTTCTCCTTTGTCTTGTTTAGTAGACACATCTTGCTAAGTGTCGATTTCATCCTTTATCTCTGTATCTGTATCCTTTTGAGTATTGGATGCATCTTTATTTTCATCATTACCCATGTCTTTGGGTATATCATCATCCTTTTTAGATGATTTCTCCTGGCTTGATTCAATGTCAATAGCTTGTATCAAAATTTTCATGTTGGTCTGTGTATTGACCTCTGTAGTGCCAGTAGTTGTATCCTGTCCATCGGTATTACCCTGTGAAATATTGATATCTTCATCTTTTTGCACTTCTTCTGCAGGGTCTTTTCATGTAGTGTCATTGATAATGTTATCCAACCATGATTCATCATTGATATCATCAGTTATTTTATCTTTTATTGTCAATTCTTCTTTGGTAACCTCTTCTTCATTACTCAAGTCAATATGAATTGGACTTGGTGGAAGTTGGATTTCATCAGTCTGAGTTTTGTCAAGAGTAGTGTCGGGTCATTCCTCATCTACAACTTCAGTGTGTTTGTGGCCTACTGTTTCACTCTCTTCTTTGTCTAATTCCACTGATGAGTCATCTTTTGCATCCTTAATGATGATGTGTTCCTTCTCTAGGCTAGCTTCCTTAATGGGTTGGTTAAGTATCTTGCACCACTTTTTAATGCTGTCTTGATCAAGATCAATTAGCTTCCCTTTGAGAAATTCGTATGCTGTCATTTTTGGTGAGAACTGCATTTCATACTTCTTCATCATCTCACTTATTTCTTCCTTCTTTGAATCTAAGGGCATAAGAGTAACAAGTACTCTTTCTCTTATTTCTTTTTCCTGATGTAGAGAAATGTGCATCTAGCAGACAATCTCACTGATAGTTCCTTAGGAACGTCATATTCTAAGAATTGTAGTGGAACATAATGATGTTTGCACAATTTAACTATAATAGCTTCTTCTATCTTGTTTTGATCCTCTGGATCAAATTTTAACCATTTCCTAATGTTAGGATCAGAAATAGATGGTGATTCTTAGAGGTTCTTACATATTTCATCAATTATCCTTAAAATCAAGGGTTCTTTCCCCTTTTGCACATTTATGTCAGCTTCATCCATAGCTGAGTCCTCTAGATCCTCTTTTGTCCTAACCCATTTCCTCCTTTTGGTATGTATCTCTATTTGTGAGACTGGTTTTCTCTTGTAGGTTCTTACCTTACCTTTCTTAAGTGGTGAAGGAGTTGGTTCCTTTGCAGTTTTCCTTCTTGTTCTTGAAGCAACTGTTGTTCTTGCTTTCTTAGGTGGAGGTGGAGGTGGTGAATCTGATTGTGTACCATCTGAATCATTCTTTTTTGTTTCTTCACCGATATGTGACTGACCCTCAGTTTCTTCCTCCTTACCTTCTATTTCCTCTTCACCTTCTTCAGTAACTACAAATTTCTTGGTTAAGTTTTTAACCATTTTGTTCTTCTTGTTTATAATTTTCTTGATAGAAAGATCTATCTTGATCTTTGGTTTGGCTTCTTCATAAGTGCCAAATCTTGCTTGCTTGCTTGTTGTCAACTGGGTCATTCAATAGTGCCTTTATGCACTCAGTGGCTTGTCATGTTTTGATCTCATATTCTAAATGTGATAGCTAGGATTTCCTAGGTACTACTTGTTTGATATGGGTAAAATTAGTATCTACCATAAAACATATATCCTCTTTGTATTCTTCTATCAAACTTTTAGGTATCCTAGTTCTTGCTTGCATCTTTTCTTTACATCCTTTGAAATACTCATTCATTATGTCATCAAAATCTTTTCCTAATGACTCTATATGCTCACATATCTGTATGGTGACTGGTTTGTTTGTATCCCATACTACTTTGCCTATGGAGGGAAACTATTCTTCAAAGTAAAAGAATATACACATAATGAGGGAACCAAACTTAAAAGTGTTTATTCTTGAAGATCTTATGGTGTTCATGTTCTCCTCGAGTTGATTCAACAAAATTTCTGCAAGATCCATCTTCTTTCCTTGTCTGATGATCTTGTAAGTTGTGCTCATAGCAGTGCTTGCTATGTTGTTCATTCTGCTAGCCTCGAAGATCTTGTATCCTACCACACATGCACCAAACTTGAGTTCTTCGTCAGTAATAGTGTTAACCTTGAGACCTCTCTTGTATGATTTTGCACCAGTTAGCTTTTCCACTTCCTTTAGGGATGGGTGCTTGTGAGCTTGTGGTTTGTCGGCTGTAGGATATCCAGTAACTGCATGAATAACAACCTTTGTTATTCATTTTGGCTTATTAAGCCATAATGTCTGGTTATGCATTCTGCTGAGAACTATCTGTATCCATTTTGTCTTAAAAAATATGGGAAAGTGTAATGCATTTGTGAGACCTTTCACTTCCAGATGCTTGTTCTCTTCTTTCAGGTTTCCAGCTTCATCACAAAGTGCCCTGTAGGAATTATCTAGGTACAGATCTCCTAATTCTGAGATCTTGCAATTTATATAGGACCTTACATCCTCTACCAGAAAAAACCCTGGGTGGGATTCTGGAGAATGCTCCAAAATCATCAGGTTGTGATGCGATTTCTGGGTGCAGCTTGTATTTAGGTTCAACACAAGTGCCTCTGCTGATAAGATTGATCGTTTTCTTCTTATCTTCTTTCAACTTTTCAACTCTTGAAGTAGATGCCATTGTTTTCAAAAATTTAGGGCTTTCCATAATTTAAACAGTGCGGTCGGTGAATGCAAGTACTTACTAAATCTCTGTGATCGTTTGTGATTCCTTTAAGTTGATTTGGAATCTTGCTGAGGTCACACTTCAATTTTCTCTCCAATCGCTCTGCTTAGCTCTGCTTGGTTGCTCGAAAATCATGGGTGCAAAATGAGTTCTTCCATCGTGCTTTTATAACTTTTATGCCCTAAGTTGTCATTAATGCCCAACAACTCGTCAGTATACAAAGACCGAGTTCGTCGGTTGAGGCATAAGTAACATCTTTTGTGTAGGTGCAAAGTGTCAGGGTTGCTAGCAGCTTTGGTGACTTCACCGATGATTGTCGGTAAAATGGTGACGACAACTTCTGTCGGCTCAAGGATCACCGATGTCCGTCAGTTTACACTTAGCGACTTGGTTTTTGTGTAATGACTGATACATTTCAGTAAGTAGTGTTAACTTTTTTGTGTGTGTTCACCGATGCTAATTTGTACCGATTAGCCGATGGTTGTTTTTCAATAATATTACAAGTAACAATATAGTGCATCTTCAATAATGCTAATTCTGTCTATATGATCAATATGTAAATGGAACCGATGCATAATATAACTTTTCATAATGCAGTTCCATACTTACTTGTGCAATTTAGTTGGAGATAGTGATGCTACCAGATCCATTGGATGGGGCATCATCATTTTCATTGCTTGTTCCAGCACCTTCAGTGTTTGTGGCTTTTACCCACATCTTGTTTCTCATCTTCTTGATGTCATCAATGGTGTTTCCATTGGGATAAGTGCTTGTTTCTGTCAGTTGGTCTTTGCAATCTTTTATCACATGTCCAACCTTATGACAATGTAAACATGCCATACCTGGATTGAACCATCCTCTTGGTTTTCTAGTCCATTTTCTCATACAGTTGGAAGATATATGACCATACCTTCCACATGCTGTGCAATTTACACATGTGTTATAGTCCCAAACATATGAGTTACCTGTTCTTGTCGGTTTGTAGTCATTATCAGGTTCTTTTCGTGTCTATGCTTTCTTATTCTTTTTCTAGTATTCCTGATATGTATGTCCATTCATTTTGTAGGTAGGACAGTACTTGTCCATGTAGGTTTCCTTCTTTGGATTTGTCATCTTGGACCTGCATTCATATGCCTTGTGTCCTTGCTTGTGACATTTATAACAATTACTAATGAAAGTAGATTGTGATTGGGGAATACCTTTCATTTTGTTTCTGCAAATGTTTGAGGTGTGGCCTGGTTTTCCACAGTGATTGCATGACAACTTCTTGGTCCTTGGAGTTGCATAAACATTCCTTTGATATGATTGATTAGATTATTCTCCATTGTCAGCGTACCCTATTCCTATGTAGTTGTTGACTCTTCTTTGACCGTCAAGGAAATCATCCATTCTTTTATTGCTATCTTCATCTTTCTTGATCAATTTGTTGTGCTGATTCTGGATTTTGACTTCATGCTTTAGTTTCTCATTCTCTTCCCTTAGCTCACCGATGATCTATATTCTTTCAATGAGTTCAGTATTTAATTTGTTTGCCTCTTGACTCATAAGAATAATCTGGTTTGTAATCTCATGGTGATGATCAGTAAGTCTTTGAATCTCTGATTCTTTTTCTTGTAGCTTCTTAGTGATTTTCCTCCTATCATCAATAGCCAATGTTCTCTCTGATTCAACTTTTCTTGAATCATTCATGACATCAATCATTTTTACCATTTGAGTCTCTTGACTGATTTACAGCATTTTGATTTGCTTTATCAGATGTAGATTGACTTTTTGTTGACTTGTGATCTCTTATATTGATGTGTCTGAAGCTTTGCTTGTTGATGATTCAGCGTAGTTGAAGTAATCTGTGATCTCCTCTTCTTGATAATCTTTTTCATTAAGCCTAGTTGCCATGATCTTTCTTTCATCAAACAACTTTCTCATGCTTACTCTCGCCTCTTTATACTGCTCATAGTAAATCTAAATTTATAATTGCTCATTCTCAATAGTCTTGTCCAGTCTGTACTTTTCCATTGTGTTGATCTTTTCTCTTGAGTCTTTAAGCTTTTCAAGAAAGAGACTTGGCTCTGATACCAATTGTTGGAATTATTGGAATGATGTACTAAGAGGGGAGGGGTGAATCAGTATCTCTAAAACTTTTTATGTGATTGGCCCATTAACCTTTGTGTCATCAGATTTGTATATTCCCATCTATCTGTTCATCTTTCTATATTATGTGAAATCATAATATAAGTTCTTTACATGTGTAAACATTCAAGAAACATTCATGAAAACAAATAACACATAACACATGATATGATATCGCAAAAAACTCCTATTAGGAAGTAAAAACTGCAGTGGGGATGTCTACCCACAAAACTTCACTATTTGTAGATAAGAAGGGAGCCAATAAAGGCTTACAATTGATCACTTCTGATGATCAACCCTGTTAAGAGTATTAGAATGGATACCTGTTATGATCTACTTCGTTTGAAGCTTTAGCAACACCATTAGGTGTGTACTCTATTAAGAGATTTATCAAAGAACTGTTAATTCCACCTTCTACAAAAGGATTTTAGTTGTGATGCACTTGTTAGAATGCAACTACAATATAAATGTTGATATGATAGTGAATGCAATCTCTAATTGCTGATAACAGATCTTGTAAAGCTTACAATGTAAATGTAATCACCTTGAGTGATTGAGTGATACCTTGTCTCTGCTCATCGGTAGCCTTTCTGTGTTCTTGATAACTGATTTGATATGTTTCTGTACTTTGCATGAATTCTCTTATGATGTTTAGATCTCTCCATGGCTGCTATCATTTATCAACTGATTACAAGTCCTATATATTACAAATGATTGAACATCTATTTATACTAGTTTCTAGCTCTCTTCTTGATTCACGCTTTTCAAATTAACTCTAGATCCAAGGTTTACAACTTGACCTTGATCTTTAGTTAGATATGTTTTAGATCTGTTAGGATGCTTTAAAACATTCACAATTTCCTTGCTTGACCCTCAAGTAAAGCTTTAAAACAAATAAAACTCTATAAATAGAATTACAATATTTTATCTGGCGTGTAAAGTCAGATCCACTTTTTGCGGGTTCTATAACTGACTTTCGGTTCTGATGGTCGGACTGCTCTATCAGTTCTGTTGGGTCGGTGTTCCTTAATTGAACTATTCGTCGGGTATTCCTTTTCTGCTCTATCGTCGATGTTCTCAAAATTGTATCATCGGTAATGCTTGTTGTCGGTTTGACTCTTGTCAATGATCATCGGACAATTCTATACTTAGTATTTTTACGATAGACATTGTCATCTCATCGGGTATGCTTGTTGTCTACCAGTTATGCCTATACCGATGACCTTTATCATGTTTTTCCCTTTAAGTATACTAATGGAAAAACTTAATGTCATCATATATATATACATATATATCATATATATATGTACACATATGTACATAATATATACATGTACATACACATGAACTATACATGTATGTATATATATATATGCATATGACATGTACATATATACATGTATATATACATGTGTACATATGATGTATGCATGTACATATATATACATGACATAGTATATATACTTGACACACACACACACACACACATGTACATACAATATGAAATGTATATAATGCATGTATATGACATACATGTACATGTGTATACATATGTATATGTATATGACATGTACATGTACATGTATATATACATGTACATACATATGTACATATAACATACCTACATGTGCATGTGATGTATACAACTTGTACATGTGCATATGACATGTATGTGTGTGTGTGACATACACATGTACATATATATACATGTGCATATACACATTCATGTACATATATATATATACATGCATATATATGTGTGTGTGTGTGTGTGTGTGTGTGCACATTCAATGCATATATGTATATACATGCATATATATATACACACACACACATATATATGCATCTATACACATATATGCATGTATATATGTATATATATACATATATATACATATATGCATATATATACATATAGGCATATATACACATATATACATGCATATATACAAACAATATATATTAAAAAACAATTAAAAAATGCAAATAAAAATGTGAAAAACCTGTTGACGACATTCGATATTTCGGAAGCCCCACAATTTCAACCCAGCTGAAACAATGATTTCACTATTTTGACGGGTTGTATATACGCCGCTAAAAAAGACCTAAACTACTTTCGATCGAAAGTAGGTAAGTACTTTCGATCAAAAGTACTTAACTACTTTTGATCGAAAGTAACTTACGATCGAAAGTACTCATTTTTGGTACTTTCGATTGTAAGTTACTCACTTTCGATCGAAAGTATTTGCTTGTTGTGATCGAAAGTATGATTTTTTTTTGTGGGCCACGCTTTTTGAGGTGAAATCCTTCCTCCCGAAAAGTGTAACCCACTATTGTGGGATCACTCTATGTTATTTTTATATTGAGAATAGAATAGAGCTATATGTGATTTAGAAATATTAGTTATGTGTGTGTGTGTGTGTGTGTTAATGTATTTCAAATACACATCTTTCAAACCTTTAAAACTTTGGCATTTTAACTATGTGCTAACCAACTTAATGAAGTAATCTTAACCAATTTAGTCATCTGTAAATGTATCAATATAAAAACTGAATACTATCCATACCAAAATCATAATAAAACACATTCAACTCATTCCTGACATACTGATATGAAGATACACACAAAACATCCATAAACAAGATACAAACATGAGGATTCCTACCCTAAAGTCATTACATATAAAAATGTATATGTACTGACTTTAAAATGAGAGATCATCAGAATTTACCTATAGAATGAGAAATCCTTTAAACATACAAATATTTAAATATTAAAAACTAGAACTATTTAACCAAAACTATTTATGTTTGTCATATCATCCACTCTTGCATAAAATCTAGTATTGGTATGTCAGAGACCCATTGTAAAATAGAACTATCTATTTTAAGAGTATTTTTTATGTCTGTCTACTAATTTTAGCAGATAGCAGCACAACATTGTCTAACAATAGACAACATCAGTAACATTGTTCTCTACTCCTTTGTACTTGTTAATAATATTGTACACTATCATGTAATGCCTCACCAGGGAACCCAGGAGAACTTAACCTAAACATGACACTAAGTTCATGGAATAATTTTTTTTTTAAATGTTTACAAACAATAAAGATAACAATGCGGAAGCAACACAATGAAGTACATGACATACATGAAACACAACGCATACATAGATAACATTCCTCGAGGGTTCCTTGACGTAGAATTACTTAAACAAACTAATCTACGATTACAATAATAAAGAACTAACATAAAGGTTACATAATCTGAAACCCATAACATACATCTTATAATAAATGATTACATAAACTTCCGATACCACTTATTGATTAAATCATATTGATTTAATTATTAAGTCACTTATTATCTCTCTTTTACTTAAGCTAAACTTTAGGCATTTAATAATTAATTCTTTTATTAATTATTATTATGCAACCTAGATATTTCCCCTTTAGGGTTTCCCTTTTAGGGTTTCGGTATCCTTTTATAAGGATTCCCTCTTTGTAAATTATTCAATTTCGATGGTTATTAACTAATTGAGGATGTTATTGCATTAAGAGTTTTTCTCCATTGTTTTGCACAATATCTTTCATCTTCCATCAATTTGTGATTTTTGGCATCCATAGCTTTTTTGCTTCTCTCTTTCTGTGACAGGTTTGCATGCAAGTGATTCTTGGGAGTTGTGGGTTGATAGTTTTCATCAACTCCAATATGATATCAAAGCTCTAGATCTTCATGCCCCTGTTCTCTTCATGAGAGATTTGGCTTTGTTCTTTAAATCTGTGTTTTTGAGAGGTTTTTGCTTCAGATTTTAGCAGTTTTGGGGAGGATTTTTTTGTTTGGAGCAATTTGAGCAAAAATTGACATCTGGGTTGTGTCCGGAATACCCTGAAAACCCCTATTTTCATATAAGGCACATCTTATTTGAACACAGTTGAAATCTAGGCCCTCTTTTTTGCTTGCATGACCTTGGCACATTTTTTGAGGCAAAAATCCACCTCGGTTTCCATGCCACTGATATCAAGAACCACAGGCCCCAAGATTTTTTAATATTTTTTTAAAAAATAAAAATAAAAAATCTTTTTTTTTGTGTTTTTTTTATATAAAAAAAGGCATGTGTTTTTTTATGTTTTTTTTCTCTTAAAAAAAGCATAATATTTTTTTTATTGTTTTTTTTCATTAAAAAAAATAAATAAATTTCTGCCATTTTGGTGGGAAATCTAGACACGGTATGTTTTTTGGAGGAATCGCTAGTTTAGCAGGGCTCTGCCATTTTTGGCTGAGGTTTCATGAGGTTCACTTCTGTTTTGACCTCCCGATGGTTTTTTGCTCATATCTGGAGCAAACGGAGGCCGATTTTGACTTCCTTATATCACTAGAAAGCTCTTTCTAAGACGGACGTCTTTCTGGAGGATATTTCTATTTTTTTCATCTTGTAAGTTTTTTCGTCTGTCAAAGTCAGGGTTCTAGTTTACACTCTAGGAGCCATATCTTGCTCATCCGGGCTCCTTTTTTGACTTCCGCATGGGGTCGAAAAGCTACTTCTGTTCTCTTTCTTATTCTATGGGTCTCACACCTAGATTCTGCTCTATGTATCTATGTATTCAATTTTTTTCTTTATGGCATTCTGGTAGATATCTTGGATGTTTCAGGTCCTAGGATTGTTTCCTTCTCTGAACATTGTATACACCTTTTTCTGTAGCTTTCTTTTGTAAACGCACTGAAATAAAGTGCCTGCAGTTGCATATCTAGGATCTTGTACACCTTGTACTTGTTTGTACTCGCACTCAGTTATAAAGTGCCATGGGGGGGTTATGATGTTTTACCTTTTGTGCTCATCCTCCTTTGTCAAGTGAGTGTCCCTTCCACAACATTAGCCCCATGATGTGTGTCTAGAAGATCATTTCTTCTACTTCGACACTGCCCTTTATCCTGTGCTTGTACCTTCTTCTACACTATTGTTGTTCCTGATTCTTCTTCTTGCAGTTGTTTTTGGCATTGCATTTCAGTGTTCCTGTCTGACCTCTCCATGTTCAGCATTATGGGGGGTATCTCCTGTTGGTTCTAATGCTTCCTTGGTTTGATAGAGTGATCTATGTATTTAGTATTTGTTCCTATGTACTAGGCGGATGTAGTGGTTGGTACCTATGCATTTCGGTGAGATGGATCATTTACCATATGGACACTCTTCTTTCATTCTTGTTTTGGAGGCATTCTTCCATCTTCGATTGATCAGCTCTTCAAGCTTTATTTAAATTCTTCTCTACCTGGTCATGTTCTATTATAGTGGAGGTTCCATCAGTTATTTTTTGACAGTGTTTCCAGCTTCATGCTTTAGAGGTTTTCTACATGTTCTTTCTCTGTTCCTATTTTTTGGGACTTTCTCTAGTTTGGAGGCTTCTTCAGTCCTTCACTAGGCTTCATCTCTTTTTGGAGTAGGGTTTTTCCCATGTGGTTTTCTCTATTTCTC
>MU224758.1:643951-676243 GCA_018584345.1 Thuja plicata
CTTCTTGGCTTCTTCCCTCTTCTTGGCTTCTTCTCTTTCATTCTTTTCTTGGTCTCTCTTCTTTTCTTCATCTCTCTTTCTTCCTTCATCCAAGTATTATTTCAGAAACTTGGCTAACTCTCTCTCACTTCTGGTCATTGCCATCTTCTCACACCAATCTAGGATTCTTCAGGTCTCAAGCCACCACTTTGGAACACTCTCAGAGGATACTTCAACTCCAAGCATCAACAAAGGACTCCAGGTCTTCAAAATCTCAAATCTTCTTCACCCCAAACCCAGACCTTTTGTTGGGCTCTGATACCACTTGATGCAGAGGCTAGTGATCTGCAACAATATTTTCTTCCACTAGACTCCACATCTTAAATCTGCACTCACTCAACTTAACCATTCATGCATATTTGCCAATATGATGTGATTGTCCCAACCCACTTACTTGGATCACTCTCAATGGATCCACTACTCCTTGACACAAAAGGAATCATCTACATGTCCCCTTAAAACCATTGATTTATTCTCCAAAAACCTACTATGCATCCCCACATAATACCTAATCCCTTCACAAAACTCCCCAACACATTCATGAAGGAAATCCATCACAAACTGCCCTATCACTATCCTCTATATAGACCCGTACACAGGTGTCTATAACTTTTGAAAAAAACATTATTTTGGAAATGTCGTCAGTGAGGATGTGCACAATTAGGTTTTCTAAAACATACTTCAAATTCATAAAGATCCAACGGTTCAACTAAAAGATATGGCCCCCATACTGAACTGCATTTTTCTTAGACAATCATTCCTTCTCCCTGTGACTATCCAGTCACTTCTCTACCCTCAAACACACATTACATGTTGCATGGACACCTAAAACCTCCAGGCTAGCCTAGGATACATATCCTCCTTATCCCTAACCAAGATGAGAGGCTTATTGGACGTGAAGATTACTAAGGAATCACATTTTGTCCTCTCGGGTTACCCTATTTGAGGGTTTGGACAATTTTCACCAAAATGCAGATATCTCCCTTTGTACAACTCCAAATGATATGATTCCAATGCCAAATGGAATTTAATTCACTTCCCTAACATCCTCAAACAAAAATATCTCAAGAAAAATGCATTTGGATGCAATATAATGCATACATAGTGACTGTTATGGAAGAAAATAAGAGAAAAATAGTGAAAACATCATTTTATTGATTCAAATCTTAAAAACTCCTTTCATTTCGACCATGCCATCTTTCCTCTGGCTATTACAAAGTAAATAGGCCTTACAAAACCAAAAAACCACCTTTGAAACTAACCTCCAACCAACTGAAACTACTTCTAAACTTATTGTTTAGTTTATGTTGCCAAGTTGACAACAAAGTTGTCAATCTTTGGCAACTTTTACATCCTTTGTTATTTTCATTGTAATCAATCACATTCAAAAGGTCTCTTAATGACCTTATCAACCTAGTTGACTACCAAACCCCTTAAGCCTTTACATTTAGCCTTGTAGGCTTATTTTGCCTATATTGGCAACATTATGTATTTTTGCACAATTTGAATTTTCATTACATTCTAGTGGCTCTAATGGCCAAATTACAATATTTAAGGACCTTGTAGGTCACCTTCCATCTTCAAATGATTAAGGTCATCCATGTGACCCCCTTGGTTTTCCTCCAAGCCTTAGGTGCTCCTGCACCAGTAACCATCAAGCATAAATATGTTTTAATCAAGTGCATATTTAAAGATTTGAGTGGGATAGAGTTTGGATGCACAAACATGGTTCAATCAAATGTACAGTAAAGATTTAGGTAAAATAATTTAGATTTGAGAAGATGGCCCAATCAAGTGCATACCAAACATTTGAGATGGATCTAGTTTGAACAAATGAATATTAATCAAGTGTATGATATAAATATTTGGGTGAGATGGAATAGATTAAAAAAGATGGCCCAATCAAGTGCACTCTAAAGATTTGAGTGATATTTTGTTTGGAAACATTTTTTATATGGATTAATCAAGTGTATACTAAAGTTATAGTGAGTATTTGATGAGTTTAGGCGACAAGGTTTATCATCTTATGCCATATATGCATCCTAAATTTTGTTTAGGAGTAATTACTAATGATAATTTTTCCCTAGATAAAATGATAATGATAATTCAATGCTCTCAAATAATGTACATAATTAAGTCTTGAAAAAGACTTACAACATTGATTTGGTGATAACGAGATTCTTTTCCACAAGAAAATAAGAGTGCAATACATTCAATATATGATAAATCAAATATGATACAATTTAAAATATTCATTTAGTAGATTAGGACATTCATTTCCACCAATGTTATGTTAAAATATGAGCCTATTCACAAGTTGAGTACAAGCTAGATTCATTTTATCTCATTATAGATTTACAAGACTCATACTATTTTGCATACTAAGGATTTGGATGGAAATTGACTTAGTTTTTGGAAGCAATGTTCGATACCTTATGATAAATTGCACATATTCCAATTGAAATATCAAGCGTAAAGTTGTCTCAATCAAATGTATATCAAAACATTCGGGTGGAATTTTAATTTGAGTGCATGAAAACAATTCAATAAAGTGCTAGTAAAAATTTGGGTAAAATGGTTTGATTTGGAGAAGACGATCCAACAAAGTGCATATCAAATATGTGAGTGGGATTGGATTTCAGTGATGAACATTAGTCAAGTGCATGACATATAGTTGGGTGGGATAGTATGGATTCAAGATGATTGTCCAAACAATCATATGCCAAGGATTTGAGTGAGAGTTGGTTTGGATACATTTTTAGATGATTTAAAATTTAGTGTATACTAAAGTTATAGTGACAATTTGATGATTTTATGGCAAGAGTTTATCAACTTATGGATCTTACATTTTTTTTTAAAGACATCACACTGATAAAATTTTCTTAGGAGAAATCACAATACAATAATTTTTCAAGTGCAAGAAATTTACACATATAACTAAAACATGTCTTCATAATTGTTTATCTAGCCATCAAGATACACCAATGATGATTCTTCAAGCTACAATATGTCTATTGAGCACAATGAATAACTAGTAGTTGAATCCATCGTCCCATCTCCCATAATCAAGTTTTCAAAAAATCTCCAAATATCAACCCAAAATAACTATGATGTACATTGCTCAATCTTAACAAGAACTACTAAATAATAATTCTTTGAAATAAACTTTGACACATTTTATGCATTATAAAAAATATATAAAAATGGTTGCATGAAAATGGTTCAATCAACTATATAGTGAAAATTTAGGTAAGACAATTTGGATTGGAGAAGATGGGTGTATGAAGTGCACATCAAATATTTGATTGATATTTAGTTTAAATTAATGAAGAGTTATCTAAGTGCATAGAAAATATTTGGGTGAGATAGTATGGATTTGAGATGATGACACACTCAAGTAAGTACCAAAAATTTGATTGAGATACATTTGCTGATTTAATTAATTGTATACTAAGACTATAATGATGATTTGGTGGTTTTATTCAACTCAAAAGTTTTATTCTCTTATACCATGTATGAATCCTATATATTCTTTGGAAGAAATTATAATGATGAATTTATCTTTGAGAAATCACATAGGATAATTTTTTCTTTGGAGAAATTACACGTACAACTAATATATGTTTTCATAGTGTTGTTTATCAAGCCATTAAGATACACCAATAGTTATTCTTGAAAGCACTATTCATATATTGAAACATGATAAATAACTAATACTCAAATCCATCACCCCACATTCCAAAATGACTACGATGTACATTGTTTAATCTTTTTATTCTTTTTAACACTAGAGGCATTATGAACCATTCCCCCAACTTCCCCTCACCCCTCCATTCCCTCGAGTGCATTAGGTGAACTTTTTAATGCGACCAATAGCGCTAGTGCAACACCCCTTCAGACTAAGCTTGTACCACATGAAACCCTTGACAATCAAATCAGCTCCAAAATAATACTCAATTTCAACAAGAATTAATGATAATTTTTTTTCCTATTTTTGTAGAGCATCTACTTTTTAGCTAGCTATGGGGAAAAGGGGAAGTTATATCATGTCCCCATGCTGTACTTAAATCAATTTTTCTGCTTAAGTTTAAGCAGGGGAGTGTTCCTATGCAAAAAATAAATTGTGAAAAAATGAAAATTTAGAATTTTCACGAAGCAACTATTTTTAGCAAATAAAAATAAGCTGTGGGAAAAAAGGGGGGTTGAAAATAAACAACCAATTTTGTTTGACTAAAAACTTAATTTTAAAGTAATATATAAAACATACATAAAATTAAACAACAAACATTATTATCCATGAGACCACCAACTCCTGAAATTATGCCATAAAAAGGTAAGCAGCAACATAAGCTGTTCTATAATGATGTTGTTCTTTAATTTGAGCATGTTTATGTAAGGTGGAATTTAAATAATAAATAAAGAGTTAGTAAAATATATAATATAGCATATATCATATAGTACTTTTATATTATATATTATAGAATAATATATATTATAAATTAGAAATTGTAATAATTATTTATAGCATATATATATTAAAATATAATATAGTAAAATTTTTAGAATATATAATAGTTATATATTAAAAATAATTGAATTTTTTAATGAAAATAACATGTTTACATTATAAAATATAAAACATAAAATATAGTATCTATAAATATACTATATTGTAAATTAAAAGACCAATTTCAAAATAAATTAAATGATGTAAAAATTATAAAAATAGTGATTTATGATTGGTTCATTGGTGTAAAACTAATTCACTATTGGTGCACAACCAATACAATAGTATATGTATAATAAAAGGAATGAATTAAAATGGCCCTATTTTTTTTCTCAATAAGCAACTTATTTTCAGCACTTTCTTTTTTTCAAAGCTTATAGCATGTCCCCATGCTCTGCAAATAAATCTCAAAGCAAAATTGTAGGCAAATAAAAAGAGAGAGAAATAAAATGATAAACACCTGTCACTTTTTTTAAAGGAAAATGAAGACATGATTAAAAATTTACATACCTAGAAACACTCACTGCTTAAAATTAAGCAGATTTGGAATAGGAACATGGGGTTACTCTTATGTTCCTTTGAAGGCAAGGGATGAAATTCTTTGCCCAGGGCCAGACCATGCTATATAAAAAAAATGATCGAATTAGGTCAACAATCTAGGTATTTATCTGGAATCATCAAATTGTCTATGGTAATGTAAGGATGAACAGATACCCTTCAGACGTCCGTCTATAAATTCCCGTCCGTCCTGATATTTTACAACATTCACCGCCAAATTTACCAATAAAAAAGATCTCAACAACAAAATCTGTCTGGATGGGTTCCATTCATCAAATTAACGGAGACCTTCAACAAATCAACGGAGCCAAACCCAAAAGGCCCTTTTGTGAGAGGTGCTGCAAACCCGCAGTCCTGTGTATCTGCAATCGCATTCAGAAACAGGTGGAAAATGTAACAGCAATCACCATTATACAGCACACAGATGAAAGAAAACACCCATGTGGCTCAGCCCGAGTGGCCTCGCTGGGCCTCAAAAACCTCGAGATAATCTCTGTCCGCGACCTCGAACTCGAGACCTCCCACAGGGTGAAGCCAAAGGTCCCCGGTTCGAAACGCAGCATTGCGCGCAGGGTGGGTAGAAAGGGTTTAATCGCAAAAAGCAATGGGGATTCACAACCTGGACAAGACCCAGCTGATAAGATATGCAGCAGAGGCGCGGGTTTGAATCCCGAGGGCGAAGACCTCTGTATTCCTGATTGGGTCTGCCTTCCATCGGGCTCTGCGCTTCTTTTCCCAAGCGAGAACGCGGTAGATCTTCAGCCCGGTTTTGTGGACTTTGAGGTTAAGCATTTGGTGGTTTTGGACGGGACATGGGGAAAGGCGAGGCGGATTTATTACGAGAATCCGTGGTTGAGGTTGTTGCCTCATTTCAGGCTGCCGCTGAAATGTCCGAGCATTTATTCTGAGGTTCGCCGTGAGCCTAAGCCTGGGTGTTTGTCTACCATTGAGAGCATTGTCTATGCGCTAAAGATAATTGAACCTGGGACTGAGGGTTTGGATTCTCTTCTTCAAGTTTTTGATTCCATGGTGAAGGATCAGAGGCGTTGCAAGGAGGAGAGGTTGCAGAAATTGGGGGAACAAGAAGCTTGAAGTTTTTGCATTCTTAATGTACTTTATATTATTGATATTATTCATTACAATCTATGGACTAATCCAATATCTTTATAATGATGCGTCTCTGGGCTTGAAATTTTAGGTTTTGCCATTGCTGATTGAGTAGGTTCATGAAATCAATTTTATCGGTTAGGTTATGTTTTAAAAAATGGCTTTGTCAATTTTGTTAATGTCTGGACTGGCATGCTATTATTAATGCTCTATAGGGCCTACCCTTGGCAAATATTGCTGGTGCGGAAGGATTTGGGATTTTTGTAAAAAAATCAGGGGCTTAGGCTTTATTAGATTAATGAAATTGGTTGCGCTGGGTTTCCTCATTGTTGAGGGGTTTTAATCGTGAAAAAAGAAGATTTGTGAAGTTATTGAATGTACTCCGTGTACCAGAAATGATATTTCTGCTGCAAAGTGTTGTACCCTTGGCAGATATTTCTACTGCTGAGATTTATGACATCAGATTTCCTCGAGGGATTGGGGCTATAATTATAATGGATTTTGCCGAATGCATTTTTCTCCTAGTGCATTAGGCGATTCATACGGATACATTGTTTATCAAGTTTTTGATCGAACATTGTAGCCCGGTTGATGTGAAGAATCCGGCAGTGAAATGCGATATGGTCTTGGCTGGCTCAAGGTATTGAAGTTTAAGCAGATTGTGCTTGAGCAGTGTTCCAATTATTTGTAATAATTTTGTACCAGATCTTATATTTGGGCTTTGCCCCTTTAATGGAAGCAGTATTACTACTTTGAGGCATTGCAGGCAAGAAGCTTAATTTGGGAGAAAAATAGATTTGTGGCATCATTCATTGTAACCTGTTGACCGACCCAGATTGTTTTAATAATGACTGAAAAGATGTTAGGTTTTATCCCATTGCTGAACTGGATTTTAACTGGATAATATTGGTTTGGTCCATATCTGTGAAGGGCATTTTACCTGAAGATAACAGACTCGTCAAATCATCCATATAATCTGTGCGCTGAACCGCTTTATTATCGTGATAATGCTGCTTCATGGTTTAACATGTTAGGGTTTTGTCAAATTTTTGAAATTCTAATAAATTTTTCTCTGTGCATCAGCTTTTTGAGCATTACAGTTTTGTGACTGTTATGGATGCAACACTATGGATTAACTCCCTTGGAGACCTGGTCAGGAGAACCCCCATATGTGTGTCTGTAGCATGCAAGGAACAAAAGCTGTAATGTGGTTGCATTAGTGTTAGCTGATTTTCCCTGTGTAGTGGAGAAAATCAATTTGGTTTCAGTAGAGGCTTGAACAAAGCTGATTTTGCTCATTTGGGTCCCTGGTGAGAATTTGGGTGGTTGGGGCAAAGTACTTCAATTTGTATTGTTTTTGGTTGATTCTGTTTGAGGAGAGTAAAGACATCATCAATTTTATTTCAACCTGGGCTTGTACACGAGTGAAGAATTTTGTGTCAAATTGGACTGAAACTAGACTATCATCCTAATCTGTTGCATTAGTTTTTATTATTCTGATTTATATGTAAGCTATCAATATAGGCTATTAGTATATTGAGTATGAAATCAACTCAACCAAGCCCTACAATTTTGAGAGTACATTTGTAAAATTTAGGTTATTTAGTTGTCTTCAATGCAAAAATGCAAAAATTAAGGGTCTTCAGATTTAGTTGAAGCTAATATAACACCTTCGAAGCTGATCATTACAATGCAAGGAAACTAGTCTATGATCATTACAATGCAAGTAAACTAGTCTATTTTTTCGGGACGTGGCTAAGCTCTCTACAAAATGTACCATTGATCAAATTTCAAAAACCAGAAAACCTAACAGATTTTCGTAAAATTTTGTGCGTCTGTTCTTCATGATCTGCATATTTTATAGTTGAAAACCACAAAAAAATTGCAAGAAAATCACTCTGTTTTCGCAAATTTGAAAAAAAAAGAAGTTTGACCTATTTTAGTCTTTACTGCGTTTTGTCTGGAGCTTAACCCATGCCATTTTTTCAAATGATCTAAGCCAAAAACTTAACTATATCATATTAGGTCGAGCTAATCATTTTGTTCCACTTTGCATTGAAACCAGGCTATTCAAATTCATAATTATTCAAAAGCAGTTGTGGTCAGCAAATACCTAGATCAGGAGCCATTGAGTGTTTGTTAGTCAGGTTGACTATTTTAAGTCATAAGTTCCCGGGGTCTCTGTTATTTAAACTGAGCATTATTAAGAAGAGCTGATGTGAGGTTTCTCTTATTTCAGCTGTTTTTTTAAAGAGGTAAGCATATAGTGGGCGTATGCTAATCAGACCCACTAATCAGAATCAGAAATCCAGTATGTTAATCAGTTTTTAAAAAAAATATTTGGGACAGATTTGTTTATAGGTTTATCCAATGAAATGGATACAAAACCTGTCGAATATTTTTGGTCAAGTGATTGAAGTGGATTTGCTCAGTATGTGATGCTGGTTGGCTAAGGGAGTGAAGAAGATAAGTGCTCCATCTAGATAAAGCAAATTTCTCATTCCAACCTAATTCATGGGGGCAATTTGTTATGTAGGGGCCTGCAAGGGGTTGCTTGCACTCGGCTACCTATCAGGATTTGGGTAAGCTATATTTTGAAGGCACAATTGATTTAGATTGATAAATAAATGTACGTTGGATTAGTATTTGAAATAAAATGTTAAAATAATAAAAATAAATGTATTTATGTAGTTATTCGGTTAAAGAATAGATTTCATATGGCCTGCTTTTGACATTTGAATGTTTTTGGATGAAAGGGCTATTATTGTCTTTTGAGATTGTGCAAGTTTAGGTTTAAATTTTTATATATATATTTTTATTTTTTTAATGATATTTGAAGATTGATAATATTTAAGAATATTTTAGAAGAATTGTTACAAAAGGAAATATTCTCCTAGGTGAATTCTTGGAAAATTTGATGACATAACAAAAGAAAATACTATTTAGTCATGCATAAGTTCCTAGAATGCTCATATAGTGTAGATTTTTTTATTGCACCAATTCAAACCTTGTAGTACAAATGACGTTGAAATCAACTATCACTAGAGTTCGTTATTGTACCAAGTATAGAATCAACTCATCCAAGTCCAGAAAACTTTGAAAACACATTTGCAAAATTTATGATTATATAGTTGTCTTTAATGCCAAAATTCAAGGACTTTTTGTGAGCACAATTTCCTTTGTTTCATATTTTTTTTCTTGTTTTGAAATCTACACATTGAAATCTAAATCAATATATATATACTTTCATAGTCACATTTAGCCAAAGCTAATATAATACCTTAGAAGCGTCTATCCAATACCCCTTTTTTGGGTGACATGAGGCAAAAATTTATCTAGTATTATGTTAGGTTGAGCTGATTAGGGGTAACACAGTAAACACTTTACAGAGGCCTCTACAGTGTGAGAATTTCGTTGTACCTTGCATTGAACCTAGTCTACTAAAATTTATAATTGTTTAAAAGGTAAGAATACTCGATTGAAGATAGTAATTCTTCTCCTTGTGCTCTCTTATTCATCGTGATGATGTATCACAGAGTGTGCTCTGAAACATTGATGCAAAAAAGGAACACAATCAATTCCATAAAACATAGTATACATTACTAGATTGGTTGATAGTTGTCAAGTGTTGCCAATTAGAGTTTATGGGTTGAATTTTGTGTCCCCAAGGATCTCCCTTCTCTTGCTCAACTTTATTGAGAAGAGGTAAGTATATAGTGGTTGTTATAACCAAAACTAGAAACCATGTAGATTGCAATGTTGTTAGAATGATATTACGAAGTGCCAAAGCCAAACTCTTGATCTAGGTAGATACAATGAAGGGTTGTAATTGATTTGCTCAAAGTAACCAAAAAAAATGTCATTCAAAAGCTTACTTGTTTCTTTTAATTGGTTGCATCTAAAACATAATAGCTAAAAGTATTTAGAGTGCAAACTTGGGGGCCTCTCTCACTTTGGTTGAACTTTACCAATAAGAGGTAGGATTACAGTGGTTGCAAACTAGGATTATAAACCTAGAAGGTTTCTATAATCTTGGATGGTGGTGTTAAGTATCACAATCAAACTTTTGACTTACTTTGAGATGACAATGTTTGTATTTGATTTCCTTGTATAAGAAAAAAATGTTTGAAAGACTTTTTTGTTTCTTTTTATTAATTACATCAAAATAATTATTGAATATCTAAAAGTGTTTAATGTACCAAATTATGAACTACAAACTTACACGTGATTTCTACAAAAGGAATTGATAATATCCTTACTGTACAAGTGGAAAATTCTATGGCGTGCAATGACTATTGGATGTTTTAATAATTCTAGAAGATGAAATTGTAATATTGTCAAATCCAAGGTTGATATAATTTTCTTCTCGGTTGTGGATATTTCAATAAATTCAAATCACCATAGTATCAATAATTTCTCTATTATTGAAAATTTTAGTACGGTGGATAAAATCTTATCTAGGCTAGTTTATTGGAATGCATATACAAACATATCCAACCTATTTGGCTAAGTGATCCATGACAATTTGTTCATTTTGTAATTGTGGTTTATTAAGGGAATGAAGATCAGGCCCCATCTAAGGAAGGGAAATTTCTCATTGTACCTAATATAATATAAATTTGGGAGGTGGACAATTTGTTATATAGGGGCCTCCAAGAGTTACTTGCATTGGATTCCTATTGGAGGAATCTAAGGCAAGTTACACAATTTTAAAGTATAATGAACATAAATTAATAAATAAAATAATTTGAATTAATATTCAAATAAAATGTTAAGATGATAGAAAAAAAAACATTTATTTAGTTATGTGACTAAAGAATAAATGTTATTTTCTATGTTGATAAATATGTGTACTCTAGATTAACATTTCAAATTAAATGTTAAAACAATAAAACTAAATGCATTTATTTAGTTACGTGACCAAATAATAAATTGTATTTGTTATGGTGTTGAAATTTGAATGTCTCCACATGAAAGAGGGTTATAATTGTCTTGAGATTGGGAAAGTTTAATATCACAGATAAGGGTCACATCAATGATTGTAGAATTCTTTTTCACTTGCAAATTTAATTTGGGATCTTATAGATTTATGTTTTTATTTTATTTTATTTTTATGATATTTGAAGATTGATAGTATTTAAGAATACCTTGGAAGAATTATTAATAGTGTTGTAAGACAAATCACTCTCCTAAGTCAAATATTAGAAAATTTATAGAAATTACAAGTTTTAGTGATGATTTTATGACAAGTTTTATTAACCTTTGAATCCTACATTTTCATTGAAAGAAATTATAACAGTGATTTTTTCTTGGGAGAAATCACATACAATATTATTTTCTTGTAAGAAATTTATGCATACAACTATCTAAAACATGTCTTCATAATGTTGTTAATCTAGCCATTAAGATTCACCAATGGTCATTCTTGAAGCCACAAACTATCTATTGAACACAATGAATAACTAGTACTAGAATATATCCTGCCATCTTCCATAACCGACTTTTCAAAAAATCTACATATATCAATAAAAAATAATTATGATGTACATTTCTCAATCTTAACATGAGCTACTAAAATTTTGAAAGCACATTTGTAAAATTTACAATTATTTAGTTGTCTTGAATACAAAAATACAAGGGCTTTGTTGTGGTCAATTTCATTTGTTTCACATTTTTTATTTTTCTTCCTTGAAATTTGCACACTTGAACCTAAATCAATAGATGTGTACTCTGATAGTAATATTCAGTTGAAGCTAATATAATACCTTAGAATCTCATGTACCAGACCATTTTTCCAGCTAATATAGACTAAAAACTTATTTGGTATTATATTAGGTCAAGATGCTTATGGTTGATAGTAGAAGACTTAATTAGATGCATCTACATATTGATAATTTTGGTGCATATTACAAGAATATAGTTATCCTATTCAAATTCATAATCATTAAAAGGTGAATCATTCAAAAGAAAGTGTAGCCAATAGATCGATTACTGACCATTGAGTGCATTTTAGTCAGAGGTTGACTATTTGAATCATAGGCTTTTCAAGTTTGGACTCTATGAAGAAGTGGTAAGCATATAGTAGGAGATAATTAGAATTACAAATCTAGTATGCTATGATGTTATTGGATAGAGTAAAGATGTTACTGAGTAACACAATCAAACTCTTGATCTAGGTGAGTAATGATGTTTTTGAATTCTTCATGTTAAAAAGAAAAAAACAAACATTAAAAACCTTTTTTGTTTCTTTTTTATTAGATGTATCGAAAAAAATTGAAGAGTCTTTATTGTGCTAACTCAAGGGTCTACCTCACCTTGGTTGGACTTTTCCAAGAAAAGGTAAGTTTATAGTGAATCCTAACTAGGATCATAAATCAAACATTTTGTGATGTTGAATAGAGTAAAGATGATGTTAAGTGCAAAAGTTAAACTTTTGACATGTGAAAATAATGAAGAACTATAACTAATTTTCTATATAACAAGAAAAAGGAATCCAACAACTCTTTCATTTTTATTTTATTAGTCTAGTCTCGTAAATTGTATCCCCATGCAATTACATGATCACTAGTCCTCACTTTGGTGCTCCTGATTCCATGCCCCCTGATTTCATTGACCTTGCTCATCCTAGGGCTTGACATTACTAACATAACAACTTTTTAGTTTCCTCAATCTCTCTTCCAACCCTCCAAGATTGGGGTAGGGCATTTTGTGCCCTAGTCCTAGTGGACTATGGTGAGGCACTAGTGTCCAACCAAAAAGGGCCCACTTTTTAATATCTTAAATGTCAAAATTTGGTGAGTGGGAAAACATTATCAATGTCGACTTGTTTTAGGATTTTCACACATTTAATTGAGGTTCACTACAAAAGGAGGCCTCCCCTTTTTCATTTGAGCATCAATCAATCATCACACATCAATTAATTCCTCTCTTATTAAGCACTAAGAAAGTGTTTCAGTCATTGCCAAGGCAGCAAAGGAGGAGGTCTAGAATTAAATAAGTTTAGCATTGAGAATGACATCCATGATCAAGGTCATATGTTTCCTCCATCAATAAAGACATACATGAGATCCCTTCCTAGTTTTGTCTACCTTTCTTGAAGGCTTCAAGACAAGGAAAATTCAGTGGAGAAGGTATATCATTATGGTTCAACATTATTTACTTTAGATTCAAAATTTATTTCACACATTGTCGTTGTGGGGAAGGTTGACTCCTCTTAGGGATTGATTGAGGCAAGCTCATCTACAAAACAAACTTATACGATACCTTCATATGTATCAATCCTTGCTTTTTTCATACAAGTATACCAAAGGTTGACATATCAATTACAACATACTTCAATATGAAATAGATACAATATGATAATTATATTCTCAAGGACCTCTTGGATATCCTTAGAGTCTTTGCCAATTATTATGTATAGGTTTTTAAGGCTCAAAATAATTCTATTGAATATGATCATGCTTTACAAGAATGCCTTAAATTTGTTCCTTGTTGACTTTTCTCTTATATGTCATCCATTTGCAATAATTTTTTCCATTGTATTATTCTTCATGAAGTGGTTTTCACCATGGCTAATGATAAAGCCCCTAGGTACAATGAATTTCACAATTAATTTTATAAAATGTTTTTGGATTGTGTGGGTGAGAATTTTCACAGGGTTTATCTTGAACCCTATAATTCTAATTTCCTAGCAAACTTCACAAGAAAATATAATATTAAATTCATAACTAAGTATAGAGATCTAAAAGAAATGTACAACTAGTGGACCATCACCCTACTCAATGTATCTTATAAAACCATTAACAAATTCTGAGATTTAAAATTATTTGTAGTATGTTATCATTGGTGTCAACCTCTAATATATTGATATGACAAAGGGGTCAACTATTGAGAGATATGAAGCTATGTGTTTGATGAGATGGAATATTGATGTAGATATGAAGAAGTGTGTTTTGTCATTGATGAAAACCTATGACAGATATGGACTGATATGTGTGATATGAAGCGGTGTGTGGTGTCCACTCATGGTGATTTGTTTTAGGGGGAGATTTTTCTTTTTGTTGTCAATGATATCCACCTATGATTGTTGATGTTCATGTTTCGATTTCAATTAGGTTTCAATAAAATGTTCATGGTTGGATGTGAAATGTGCCGATCAAAAGTTCATGGTTGGATATAAAATAATTTTTGATCTAAAGTTAATTATTGGATGTCAAATATGATAACCTAATGAAATTGTCCATGAGTGGATGTCATATGTGTGCTGGTAAAAGTTTCTACAAAACGTTCATAGTTGGATGTCAGATTTGTATTGATCAAACATGCTAGCTCAAGTTCATGGTTGGATTTAAAAATAAGTTAATGGTTGGATGTCAAGTATATGCTGATCAAGTGATGTAATTAAGTTCATGATTGAATTTCAAATATGTTTTGTTCTAAAGTTCATGGTTGGATGTAAAAAATGCTTTGATTGATAAATTGTTACAATGATACAACTTAAGTATTTTGTGCCAATTTTGGTGCCTGTCTCAAGAAATTGTACCACATATCTCCACCTTTGAAGATATAGTCTCACAATTTGAGTTTACAAAGCTAAAACAATGTTTCAAGTCACAATCCATTTCACAAAGAAAGATAGAGATGATTGTGTACCAAATTATTTCCTAATAATGGAGAGGGTTTTAGAGGAGAAGAAAAAATACTCCACATTTCTTTGAACTTCAATGTATGTTCTATCAGTATGTGAGATTCATTCATAGTGTCTATATTGTACTTCCCTTCAAGTTTTATATGCTTAGTTGTAATGAAAGTATGAATCAAATTGCTATATCTCACGACTTGTTGGCTGGTTTTCATAAGGCACTAGGCTTTTCACTATTAGTGTGTTTCTGATAGCTGAATTAGATGATCTATAGTGTGAAATAATGGCATTGGAACAATGTTGGATGTCATATGATGTTCCTTTATGCTATGCATAATTTTTCCTAATAATTATGGTATTGTTTGTAGATTGAATTGAATATTTAAAAAGTTAAGTAGTTTCTTGGTCAACTTAGTGTTTTTGCACCAATGCCTTGTGGTTTCTACCAACATGGAGAACTATGTTAATGTATTATGGGTCCTATAATTATCTTTCCTTGATCTACTTTCAATTTCCTTCCATCGCAAATTTTTTTGGGGCTGACCTCTTTGGCCAATGCACATTTCATGTTCATACATTTCATATTGGCCAACTTGGAGAAGTTTGTTGATGCATGTGAAGAATATAAATGGAATATCAAATCATATGAAAGAGTGAAAAAAGCGGTGTTGTGAAATGTGATGACATTATTTTTCCATTAGTATGCAAAGAACACTTTCAGTAAGCATACACCGAAAGACATGACAAAGAGAAAATTGAAAATACAGATATAAGAGATCACTGAAAAATGCTAAGTACAAAGAAAACCGACGACACAAATTTGTGTGTAAACCAAAAATGCAAAATGGAAAGGATAAAGAGGAACCCAAAAGTGGAACCCGACAAGCAGGTCATAGTGCAAACCAATATAACAGTCATAGAGGAATCTGAGAGACAGTTCAAGAAGGAACACCGAGAAACAATCTAACTGACTTTAGAGCGTAATCAACCAACAACAACCGAAAGTCAGTTGCAGCCCACAAAAAGTGGATCTAACTTCCACGTCAGATAAAATAGTCATGTTCTATTTATAGAGTCTTGATTTGTTTTTTAAAACCATTTCTTTAGGGACAAGAAACATGAATGTAAGTTCTTTAATCAGTCTAACTGATTTAAAACACATAGACTAGGAGATCAAGGTAAAGTTGTAAACCTATGATCTTAGAGTTAACATTGTTTTACGTGAAAATTGATTAGGTCAATATATCTTATAAATAGGTGTTGCAATCATTCATTATAATGCATGAGAGAGTGATGCAAGAATGGATGAGAGGATGAATGAAGCATACGAGCACATCTATGGACCAGATTGAAAGTTTCAAGAACCAAGAACAAAGACTACTGAGCATCAGAGGTATTATTCAATCACATTAGGTGATATAATTATACATGTAATCTTAAATGGATCTGTAATTAGCAATAGGAGATTGCATACACCAGGTCAAATTATAATTTGCTTACATTCTAACAAGTCAAGCAAAGTGTAAAAATCCTTTTAAGGAAGGTGGATTTAACAGTCCAAATATAAATATCTTAACCGAGTGCGCACTCAAAAATGTTGCTAAAGCTCTTAACAGAGTAGGCTTTAACAGGTCTCCACAGATACTCTTAACTGGGTATATCATCAGAAGTGATCAAATTGTAAGCCTTAACCGACCCCTTCCAATCTGCAGATAGTGAAGAATTTGTGGGTGCCATCCCCATCGCAGTTTTACTTCCTAACATGATTTTTCTGTGATATCATATCTTGTGTTATGTGTCAATTACTTTCATGAATGTTTCTATGGATGTTCACATGTTTGATTAAGTTTATGAATTGATATATCTTACATAAAGATAGTATATAACAAATTGATGGATAAACATTTGATAACTTAAAGGATAAAGGTTAAAAGATACAAAAGTTTTAGAGGTATTGATTCACCCCTCCCCTCTCAGTACACACTTCCCATTAATTCCAACAAAATGTTTGAACCAAATTCCTAAAGAATGTTGGAAGTAGTGATCTAAAGGTATCTACATTTAGATAAGCCCTTAATTTTTTCAAAGCTAGTGATTTGAAGGTTGTTGATGGTCTAATTGTGTTGCAATGGATACTCAATCGTATCTTAGGATATTTTGGGGTTTTATCTGTGTGTGGTAAAATGTGAGATTAGAATCTGCAACTAGACACTTCAATAAACCATTACATCAAGGGGTTAGCAAAACATGAGATTTAAAGCACTAAACTAAAAACCCTTGAAAATGGCCTATTGCTTCCTAGTTGAAGCGAGTATGATTCTCATAGTTGTCCATCAGATTGGACATAGAGACATCGGTGATTTGACTACTTCAAAATGGAAGATTCAATGCAAGATAGAGCAAGATGCATATACTTGCATACTTTGCTCTTGAAATCTTGAAAAATGGAAATGCATGAACTAGCAAACTAAATGCATAACATCATGAGAAATGGAACTAAGATGCAAGATTAGGCTATC
The DNA here is from genome assembly GCA_018584345.1 of Thuja plicata. Classification (NCBI taxonomy): domain Eukaryota; kingdom Viridiplantae; phylum Streptophyta; class Pinopsida; order Cupressales; family Cupressaceae; genus Thuja; species Thuja plicata. The sequence continues at coordinate 661,323 of MU224758.1, forward strand.
AAATGAGAAGAATAATGCATCTATGTTAAGCCATGAAAGAAGCTAGGATGCCATCTAAGCTAAGAAATGAAGTTAAAAATACAAGAAATGCAAGAAACTACTAATGAAAGCAAATGACTATGAATGCTCTGAGTAAACTCTAGAGTAAAAATAGCATAATAAATTTACTCCAAATCTTCTTGTTATGAATGAGAAAGGGAGATATGCCTTTTATAAGAGATTCCAAGAAATGAGTGGTTGAGATTAATGTTGGAGATTTGCTTCTGTGCAAATAATTGATTGTATGTTTGTCATTGATGACAACATATAATATACATCAGTGTTCTATATGCAATTATCAGTATAGATGTTCTGGAGCTATGCATGTTTATTTCCATGGTGTATACATGTTCTATATGCTATGTGCATTCATGCTGAGTTAGATATGAAGTTTCAGTTGAGTTATGTTAATCAGTTATGGAAGTTACAACGTATGAAGATTATCTATCTAGAGCTGACATAAATACAATGTTTCTTTAGTTGCGCCTATCTTCAGGATATGTGTGTTTGTATTTTGTTTAGTTATGAGTTAAAGATAATTATCTAAAGGTGCCAAACATGTTCTATCAGAATCATGAAGTTGGAGCAAAATTGGTGGAGCCGACTTTGTGAAGCATCACGTCTATTCAGTTTGAGTTGCATGTTTCTAATCAGGTTGTGTGGTTGATGTGGCCGACTAAAGAAGTATTGAAGTGACTCCTAAAGATGACAAAGATAACATCCTTTGGCCAAAATACTTATAGTTGTTCAGTTAATGAACGCTAAGTGTGAATGATAAGAAAAGAGACAGAAAAAGTACAAAATAGAATGTCCGTTGTTTTGGGACAGTAGAGACATTTCATTTATCAAGAAAAGATCTATGTGAAGAAGAAGTAGAAGTATACAATACACTAGAACTGATCAAGATAGAAGGTCTACTCAAATAGTTTATCTATTAGATATAGTGTATATATGTTCTACTGAAGGTTGCAGCCTTCATAATTTTAGCAGTGAGCTTTTGGACAGTGAGTCCTCACCCCTAACATGGTTACTTGTAAAAGACTCCTAACTGGGTTTGACCTTTAACCAAGTCTCTGTACTTATTGCATTGTAAAGAACAACTCCTAACAGGGTTGCAAGATCTCCTAACAGGGATAATTGTACTCAAGTATAGTTCTTTGTGGGTGCTAATTCCTATCGTGGTTTTTACCTATTTGGTTTTCCCGCAACCAAAATTGTTGTGTTCTCTATTGTGTTATTTGAATGTGCATTTGCTTTATGTTAATTGATATCTAATTAAAGAAAAGAATTAAAGTAGATGATAAATGATTCACCCCCCATCTCAGTTATCCTTTGGGACTATTCCAACAATTGGTATCAGAGTTAAGTGCCTTGGAAAGAAAGCCTAACAACTTAAGGTAGATCAGATGACATACTTCAGGAAAGAGAGTCCTAAGTTTGATGGAGAAAACTATCTTGACTGGAAGAAAAAAATGATAACACATCTTCAGTGCGTTGGATTTGAGATCAATGAGATTTCCACTCAAGCAATTGAAGTTCCCACCTTGAAATACCTTGCAGAAGAAGACTCTACAATCAAATAAAAGGAAGTGTTCACTCAAAATGCAATTGCCAAAGAAGCCCTAATCAGTACCCTATCCGACTGTGAATTTTATGAGATCAAGAAGGTAGATAAAGCATACTCTATTTAGAAATACTTAGAAGATATGTTTGAAGGAGACATCCAAGCAAAGAATGTGCACATAAAGACATGGAAGAAAATATACAACTTAGAGATGCTACCTGAAGAAAACATCAGAGCCTACAATTAGAGAATTAATGAAGCAATTTCAGGTATTAGGAATAATGGTGGAGAAATGACAAACTAATGACCACACTGATAGAAGACTATGAGAGCAAGATCAATATCTTAGATGAGACTATGCAATTTTCAAAAGACTTCAAGAGGGAGACTTTGATCAGAAAAATATCTGCATTTGAGATATCAAGATTCAAGACAAAACCTAAAAGTGAGACAACTTTCAAAGCCTCAGTCCACAACGAGAAATCCATAAGCACCTCTAGTAATAATGAAGAAGTGGATACAAAACTAGAAGAAATCATTGCTATGATTTCCAAGAAAGAAAGGAAAGGTAAAGGGAAATACGAAGGACAGCTACCATTCAAATGTTTTTCATGCAAAAAAGTTGGTCACTTTGCATCCAAGTGTCCTACAAGAGTCAAGAAGTTTAGATCAGATTACAAGCCCAGGTACACTAAGGAATGTTATCATGCTGAAGATGGTGTAACCGATGATGATTCATGAGAAGATGAAATTGGATTCATTTCCATTAAAGACATTGAGAAGATGCTTGAAGAAATGGACAAAGAAGATGAAGAAAAAGCACAAGAGTTAGCATTAGTTTCAAAAGATGACATTAGAACTGACTGGATCATTGATAGCGGATGTTCACACCACATGACAGGAGACAAAGACAGATTTGTACATTTGGACAAGTACAAAGGGGGCATGGTTAGATTTGGAGATAACACTCCAAAACCTATCATAGGCAGAGGTTCTATCACCTTAGATGGAAAGATTAAGATAGATGATATTCTTTATGTTGATGGTTTACATCATAACTTACTAAGTGTTGGACAATTGCTTGATAAAGGATATCAGTTGGAATTCAAAAACAACTAGTGCATCATTAACAACAAAGAAGGAGACATGATTGCATCAGGCTCAAAGACCATAGGTAATGTCTTTAAGCTCAATTCAGAAGTAAGTTGTTTTGTTGCAAAAGTGGATGACAATTGGCTATGGCACAAGAGACTTTGTCATATCAATTTTGACAACATAGTCAAGATAAGTAATGTAAAGGCAGTAAGAGACCTTCCATCTATTACAAGACCAATTGACACCATGTGCAGGGAATGTGTGATGGGGAAGCATGTGAGGACCTCATTCAAGAGAAAACAAGACTATGCTGAAAGAAAATTAGATCTAATACATACAGACCTATGTGGACCTACTCAAACAAGATCATACTACAAAGAAAGGTATTTCATTTTGTTTGTTGATGATTTCTCAAGGATGATGTGGGTTGCGTTCCTAAAAGACAAATCTGAAGCTTTTGAGAAGTTCAAAGTGTTCAAAGCTAAGGTTGAGAATGAATCTGGATTAAAGATAAAATGTCTGAGATCTGATAGAGGAGGAGAATTCACCTCTGACTATTTTTATGATTACTATGAAGAACATGGAATCAAGAGACAATTAAGTGCACCTAGAACCCCTCAACAGAATGGGATTGCAGAAAGAAGGAACAAAATAATACTTGACACAATGCATACTATCATGATTGAAGGAAAGGTTGCTCATACCTATTGGAGAGGTGCGGTCAATACAACAGTCTATACTATCAATAGAATACAATTGAGGCCAGGCGCAGACAAGACACCCTATGAACTTTGGTTTGGTAATGTACCTACTGTAAAATACTTCAGAATATTTGGAAGCAAGTGCTACATCAAGAGAGATGATAGCATTGGCAAGTTTGTTGCTAGAAGCAATGAAGGTATTTTTCTTGGTTACTCTACTAAAATAAAAGCCTCTAGATGTTTTAATCTAAGATTAAAGAAGATCATTAAATTACTCATGTAAAGATTGATGAGAAGTTTATGATTCAAGAAATATATTATGACTGTGCTCCCATGATTGAAGATGAGCTCAAACCCATCAATAAGGATACCATTATTGAAGAAATGTTCGACTGTATTGATGTTTCATGTAACAATCTTGAACCAAGTGAAGAAGAATCACAGATTACAGATGAAAGTATCACTCCTAAGAACTCAAAATACACATCCAAATACCACTCTAATGAAGATATCATTGGAGATCAGAGCACAAAAGTCTTGACAAGATCTAGAGCAAAAGGTTCAACCGCTGATGAAGATGTATGCTTACTTTCACAGATTGAACCCTTAAGTGTTGAAGATGCGTGCAAAGATCCAGATTAGCAAAGTGATATGCATGAAGAATTAGATCAAATAATCAAGAATGAAACATGGGAACTGGTCCCTAGACCTCATGACAAGAACGTGATTGGAACAAAGTGGATATTCAGGAACAAGATGGATGAAGAAGGCACAGTGGTAAGGAACAAATCAAGATTAGTATGTAAAGGATATGTGCAGAGAGAAGGAATAGACTACACTGATACATTTGCACCTGTGAGAAGATTGGAAGCTATCAAGTTGTTTTTGGCCTATGCAACATTCAAGAACTTTAAATTATATCAAATGGATGTCAAGTCAGCTTTTTTGAACGATGACTTGAAGGAAGAAGTCTACATAGAGTAGCCCGAAGGATTCAAAATTTCAGACAAACCAGACATGGTATGCAGATTAAAGAAAGCACTTTATGGACTTAAACAAGCCCCAAGAGCTTGGTATGAGAGACTTGATGGTTACTTAACAAAAATAGGATTCAAAAAAAGAGCAACAAACTGTAATTTATTCATACGAGAGACAGATGAAGGATTACTACTTGTTACTATTTTTGTTGATGACATTATCTTTGGAGGTAATGACAAACTAAGTGCAAAATTTTCCAAAGAGATGAAAAGTGAGTTTGAAATGAGCATGATTGGACCTATCAAATATTTTCTTGGATTGAATGTAAAGCAAACAGACAAAGACATATTCATAAATCAGTCTAAGTATGTGAAGGAGATATTGAAGACTTTCAAAATGGAAGATTGCAAAGCAGTAAACACCCCCATGATAACAGGAAGCAAGCTTTGTAAAGATGACGATTCCACAATAGTTGAAAAGACTCTATACAAGTCTATGATTGGAAAAATCATATATCTTACTCAATCTAGACCTGATATTTCTAATGCAGTTGGCATTGTTGGAAGATTTGCAGCTGAACCTAAACAAAATCACCTAATGGAAATAAAAAGAATATTCAAATATTTAAAAGGAAATATAGACTATGGTTTATGGTATCCTAACTTAGAGAATATACAACTTCATGTGTATACTGATGCTGATTGGACAGGTTGTGTTGATGAAAAAAAGAGTACATCAGGAGGAGCAGTATTTCTTGGAGACAGATTGGTCACTTGGATAAGTAAAAAGCAGAATTGTATCTCTCAGTCAACATTAGAAGCTGAGTATGTTGCAACAACATTGAATTGTTCAACAATGGTTTGGATCAAATAGATGATTAAAGACTTTGGTGTTTAGATTGATTATCCTATTATTATTCACCGTGACAACACTAGTACTATCAATATGTCAAAAAACCCTGTGATGCACGCAAAGACAAAACACATTGAGATCAAATACCACTTTATAAGAGAAAAATTTGCAGACAAAGAAGTAAATTTGGATTATGTGAGCACTAAAGAACAATTAGCAGATATTTTTACAAAGCCATTATCAAAAGATACTTTTGAGTATCTCAGGGAGAAGCTGGGAGTGATTCCCTTTCCTAAGTCTGATTAGAATTTGTAGCAAGTACATCAATCCTTGGTGACTGATGAATGGTTGACTACTCTACTTCTAGAGTAGTACCTGTGCCTAATGGTGTTTAACACCCTTTGCCATTGATGTCAAAGGGGGAGTATTAGTAAGGGGAGCATATACTCTGGGGGAGTATACAGTTAGAAGAGCAGCAACAGTGAAGAGGAACTTTTGAAGAGGATATTGAGAAAAGAAGGAAGACACTTTGAGTTGATGATATCATATGTTTCCATCAATGTCAAAGGGGGAGGTTGTTGGAGATTTGCTTCTGTGCAAATAATTGATTGTATGTTTGTCATTGATGACAACATATAATATACAATAGTGTTCTATATGCAATTATTAGTACAGATGTTCTGGAGCTATGCGTGTTTATTTCCATGGTGTATACATGTTCTAGATGCTATATGCATTCATGCCGAGTTAGATATGAAGTTTCAGCTGAGTTATGTTAATCAGTTATGGTAGTTACATCATCTGAAGATTATCTGTCTAGAGCCGACATAAATACAATGTTTCTTGAGTTGTGCCTATCTTCGGGATATGCATGTTTGTATTCATGTTTAGTTATGTGTTAAATATAATTATCTAAAGGTGCCAAACATGTTCTATTAGAATCGTGAAGTTAGAGCAAAATTGGTGGAGCCGACTTTGTGAAGCGTTGCGTCTATTCAGTTTGAGTTGCATGTTTCTAATTAGGTTGCATGGTTGATGTGGCCAACTAAAGAAGTATTGAAGTGACTCCTAAAGCCGACAAAGATCACATCCTTTGGGGAAGATACTTATAGTTGTTCAGTTGATGAATGCTAAGTGTGAATGATAAGAAAAGAGACAGAAAAAGTACAGAACATAATGTCCATTGTTTTGGGATAGTAGAGACATTTCATTCATCAACAAAAGATCTATGTGAAGAAGTAGAAGTATACAATACACTGGAACTGATCAAGATAGCAGGTCTACTCTTATAGTTCATCTATCAAATGTAGTGTATATCTGTTCTACTGAATGTTGCAGCCTTCATCCTTTTAGTAGTGAGCTTTTGGGTAGTGAGTCCTCACCCCTAATAGGGTTACTTGTAAAAGACTCCTAATAGGGTCTGACCTTTAACCAGGTCTCTGTACTTATTGCATTGTAAAGAAAAACTCCTAACAGGGATAATTATACTCAAGTACAATTCTTGTTGGGTGCTAATTCCCACCGGGGTTTTTACCTATTTGGTTTCCCCGTAACCAAAATTATTGTGTTCTCTATTGTGTTATATGAATGTGCATTTGCTTTATGTTAATTAATATCTAAGTAAAGAAAAGAATTAAAGTAGCTGATAACTGATTCACCCCCCCTCTCAGTTATCCTTTGGGACTATTCCAACAATTAAGAGGCAAAATAAATTGATCAATGGTGGAGATGCAATTCCTCTCAATCCATGTGAGATGGAGTGATTTGGATTGGTCAACTTTGTGGAGAATAAGACAAAATTGGTATTTTCTCCCTTTTATTTGTTTTTTTAATTTGATTTTTGAGTGCACACCCATGTGTGAATGGGTTCACTTTTTTGAACTTAGGACTTTTTGGTTTTATCCTAATGTTTTATGCTTTTTGAGTTTAGGCTTTGATGTTTGATTATTTAATTCAACAAGTTAGGATTAAAATTATATAAGCAAGTTTGATTAAATGCTCAATAATTTGGATTCTAACAATATTATCTTAGTTTTAGAATTTATTAAGACCAAATATTTGAGAAAAAGGGGGTGATGGGTTCGCTAGACCACTTTTGGGTGATTACATTTGCCCCTCTATGAGTAATGTGTGATCGATCTGGGAACACATTGGGTCAAAGAACATTTGAAGTTTGATTGAATCTGGAAATAGATTGATGTGAAGCGATGAAACTATCCCATAGATTAGAAACTGATTCTGAACCTGATTGAACGAAGATCGATTGAAGATTTGAAGATATCAGCTCCGAACTTGATTGAGCGAAGACTGAAAAAGAGGTCAGCTCCGAACTTGATCAAGCGAAGACTGACAAGGAGATCTGAAGATATCAACTATGTGCTTGATTGAGTGAAGACTGATAGAAGAATCCGAGCATTCAATTTGATGTGAAGTGATGAAACTGAATGTCCATCCTCCAAGCAGATTTTCCGATTTAAGATTAAGTTTGAATGACTAACCAACCTGATGTGGTGCGATGAGATTGATTTTCATTCGATTGATTGATTGGGATAATTGACTTGATATAGATCCTGATAAAGCCAATTACCAGATTAAGGGGAGTTCTCAGATTGATATGGTGCGATGAATCTGATATGCCCCTAGAGATTGAGATTTGATGCGCAGTGATGAGAATTACTTGGTTAGATCCTGATTTGAGTCAGGGTCTGATGCCCCTAGAGATTTGAACTTGTTGATGTGAATGAAATTGTTGATATAGTGGTACTTCCCCCTCGGGAATGAAATTGAAAGGAGGGGAGGTACAAGCCTGATAGATCGAAAAGCATTGAGAAAATGTGAGGTGCGAGCCTGTTTTAAGGTCTAGTTGACCAATTTTGACCAAGATTGACTTAAGTTGACTTTTTGGATTGAAGAGGGAAATGCACAAAAAGGAATCTCAAATTGGAATCCTATGAGGAAAGTGTCAACAATCAACTACATTTGTGAAAATTAGGTTAAATTACATTTTTCAGGATCAAAACATCGTCGGATTTCAATTTCGGTCCCGAAAATGGATTCAGAGTGGTCCGATTAGCCAATAGTGTAATTTTTGCGTCCATAGGAGCATTTTGAAAATTAGGTCAATTTTCTATATAAGGCCCAAAGGGGTCATTTTCAAATCATTTTCACCGACCATCTTTGAGTTTTGAGAAGCTTATCTTAGAGAAAATGGTGGTCGTGGTCTCTACTCATCTTTTTGAGTGCATGCAAAGGCACGGATGACCCATAGATTACCCACCGCCTATAAGTAGTTGATAAACTTCATCTTTGCATGTGAATTTTTCTTGTTTTGGTTGAATTTTATACGATTTTGCATGTTTTTACCATGAATCCGCAGTTTTTCATATGGTCCTGTGAAAGGGCTCATACGACAGTCTACCAAAAAATATTTTGTCATCTGGGGACCTTAGATTTGTCACATGGACCTTACCCACCTATCGCACGACAATATTCAAGCCTGCCCCTTTTGTCATCTGAGAACATCTTATCTATCGTATGAAACTATTTTGTCGTCTAGCTTATAATATTTCATCGTATGAACCTTGCGGGATTGTTTAATCATTTTTGCCTTTTGTCGTATGGGAACAGAGGCATTTTTATTCTAATTTTGTTGGCTAGTTGCGTGTTCTTATTTCTTAGTATCTTGTTTGTGAGCTTTTTTGATTGCATTGCAGTGATTTCAATTTGATTTGATGCTAATAATAATGTCGTTTCTGTTGTTTGTCTTCATACAGGTGAAATTTCTTGATATTCAGTTTAGATCCATGTATCCAACCACCATGTAGTTAGTTCATGGCTTATCAGATGATCAGCGGGCACATGTTTGACTATGTGGGCTCTCTTGGTTGCTGTAGATGCCTGATATTCAGGTAAACCATGGGATGTTGACAACACTAGTGGATAGATTCCACAATGAGGACAACACATTTCACTTTTTGATGGGGGAGATGACAATCACTCCCAAGGAAATATATAGGATTCTATAGATTCCTTTTGCTGGAGTGCATGTGGAGTATGATTCCACACCTTTAGTCGGTGTACGGGCATTAGCTCAAGTGTTTCATAATTTTTTTATCATAGATAAATTGATCACTTGGGACACATTGTTAGAGAGCTATGGAGAGTAGTGGCCTTTGGAGTGTGTTCTTGATGGGTTCATCAGGTGTTTCTTGATGATAGACTGATCACAACATGGTTTCTTGTGCAGTTGGGATCAAACACTAGAGAGGTTGATCATGTAGCCTGCGTAGCTTGGTTGGGGTCAGTGCCTCTTAGCACAGATGTATATCACGAGATGCATGAGGTGACTTATAGGGGTCTCCAAGGCATGGCCACAGGAATTTTGGTTCTACAGATATGGGCCTGGGAGCATCTCCCAGTTTGCAGACCGATTACAACAGATGCACGGCAGGGCAAACAACCCTATGTCTATAGATATTCTGGTTTTATTACACAACCCTTTTTGGGCAAGGCTGATTACTTGAGGTGCCAACTTGATGACTTGAGTTTGGTTACATGGAAACCTTATTTGTAGGTAGAGGTTTGGGGGTTGAGTGTCGGACAGTCCGTAGAGAGTTCTTTGTCTCACGCCCACTTTTGGGCAAGACATCCTTAGTGATAGAGAGATTCGCATTGTCTTGAGTGTTGAGGTAGTATGGATGTATTCAGAGTATCTCCATAGAGTACACTTACTATGCATGATTTCTTGATGAGGAGTGCAAAGGCTGGTCTCGCAAGTAAGATTTTTCTTTGCATATTATTCTTCTTCCTTTAGTTCTTCATAGATATCTTAGAGACTATAAATCATAGACTAAGTAGTTAGAATGTCATTATGCAAGTTATGTCTTGTGTTGTGCACACATGAGCTCAACCAACCAACATGGGAGTATTTGGAGGGATTATCAGATGTAGGAGTTACTACAGAGTATTGGGACCATCTATCTTGGTATCCTTTTTCTAGATTTACAGATCTGGCAGAGAGAGTGCCTAGGATTGACGAGGATGCCCCAAAGTAGGCACCCGTAGCAGATGCATAGGTTGATCCACAAAGAGCACCACAAAGAGCACCTCAGAGACCACCACAAAGGACTCCTACACAAATGAGAGTAGGCATAGAGACTGGTCTGAGGAGGACACCAGGATCGGGGCAACACAGAGATCATGGGGAGATGGGAACCCTAGGGTCGATTGGAGGACAGGTGCCAGCAACATAGGTTGCAGAGGAGGAGATGCCAGATGTGAAACCCGACCTAGGGCTAGATGATGTAGTTAGGGTAGTTTGGTAGCATCGAGAGGCACAAGAGACTGTAGAGAAGGAGGGACCATTGGGAGAGGAGGCTTCTCTGAGAGAGCCACAGACAACATGGGATGTGATCAGGTCATTGCGGACATGACTGTGAGCCTCTCAGACATATTTTGCGGTAGCGCAGTCTTAGATTGCAGAGCGAGATCAAGTGATCACGAGGCATGAGCGAGTGATTGTAGGGCATGAGGAGAGAGTTTAGGATTTATAGAGCCAGGTGACATTTAATACCAGCAGGGAAGCCTACTATGTTGCAATGTATATTGCAGTAGTTCCTATGGCACAACAGGTGCCGACATATTCATAGTACTTAACACAATCTGAGGGAGTAGGTCCTCCACCTACAAATGCTCCTCCATGTCCACTTCCTAATGGTGGTGAGGGAGGGAGCGAGACTTGATTACCCCTCTTCTGTCTTATGGGTATGTGTAGGATCATGGTATGCCAAAAAGTGGCGATGTGAAAAAGAAGTCCTGATTGGTAGACTGATTGAAAAATGTCTATAACTTTCAAATGGTATAACATTTTTTAAATCTAAAACATGTATCAAATTCTATGCTTCACCTACTATAAGAAAAAAATAAAAAAAATTCAATTTGATTAAGTATAGACTAAGTTAAGTTGGTCAGACACGAGAAATTTTATATTCTCAAAATGTTGTAGAAGAAAAATCATAATTAATTATTTACTTGGAAAAAAATTATGAAAAAATATGCATCACATCCGGACATGAGTCTACTACTTATATCTATAATCTAGTAAAAAAATATTATCATTTGATTGTGTTTAAGGTCGTCATACATACACCTACTTCTTATCTTTTTAGTCCCTATTGATATACTGATTGAAAAATAGCTATAGTTTTCAAATGGTATAACATTTTTGAAATTCTAAACATGAGTCACATTCTATGCTTTTCCTACTACAATAAAAAATAAAAAAATTTCAAATTGATGAAGTTTAGACTAAGTTAAGGTGGCCAGACACAAAATTTTTTATATTCTAGAAAAGTTGTTGTAGAAAAGTCATAATTAATTATTTACTTAGAAACAAATTACAAAAAAATATGCATTACATTTGGCCATGAGTCTACTACTTATATATATAATCTTGTAAAAAAATATTACTATTTTATTGTGTTTAAGGTGGTCAGACATACATCAACTTCTTATCTTTTTCCTAAAATTTTCATACTACTGCATATAAATTTAAAATTTCACCATATAGAACATTTAAAAAAAAAAATGGTTTGTAGCAAAGAAACTAAATTCAATTTTCTACAGATCCTCTTCTTACACATTTTTTATAGAAGATTTATAACTTGTTCAAATGTTTACGTCAACTTTCCTAAACTTGATTTTCTGAATTTTCAATGCCACTTAAAGCCTTGGTTTGGCATACCATGATCCTGCACATACCCTTATCCCATTCTTATTTTTGAGATCCAGATGATTGTACACGATTTATTTGCACTGAAGGTGCATATTTTTTCTTGATATTTATGAGAGCACACCCTTTGTATACACTGAGACATTTTGATATATATATATATATATATATATATATATATATATACGATGATCCTTTTTGGTGCTCAATATGTTGTTGTGTCATTATCTCTTGTCATATATCTTGTTGTTGCACTATCTTTTGATTTTGTATTCTTTCTGTAGCATAGATCATAGATGACATATGTAAATCATGCGTGCTTTGCATTTCTTGTGCTGAATATATGTAATGCTCTTGTTTTTGTTACTGACCCTTTTGAGCATAGATAGGTAACCTTAAGGAGATGAAATGGAGTTGATTGCGTCAGTAGAGGATTAGAGGAGCAACTGGTTAAAGGGATAGCTCCATTTTTAGATTATCTGATGGAGTATGTTACTATGCTATTATTCAATCCTAGAAATGCAACCTACGATGCGATTCAAGTCACTGACTTCTCTATTCACAATATTTTCATCACTTGGACGTTTCGGATACCAGAGTCATTACAATCCCTACTAGTACCAATGGAACCATAAGGATATGAATATGAATCTTCATCAAATAGTTGTAAGAAACAAATGTAAGCATCTAGGCACAAGAGGCGAGATGACGTGAACACTGTTTCTAGTTGATATAACAAAAGTACACTAGTATTGAGGTATTCAGAGCCAAGATAACCATGAGTGCGCTATTGTTGATACAAGTAGAATAATAGACAAGAAGATAGGACCAACCTCACCTTATGGTGAAAGAGAGTAGGATCGATGGATGTATGACTAATCCACCTGAGTGCAGAAGCTCTTATCACATACACCCTACTATCTCGACATAAAGATCATTGGAACTACACTGACCAACATAAATCATAGGAAATCATTGATAACAGGCAACATACAAGATAATGGTTAGCAATCGTTTAGTCTGTTTAACTTGTTTGATGCGGGTGTTGATGAACACCATTGTATTGGTTTTTTTGTGTGTTATTGTGTGTATGTTATCCGATGTTGTGTTGAGAAACATAGATTTTTCCGAAATGGGAGTGTTGAGAAACACTGTTGATTAAGGTGTTGAGTAACACTAGTGTGTTAGTGACAAACTTTCTAGAGAATGAGACCAATTATGAGGACTTGACAAGTTGACTGGTATGATGTTAAAAGATAGGAGGCCTATACAAGACCTAAAAATGGATTCAATCAGTGAAGCGAGGACTGAATTGATGTGATTGTTGGGATTAGGATCACTAAGGGGGGGGGGGGGGGAATCAATGATCTANATGTGATTGTTGGGATTAGGATCACTAAGGGGGGGGGGGGGTGAATCAATGATCTATCTATTATAAATTTTTCTTATTATCTTGAATCTTAACTTTAATGCTTAAGTATTGAACTGAATATCAATGCAAGTAAGATAAACATACACAACTCATAACACCAAATATGATTACAGGGAAACCCAATGCAAGTGAAAACCCCGGTGGGAATTAGTAGCCACAAACATTCTGTACTAGTTTCTTATGATCCTTGTTAGAAGATCCTTAACCCTGTTAGGAGTTGTCTTTACAATGTATGAAGTACAATGACCTTGTTAAGGGTTAGACCCTATTAGGATTCTTTTACAATAACCCTATTAGGGGTGGTGGACTTACTATCCAAGGACTCACTATCCAAGAGCTCACTGCTCAAATGGTGAAAGCTACAACCTTCTGGATCTTCGATACACACTATATCTGTAAGGTGAACTACTGCTGTGACACTACTTTTCTGATCATTTCCTTTTGTGTGTTGATGCTTTAACCTCTTGTAAAGCACTATAACAATATTATCTTCACTCTAAAATCTTCTACTTCAATATCTATATCATCAGCATATGACAAATATAGCTTTGTTGTTTTAACACTTTGCTCTTCTTTTCTTATCTCTGGCTTTCGTAACTTCTTCAATCACAAGTGACATTCTATAAGTACTTCCTCAAGGGACACGAATATGTCAGATTTAGGAAACACAACCCTTCATTAAGTTGGCGCAACATCAATTACAACTGCTTTACTTAAACTGAATAGATGCGTCTCTTCACACAGTCCGCTCTGCCAAATTAGCTCTAACTTCTTTCTTCGGATGAATCAAGTCATGCGGCTTTAACCACACATGATGAGATCACTAAAAATCACTAATCCAAAGGTGCCAGTCCCGAGGATAGGTGAAATTTTTTTACCAGAACAATCTTTGTCGGCTCTTTACATGATCTCTATCCTGTTCTGGCATTCACTAGTTGTACCTCTTCAATTGGCTATATCTTCTTCATACTTACACATCTGATCATGCTCTCTTAGACTTAGCATAAATAAATACTTACAAGCTTATCTTCAAAGGAACATTCCCTAACTCAGTCGTATGCACATGCACTGATGCTATGTTCTTCTGGTACTCTGCTAGCTATCTAGTCTTCTGTACTTAGCCAATTTCTGATCTTCTGATAATGTGTGTTGACTCCAACACTTCATATGACTTGGTTTCCATAATGAAAACACTAAATAGAGTCATATACACTAGCATAGTCAACTTTCCAATAGTGATATCTCAAAAAAGTACGAAAATCATCCCACAAATGAGATGAGCCAAGCTATGCATTGATAGATGGAGCACTAGGTTACAATTGGCACCTGTTGCCAGGTTTTCACCACTTGGCAAAGATTCTCTTTTTCCTACCAGGGTGCTTGTTTCCAGGTTTTCACCAAGGCACTTTTTCTTGATTTTTCATTTTTTTTTATTTTTCAATTATATATATATACATATATATATACATATATATATACATATATATACATATATATATATATATACATATATACATATATATATATATA
>MU224758.1:676293-706964 GCA_018584345.1 Thuja plicata
TATATATATATATATATATATATTATTGACTCATCAAGGCGCCTATTTGCCAGGTTTTCACCAAGATAGTCATTTTTTTAGGACTTTTTCC
Source organism: Thuja plicata (assembly GCA_018584345.1). Taxonomy (NCBI): domain Eukaryota; kingdom Viridiplantae; phylum Streptophyta; class Pinopsida; order Cupressales; family Cupressaceae; genus Thuja; species Thuja plicata. The sequence goes on from MU224758.1 coordinate 676,385, forward strand.
AAATATTTTTGATCTTTTGATCTTTTTTATTTTTTGATATTTTTTCAAGATCATATATGTATGTACATGCTGCTGACCAGAGAGAATGCTCAATCACAGAATTTCTTCAGGTGGAGGGTATTGATGGGATCAGTAAAGGTATCCCCTTATAGAGTTGATAGTTGATAGGCCCCAGAGCTGAAGGCTGCAACAATCACAAAGGGACCCAGCCAGTTGGGCTCAAATTTTCCCTTTTGTTCACGATGTTGTTGATTCTTAGGATTTTCCTTAAGCACAAGGTCTCCAACTTGAAATTCTCTATGTCTAACTTTCTTGTTGTAGCCTCGAGACATTCTCTTTTGATAGATCCTCAGATGGTCGAATGCTACTCTTCTACATTCATCAAGTAGTTCTAGCTCCTGGATTCTAGAAATTTGATAATCTTCATCAATACCGAGTCCATGCAGATTGAGTCAGAGTGAGGGTATTTATGTATCAATGGGCAACACAACTTTTGCGCCATATACTAAGGAAAATGGGGTTTCCCTTGTAGGTGTTCTTATACTAGTTCTGTAAGCCCATAAGGCTGGATTGAGTTGAAGGTGCCAATCCTTTCCAGTCTTACTCACTATCGGTGCAAGATTTTCAAGATGTTCTTATTGGAGGCCTCGGCCTGTCCGTTCCCCTAAGGGTAGTAAGTAGAGGAACAATTTTGGGTGATTTTGAACTTGTCACAAAGTTCATCCATGTCTTTATTTTTAAATTCCCCCCATTGTCTGTCACAATGGATGAAGGAATGCCATATCTGCAGATGATATAATTGAGGATAAACATAGATACTTTATTACCTGTAGCTTTGATCAAGGGAACTACTTCAACCTATTTTGTGAAGTACTCAGTGGCTGTGCTAATGAATTTATGTCCTCCAGAGAACGAGGGATAGATTTTCCCGATTAGATCAAAGGCCCATTGCTAAAATGGCCAGTGAGTAATAAAAGGTAACTACTTGTGTGGAGCGTGAGTTAGGTTGCCATGAGTTTGGCATTTCTTGCATGTCTTGGAAAAATGTATGGCATATTTTTCCATAGAGGGCCAGTAGTATCTTGCTCGTAAGAGTTTCTTAGCTAATGAAAGACCATTTGAATGAGATCCACAGACACCTTCATGGACTTTCTCTTGTGCGCATTTAGACTCATCATGTTCTAGAAACCTAAGGAGAGTACCATCGAGACCTCTTCTATATAGGTCGTTAGCCATGATCAAGTAACGGGATGCATTCCTTATAATATTTCTTTTTTCATTTTTGGATAGGTTATTTGGTAGGGTTTGGTTTTGGAGGTAAGAGTATATATGAGTGTAATGGGATGAATCGGTACCAACTAAGGAGCACACGACTTGGGATTTTGGGGAATCATAGGAGGGAAAGAGGAGTTCTTACACCAGGAAGTCATAGTGAGAGTGATGTTCTTCAAGTTTTAGCATGGAGGCCAAGGTGTCCATAGCATCATCTGCCTTCTTTGTTTCTCTTGGTATTTGTTGGAAAGTAAAAAATACAAAATACTTCTTAAGAGTGTCAATCATCTGTTTATATGGTAGCAATTTATCATCCTTTGTCTGGTACTAGTCATTGAATTGATTTATTACTAGCTGTAAGTCACCATAGATGTGCAATTCAATAATTTTCCATTCGATAGTCATCTTTAAACCATTTTCTAAAGCTTCGTATTTCACAATGTTGTTAGTGCAAGGGAACATCATTTTGTAAGCTTTTGGGATCTTATATCCTTGCGGTGTGATATCGAGAGTTCCAGCACTAGCTCCTTGTTGTGTAATGGATCCATCAAAGAACATTGTCCAGGTATGTTTTGTGAGGTGTAAAATAGCTTCATCAGGAAATTCTATTAGCAGCGGTCGTGTATCTTGCAAAGGAGCATCAACAAGGTGATCAAAAATAAGTTGTTCTTTGATTGCTTTTCTATCAATGTATTCAATGTCAAATTTGCTGAGGATCATAACCCATTTAGCCAACCTTCCAGTGAGAGTTTCTTTTCTCAACAAATACTTGAGAGGATCTATTTTAGCGATTATCTTAACAAAGTGTGCCAACATATAGTGTCTTAGTTTTTGAGAAGAAAAAACTACAACAAGGCAAGAGTTTTCAATGATAGTGTAGTTATGCTCATAAGACACCATGGTTCTGCTTATGTAATATATGGCTCTTTCTTTTCCTATTTCATCTTGTTGTGCCAACAAAGATCCTAGGGATGTGTCTCTAGCTGAGATGTTAAAAAGAAGGTTCTTTCCTTGAATAGGAGCCATCGGTACGGGTGGATAAGAAATATATTATTTGATTTGTTGGAAGTGTTTTTCACACCCTTCATCCCAGTTGAAGGTAAATCCTTTGTGCAATGTTCTTGTAAAGGTTTGTGATTTATCTGCAATTTGGGATATGAATCTTTTGATAGATTGGAGTTGGCCCTATAGATTCCTAATCTGATTGATGTTGCGAGGAGGTTGCATATCCATTATTGCCTCTACCTTTTCAGGATCAACCTCAATTCCTTTAGCTGAAACAATGCATCCCAATAATTTTCCAAAATTTACGCCAAAAGAACACTTCTTAGGATTCACTCTAAGCTTTAATTTTTCCATTATGTCTAGAATCCTTTCTAAATATTCTAAGTGCGTATCCCTTCTTGCTGATTTTGCCAAGGTGTCATCTACATAGTCCTCCATGTTTTTATGCATCATATCATGGAATATAGTGGTCATAGCTTGTTGATAGGTCGCCCCAGCATATTTGAGGCCAAAAGGAATGACGTTCCAAAAAAATGTGCCCCAAGTGTAGGTGAAAGCAGTTTTCTCTTGATCTTCAGGAGCTATTCTTATCTGATTGTAGCCAGAAAAGGCATCCATTAGTGAGTACATCTCATAACCAGCCATGAGATCCATAATCATTTCAATATTGGGTAATGGGAAATCATCCTTGGGATAAGCCTTGTTTAGATCCCTAAAATTTGTGCAAACTTGAATGAACTTGTCATGTTTAGTCACAGGGACAATATTAGAAATCCAATTGGCGTAAGCTATAGCATGAATAAATTCAACCTTTAGTAATTTTTCTATTTCTAATTTGACTAATAATGCCACATGAGGATGCATCTTTCAAAGCTTTTGTTTGACTAGTTTGATTCCTGGAGCAATTGATAAATGATGCATAATCAAGTCTGTGTCTAGCCCTGGCATATCTGAATAAGACCAAGCAAAGTTGATTTTCTTTTTCATGAAGAATTGAACAAATTCTTGCTTTTCTTTCTCGAATAGAGATTGTGCTAGGTAGATGAGCTGAGGTAACTTTGTTGTTCCTAGATTCACTTCTTGCATTGGTTCTATAAGCACTGATGATCTTTCTTGAAGATGATTAGGAAGGAGGCCAAGTTCCCCATCCTCGGGTGCATCAGAGAGGTTTTCACTGTTGGATACACCTTTTTGTTTTTACTATTTTTGGTTCTGATACTGCCAGAAAGTGGTTTTCACCATCAGACCTTTTTTTTTTTTGTCTTTTATCTTTTGGCTGAGGAACTTGACGTCCCCCTCTATCATGTTTACACTCATTGTGTTGGTGGAAGAGGTGAGAGGTTCAATGGCATTCAAGTAGCAGGCCAAAGTGTAGTCATTAGGAGTAGGAATGAGGTCTAGGGGAACAACAAGGTTCCATTCAATGAGTTTAGGGTGGACAAGAGGTAGGGATTCAACTGGTTCCAAGGATAGCACCAAGTTACTTAGATCAAGGTCTTAAACAGGAAAGAGAAGATCTATGATAGTACTCTCTGAAGGGTTGCCTAGACTGCGATTCTTCCTAACACTTATAGCGACATCGTTGTTGGTAGTACGGGGATTCAATCTGTTTGACCTAGCATTAGCATTTTATCATGCTTCTTGAGTGGCCACACGCTCCAAAAAGACACTCATTGGCATGACTTGAATTCTCCTAGATGGAACGCATGGTGGAGGAGCCATGTCAAGTTCTTGAAGGTCTCTAAGATCCCAATTTTCATTATTTTCCTCTATTTCACGATCCCACTATGCCCAATGTTCATTTTCAAGATTATTCTTGTGACTGGTGAATGTATGATTACCTTTGTTGCTCGTGGATGTGGAGGCATGACTAGAGCACCAATCAAAATCCCAGTCCTAAGTAGCTGATGCAATAGCATTATGAGGTTCTCTCCTAAAATTCCAATTTGTGTTACGTGGAAGAGGTGACCTTTCCTCCTCTTTAGAATCATCATTGGGATAAGGATGGGTTCTGGTTCAGGATGTTCACTCAGAGGTTCATTGGTGTGAACACTGTCTTCATGTAGAACATAGGGTGAAAATTTGTGAACCACATCCACTTTGATATCCATAGTAGCATTAGAGAAGGAGTCCCACTCATACTCATTAGAGTCTATTTCAATTAAGTGAGGCAAATCTAACACATGCGTAGGAGCCATAGTTTTCCCCCGGTTAGGATGCTCTTCTGGTAGAGTATTATCTTTCCCATAATCAAATTGGATAGGAGCTCGATCTCTATTTTCCAAAAAGAGAGAGAGAGTCCTTGGGACACTAAGGTAGTTATTATTTTCACTTTGCCGATTCTCTCAACACTGAGTGGAATCATCTTCTAATTTTTGAGAGGCACGAGGAGAAACCTCCGCAACAACATGCACTCTGTCATTTGAGAAATGTGGTAAGTCAAGGACTTGAGAGGTGAAGAGAAGTTTCCCCTAGTTAGGATGTCTATCGTTTATGCCAGACTCTTGAGTTGATATCTCTGCAATAGATGAAGTATTGGACCCATTTGGTTCAAAGGAAGCTCTATAAAATGAGGGGACATATGGTTCCCCTTGATATTTCAGATTGTTAGCAGTGACATGCATTAATTATTCAAAGGGAAGAGGAGTAACCTCGTTCTTGTCTTTAGTATTTGTATCATGTGCATCTTCGTGAGAGCTACTAGGATGATGGTCTCTAGGAGAAGGAGGGATGTTCTTTTCATGGTATCCTACGCCAGTCTTGTCTGTAGGATCTTGAAATTCGGCACGGAGAGGTTCCACAAGACCTTTATCTTTACCCAAGGGTCCTTTACCTATATATCCCATTTGTTACACCATTTGATATCCTTTCCCATATTTATGTGGGAAGATCTCCACATGTTTTACTTCATTATCTTTCTCTTCATCTTTGTGTAACTATGCAAGAACAATATTTTCTTCATTTTCTTCTGAAAGAGACACTCGTGCCTTCACCATCCCAGTTCCCTCATGTATTTCTACTTGTTTACCCATTAAAGGTGGGAAATATGAGGATGGCATACCATAAGATCTGGGAGAAGTAGGAAGAGAAGTCAATTGATATTCTCCCATGCTTGTGTTGTTGATCTTAAGTTTTGCTTCAAAGCTTTGCATGAGTGCCTTTTGAGATGCTTCAAAGTTTTTTAATGCTTCTTTATTGTGTGGAACTATACTGTCAGCTTTCTTCAAGGTGTTACAGGAGTAGGTGCTGTTAGCTAGAATGGTCACTTCCACCCCTTTGTAGGGAAATTTTACACACTGGTGATACATGGAGGGGACCACCTACATGTCATGAATCCAAGGTCTCCCTAGAAATATATTGTATGTGAGACGCAAATCAAACACTTGGCAAGTGAAATTTCTTTCAATAGGCCCTACCCTGATGGGGAGTACCACAAGTCCTTTGGATGATCTCTCTTCCTTGAAATATGATTTAATAGTGATCTTCCTTCGGGGATCAATCGTATGCTCAGAAAATCCTAGCGATGTGACTAGCTTGAGAGTACAAATATTTAACCCAACACATCCACCTATCAAAATATGCCTGACCCAAATTTTGTGAATCAAAACCTCTATGTGCAAAGGCTAATTGTGTGGGTGACTAAGAGCTTTGTCATCCTCCTTCAAGAAAGACATATAGTGAGGAGAGGTCAAATGATTAACCATGGTCTGGAATCGACCAACATCAAGGTCCTTAGGAACATTGGTTTCAACAAGCGCAGTCTCAAGGACTTCCTTATGTGAAGGTGATAATTTTAGCAAATCTAATATACATATCTGAGCAGGAGTTTGTTGCAATTGGTTGATCAAGTTTTAGTTTGTAGCAACCTGCTTTGATGATGAAGGTTTTTCTGTTGGTGCATCTATTTGTTTAGATGCAGATGTCACTCCCTTAAGGGTGATCTTAGATTGACCCTTAGTAACCACATTAGCAGAATTAGGTTCCTTATCCTTAATGATAATAACATTGATAGATTTGTTAGAGGGTTCAAGCACGTGGATCATGTTGTTAGTGTTGTCATATGTATGATTTACCATGGCTCCCATAGTTTGTGATGATTCACCTTTCTTTTAGGATGAAAATGGTTTCTTGAAAGCCTTATGATCATCATTTGAGCCATGAGTACCAACCATGATAGTTTTGTTATCAATTAGATCTTGTATCACATGATTTAGTTTCATACAATCATTTTTCAAGTGTCCTTTATTTTTATGAAACATGCAGTAGTGATCGTCATTCCACCATTTGGGTTTTACCTCAGGCTCCCAAGGTTTGGATTTGGGAATCATGATGATCTTGTTGGAAACCAATGTTTTTAGCACATCTTCCAAAGGTTCTCCAAGAGGAGTGAAATTCATTTGGGTCGAGGGATCCATGGTAATTTTTCTTTCCAAGCATCCTCAATTTTTTTAGAAGTGTTGGGAGTAATCAAACTTTTCCTGGCACCCTGTATGCTAGTAGTAAGGTTAAATACTAGTTTATTGGGTTTAATCTCAGGTGAGTCAACAACACCGTCATTAACCACGTTGCAGTTCTTATTCCAATATTTACTCTTGTCCTTGTTATTGTTATTGTTTTGGAGGACTTAATGTATTTATTCAAAGTAATATCCCCTTTTCTGACGAGAACATCCTCGATTCTCATATCACTGTCGACCAAGTCACTGAAGGAGGTATGTTTTTGCATTTGTGCTGCGTAACTCATTTCAAGAACCAGATTGTTGATGAAAATGTCAATATTTTCCGGCTCTGGTATTTTTCTAAGGTACCTCACAAATATCTTCCTCCATCTTTGGAGAAATTTGACAAATGGTTCACTAGCATGTTGCTTGGTGTTTCAAAGGTTGAGCATAGTAACTGTGTGTAATATATTGTAAGAGTAGTGTTGTATAAATCTTTGTACTATCTTATCAAATGTCTGTATGCTAGGTGTGAGTTTTGTGAACCATTCCAAGGCTTGGCCACTAAGGCTCCATGGGAATAGTCACATCAGATAAGTCCTCTCATGCATGAATTCCATACTAAGAGCGCAAAATTGTCTCACATGGTCTTGAGGGTCCCTTCCCCATTGTATTTATCATATTTAGGAATTTCAACCTTTGGGGGAAAAGGTGGCATGTGAATATGTTTAGAAAAAGGGAATGACATATGGACTCCAATGAGTATTTTCTAGGACGTTGTTCCTTTTCTTTCTTGAGTTCCCTTAACTCGCATCTCATGCCTTGAAATTGTTGGTTAAGAATAGTGATAGGTGAATCTTCTTCCTGTTGTATGAGTCCCTCAATGTCAAAATTAGGTGGAAGCTTAACACCTATTGATGCAAGATGCATGAAGTATTTTTCCTTTTCCAATTGCATGATGGCTTGCATCATCTTTTTAAAATGTTTGTCTTGCTGACACTTCCAAATCTCTTCGGAAGTGGGCTCCTATATGGAAGAGGAAGCACTAGTATGTTGACTTTGATGGTCATGTTGGGACCCCCAATCATAGGATGACATCTTTGAGGTGTTGTGTGCAACCAAAGTTGAAGAGTCAAACAAGCATATTGTTGGTTGTGAATTTGAAGTGTCCTTGTGTGGGATCTTGAAATCTGTCTTGGGTTTCTGACAAGAAGGTAGGTCTTAAACAAAGTCATCTATAGCTTTTCCCTTAGAATTGAGATCAAATTTTTGACTTCTCATTTGGACCATGTACGACAGTGTATGAATAACGTCTCTAGAGGATCAAGGTGTCAAGTCAAATGTCAAATCTTAGAGATTTGTTTTATGAAGAAAATGAGATTTGGTTGTTGAACTTGTGCAAGGTATTGTGCATTCGAGGTTTAAATACCTGCTAGACAACACTTGTGACAAAGTTGATAAAGGACCAAGAGAAAAAAGTCAATATGATTGAGAGAGTTGTGAAAATATAGGACAAAAATACATTGATGAGTATCACCACCAAATTCGAGAGCTTAAAAGACCGTGACAAGGTATAATAGCAGCTACTGCAAGAATGTGACCAAATGAAAAAGATCTTAGTGTTGGATTGATTTCCACTTAGGTCTTATACAACAATAAAAGGGTTCTCATACGATAATACATTATCCCTCATATGAGTTTCTGCCCATTGGATGTTCTGTCATACAACAAATGCTATGGAACGAAATGAAAAAAGACTCTGGGATAATTTGCCACTTGGGTGTAAGAAGTTTTGGATAATTTCGTCTAATGTTTGAGGTAAAAATCTTGATGTTCACTGTTGTCTACTGTCAAAATGTTTGTGTTTGAGGAATATGTCAAGTTTAAAGGTATGCAAGCACATCAAACACAAAGTGTTAAGAACCAAACACTTTCTACCCTATAGTCAAATTGGCTTAGTGTCACAATCTTTGCCCATGCTTGATACCCCTTTGCCTCACACAAAGTGATATTGGCTTTTGTCGGTACTAGGCACGTCATGGGTTTTGGAAAGATACTCAATGCTCGAATCGTATAAGCTCCCCCATGCCACATTCATGCTTTAAAATTCCTTGGGAGTACATATGTTGGGTGTAAAATTATGGGGTGATCCAGGTAAAGTCCACTTGGATCAATCCTTGCACAAAGATTATGACACTTTTGGATGTAGACCGCGTAACCTCTATCTAAAAGGTGTTTAGTAAGTTCATCTGTTTATGACTACCCCTTATAGTTTGGCAAGCAAAATTAAGGTGTATATCCCTACAAGCACCCAAAATGTATAGTCTTGCACACAAGATTTAGACCTCTCGGCCCTACACAAGTCGAATGTATCTCCCTTGTAGTCTTGTAAACAAGATTAAGACCAAGAATGGCCCTACAAGCGCCCAATCAAATGTAGCTCTTGCTTAGCAAGACTGGGGAAACAAGGCCCTACAAGTGAGAAAGAATTAGAGATAGAAATATCCATGTCTTCCATCTCTTTGGATTAAAGGAAGCATTTGATTATAGTGGGGTGGAAGTAGCCAGGTCCGCTTGTTCCCCACTTAGGTCGTTCCCAAGAGATTGCTCCCTTGGCAGGCCATCTGAAGGTTTAACTTGAAAAGTAAATGGATTGGCGACAAAAAGGAGTCTAGAATTCTAGTTTTCCCACAAGGGGAAAAGAGACTACTCTCCTATCTAGTATCATTTTCTCTACACAAACACAAGACACGCTTTAAGTTCTTTCCCAAAGATTTAATTGCTTAATACAAAACAAGTGAGTCTAGGTTTTTGATCTTCCCAAAAGGAAAGAGAGCATACTCCCCTAACACTTGCTTCAAATTTAGACAAGAAAGATCTTTGAAGTTAATCTATGTGCATATGAATCAAAATAAAATTCTAACAAGCATGATCATTTGGTTGATGTGATTTCAAGGAAACCTGCAGACATAACCATTAGTAATCTCAAATTTTCTTTGACAAGCATCCTGCAAACATAAATCGTTAGTAGTTGTATCAAAATAATATGCAAACAAGGCTTTGTCAACCGAGTCTTCCTCAAGACATCCTACAAAAACTAGTTAGGCTGCAAAAATAGATCGTAAAAAGACCATAGAAGACGTGTTAAAGACTAGAAACCCAAAATTAACTCAAGAGAAACCCTAAAAATGCTTTGTATTTTTGAAATGACAAAGTACAAAATACAGACTGGCATCAAAGCTCATACAAAAAAACATTAGCTTCCATACGAAAAAATAGAGTCTCACGAAAGCTCATACGACAAATCTAATTCTCTAATATGACAGAAGGCAGGAAACAAAAGCTCATACGACAATATTCCTGTTATCAGATGACAAAATACCAATCTACAATTTGTCGTACGATAGAGGACACAGAACAAAATGACAAAAAGTGAGGTTTCGTAAAAAATATGCAAGAAATCATGAAAATGGATCAAAACGCAACTTTATGCCCCACGGTGGGCACCAAAATTATGTGTGGTAAAATGTGAGATTAGGATCTGCAACCAAATACTTCAATAAACCATTACATCAAGGGGTTACCAAAACATGAGATTTAAAGCACTAAACTAAAAACCCTTGAAACTGGCCTATTTCTTCCTAGTTGAAGCGAGTATGATTCTCATAGTTGTCCATCAGATTGGACATAGAGACATCGGCAACTTGACTACTTCAAAATGGAAGATTCAATGCAAGATGGATCAAGATGCATAGTCTTGCATACTTTGCTCTTGAAATCTTGAAAAATGAAAATGCATGAACTAGCAAAATAAATGCATAACATCATGAGAAATAGAACTAAGATGCAAAATTAGGCTATCAAATGAGAAGTAAAATGCATCTATGTTAAGCCATGAAAGAAGCTAGGATGCCATATAAGCTAAGAAATGAAGTAAAAAATGCAAGAAATGCAAGAAACTACTAATGAAAGCAAATGACTATGAATGCTCTTAGTAATCTCTAGAGTGAAAATAGCATAATAAATTTACTCTAAATCTTCTTGTTATGAATGAGCAAGGGAGCTATCCCTTTTATAAGAGATTCCAAGAAATGTGTGGTTGAGATTAAGAGGCAAAAGAAATTGATCAATGATGGAGATATAATTCCTCTCAATCCATGTGAGATGAAGGAGTGATTTGGGTTGGTCAACTTTGTGGAGAATAATACAAATTGGTATTTTCTCCCTTTTATTTGTTTTTTTTTATTTGATTTTTGAGTGCACACCCATGTGTGAATGGGTTTGCTTTTTTGAACTTACGACTTTTTAGCCTTATCCCAATGTTTTATGCTTTTTGAGTTTAGGCTTTGATGTTTGATTATTTGATTCAACAAGTTAGGATTAAAATTATATAAGAAAGTTTGATTAAATGCTCAATAATTTGGAGTCAAGTAATATTGTCTTAGATTTAGAATTTATTAAGACCAAATATTTGAGAAAAAGGGGGTCATGGGTTCGCTAGACCATTTTTGGGTGATTACAATATCATCCTTCTGTAAGTGTAATTATTCTTAGGGAGTTGTGAATTTCCTTTTGGGTAACCATAAAAATATTATTTCAAGGAGGTTTTTCTTCCTTGGGTTGTAACCCTAAAAAAAATTTGTATACTTGATCTTAATTATGATATTTCTTGGCATGGTTTTCCCAGATTGGGTTTTCTATGTAAATTTGGTGTTATCTTGTGGTATTATGTTGAATGTTCTATTTAAATTATTGTTGATTTGCTTAGGTATTTGATGATGCTAAAAAGGATTTATGTTATGAACTGTATACTAATTCACCATGCCCTCCTTCTCAATATTCATGTGTGTTTAACAAAATTATGTGATAACCTTTTTCAAATTATGAAAATTGAGTAAACTAGATTTTTTAATCCAAATACATATTAGCTTACATCATTATAGATTTAGAAAGTATGGAATAGACCCAATTGTCCAACCTACATCCTCTATTCATCATTATTGAATTTGATAATTATTATGATCGTATTGAGTGGTCTTTTATCTCAGAAATGCTTCAAGCCTTGCATTTGAACCTCATTAGTTTAGTCCATGCACATAGTTTCTGATAATGCTCCTACATACATTAATTGTTGGCATTATGGTAGTTTTTGGAGGAAATATGAAGACCGGTCATAAGAAGATACATACTTAGTTGTCATTGATGGAAATATTATTCATTAATATGATTGGAGAAACTGGTAAGATCTATACATGATCGGTAAAGGGAGAAACAATTAACTGTGTTGATCGGTGTACATGAGGTGTATAGGAAGGATAATTTCAGTCATTTAAATTGGTAGCGGTCAAGTTATAGAGAAAATTAGAAGATGATATCTTAGAGGATACATTCATATGGTATAAGGAATCCATGGTTCTGACTGCGATAGCTAATTTGATGTTTTGAGTGAATTATGTTTATTTATGTAGAAGACAGTATACCTATTGGGTCACTGATCAAAATTTCATGATAAATCAGTTAAGGTGGTGGATCTGAGGTCGGCTACTATTTATGAAAATGGATATTATGTTTGGGGATGACATATTAGATATGATTGACGCTGATTTTGAGGAGGTTGTTAAATATTTTGTGCCGACTTTGATGGAAGGTTTTTAGGTCTTAAGCCACTTAGGAACACAATATAAGGAGATCTAAATTGTGCGATTTAGGGTTGCAATCATATTTTGAAGTGAAACAATCAGAGATTGAATAAGTAGAGATCAGTATAATGTCATAAAGCAAAGGAGTAGAGAGGATATGATAGGAAAGAAGTTCCATTCTGCATATCATTATTGTTTTTGTATCCTATCAGTTGCAAAAGGTTAAATCCTTTAACAGGGTAGACCCTAATAGATCTTTACTGTAAATCCTTTAACATGGTAAATTCTTAATTGAAGGTTGAAATCCTATAGCAAGGTAGAATATAACAAGTCTTTTGGTACTTCTAACAAGGTACTAGTCACTTTTAAAAGGGTTAACCCTTGAAAGGGTATTGTAGCTCCTAATAGGGAAAACACTTTTTACTGCAGTAAGGTGATTTGTGTGTTATCCCCACCATAATTTTTTCTCTCTAACAAGGGTTTCCACATGAAAAATCTATGTTTAATGTGTGAGGCTTTTGTGGATGCTTGATGTTGTTTACTTCTATTTGATATTATCAATTGCATGTTTCATTAGTTGGAAGTTACTGATTAGCTTTGTTAGATCAGTGGTGAAATTTCTTAAGTACTTGTCTACACTAATTCACCCCCCTTCTAGTGCTTGTGCATTCTGATAATTGGTATTAGAGCCTTGGTTCTCTTGATATTAAGCTTAACCACTTGGGGAGAATATCCCTAAAAACCAACATGGAGAGTTACAGGTATGAGAAGAAGCTTGAGGATGAAAAATGAGTAATCAATGAACTAAAGGAAAATATAAGGAACTCCCTTGCAAAAAGAAGAGAACTCACTGAGAAATTGATGGAAAGACAAGATTACATTGAGAAACTATCTGAAGGTAGTATGTCTTAAGAATATGAGGAAGCAATTGTAGATTTGATGGATAAGATCAATGGACTTAAAGAAGATGTGGAAAATCTTAAAAGAGAGCTTGAAAGTCAGTCTGTCAGGATGTGTAAAGAAATTGAAGGAAGAAGAGTTGCTAAGGATGCAAAGAAAACTGCTAAAGATGCCCTAAAGGTTAAAGATGAAACAATAATAGAAAATTTTGAGCAACTATTTAGATTGGAGCAAGAATTTTTTGTATTGAATGAACACTTACATGACACAAATGAAGAAAATATTGACATCTTAAGAGATAATAAGGGGCTGAGGAGAGAGAATGATAAGTTGAAAGAAGATCTTAAAGATGCAAATGATCTACTAGATAAATTCAATAAGAGTTCTATTAAACTTGATGAACAACTTGCTAGTTAGAGGAGGAATGGAGAGAAACAAGGTTTAGGTTTTTCAAACTTTGAAGCTGGCAAATCATCTGGTACTAAGGAAATCAGTTCAGGAGAAAAAATCAACACCCAAGGTAAACAATAACACTGGTAAGAGAATGTATAGACTTGTATTTTTTAATTGTCATAAGGAAGGTCATACTGCTAATGTATGCTGGTTTAAATCTATTGGTCCTAATGTTAGACCTAGAGGTCCTACTACTAGATCAAATAATTCCTATGGTAGAGGTGATAACTACTATGCTAGATCTAATGCATTCTAAAGAACTTTTTATTACTATAATAAGTTTGGATATAAATCTAATGAGTGCAGGGAAAGAATCAATAGTCAGTGGTCATATGATTAAAAAAGATAGGAACCTAATAATCAGTGTAACCGATTAGAAGTTACCTGCTCTATTTTCCACAACAATGGACATATGGATGTGAATTTTAGATTAAGGTCATATAGAGCCAATGCTGGAGCTTGGAATAAAATAGGTATGGCTTGTTATGTTTGTAATAAAGTTGATCATCATGATAGATCATGCAGAGCAAGAACGAATACCAGAGGCCAACTGGTGAACAAAGATACAAATGATAAAGGTAAGAGAGTTGTTGATGATGAGGAAGTTAGAAGTGAAATGAAGAAGACACGGGTGAAGAAAGGTGTACTAAAATCTTCTGAATTGACTAAGAGCTCCACAAATTCAAGAAATGTGGAGAATCCATCAGTGAGTTAAGTCTGATATGTCTTAAGGGGAGAACTAAAAGGAAAAATAGTAAACAACCCCTATTAGTGAATGAGAAGTAAGATTCATATTCATATTGAGATGCCTATTTTTGATTTAACGATGTTAGTGAAGATAAAGTGCTATATTTGGTTTTGTGCGTACATATAACGGTTGTTATGTTATAACTATTGTGATTGATGAAAATCACTATTACACCATTGAAAATAACGACTACATTATCAATGATATAAAGATGAAAAAGTAAAATGTTTTGCAACTTTACATTCTTACAAGTTTATTGAAGAGAATTTGTAAAAATTCTAAAGCAATTGTGAACATTTCTTGTGTGTAAAGTGAGATTTTGAGGAGTGAATTGTATCAGTTTTTGAAGAGAACCTATCGGTGAAATTGGAGGTTATTGCTTATTGAGTGAAGATTCTACATGAGTATTATTGCTAAGAGATCATTTCCGTCATTATGGATACTCCCATGATGATTGATGTTGTGGATGATCCAAGACCCGTATTGAAGCTTCAGTCATTAAAGGCTAAGGAGAATGATCCTATGGGTGCCCTATTATTGATACCCTATAGTGTACTGCTAACATAAAACATTCATTCGTTCATACACTGTAAGCTTGAAGATCTTGGAACTGATGAAAACTATGACAAATTCATTAACCTAAGCGATGGTGAAAAGTTTAAGGATGAGCATATGCATTTGATGCATAAAGGCTTTACCTATGCAATCGAGATACCTAATGATTTCCTTCTAGATTGGGTTAGATTTGTGTTGAGAAGAGTCCACGATCAGTTTATTTAGTTAGACAGACCTCACAAGATCACAAAGGAATTAATGAATGGTGTTACTATAATATTTACAACCGGTGAGGCACCAACTCTGTGGACTATTGCTGCTAATTTGGTTACACGCTTGACCAAATCTTAACAAGATCACAAAGCAATGACTATAGAAGACATTGAAGAAAAATAAGTGAGATGTTATTCGATGGTGGTTGGATACAAAGTATACCAGTCCAGTCTTAGTTGAACAATGTACCTGGTGGAGCAATTCATGCTGCATACAGAATGATGAAAGATGATGCAAAGTATGAATTATGTAAGATGTTGAGGAGCCAATTCTTCGTGAACATAAAGAAGATCAAGAAAGATAAGAAGAAATCATTCAAATATGGTTCAATCCTGGTATGTATGTTCTTCTATCTGCATAATCAATTTCTAGGAATAGGTCCTATTACATGGTTAGAAGATCAACCGGTAGCTATGAAAATTAAGCAATGCATCAGGACATTAGGAGACAATTTCAATACTGTCATGTGGGATGCTTTAAATATTTTCTAGGAAAAATGCACTTAAGAGAGAGAATAACAAACAATATAGTTGAAAAGTACAAGAATGATATTTTCTTTCTAGTAGATACAGATACATGTATGCTGTAGGCAGTTCAACCTAGAACATCTTGGGTACCAGCTATGGGTTATGAAGTAGATGGTAACTTAGTTTCTTTACATGATGATTTACTTTTGTCAAAACCTATTGATGCTTCTACACCTATATTTGGAACATATGAGGAGTCATCATTGAAAATTCACAGTGAAAGAAAAGTAAGGAAACAAGTTGTCAATCTAGCCAAAATGAGTGGCATAACACAAGAGATGATGACTAAAATTAGGAATAAAAAGGAAAGTGAGAAAGCAGTCACATCTTCTACTATTGAAGGAATGAAATTAGAGGTTGGAGTTGAAGAATTCACACCTCAAAGAGTCACTAGGAGTTCAACACTAAAACACACTCAATCTAATACTACTATTATGACTAAGCCACTAAAAGAGTCACCTGTGACTATTCAACAAACCTACAAAAGAAAGAAAATGAAGAGATTTGGCTATAAAGAGTCTAACAAAAAGGAGAGTAAGGGTAAGGATAAAGAAAGGGAAGTTGAAATAAGGTTTGAGAAGGAACAAAAGGAACTAAGAGCTAGTGGGAAGAAGTCCTCCGTAGTAGGAAAAACTACTGTAAAAATCTATAAAATTTGATGATGCTATTACACTCGAAAACATAGTTGAGGATGTTAAGGAGTATGGAAGAATGAAAAATGTGGTGAACTTATTTGATACATGTTTCACTGAAGAGAAGAAGAAGATAGAAGATGCAATCATAGAGAGTCTACATACTTTTTGAAAGGCACCTAGTGAGTTATACAAGGCAATACCTAAGGAAGTGTATAAGGCAATTGAAAAAAGATGGAGATAAGCTTTGAGGGTTGATAGAGTAATGATGGAGCAAGAAATTGCACTCTTGCAACCTAAATTAACAACTGAGGATGTGAAGATAGTGGTTGAAGCAATAAGAGGATAATTGAAGATGAGGAACATAGTCTCAAGGATTCTTATTGGACAAATACAATTGCTGAGAGATGAGACAGTGGAATCATGGAAAATTTAGCAAAATCTGTGACAACAACCAAGGAAAAATCAATAGAAGAGAATGAAAAATATTAAGAGTCTAAAGATGAAGAGATCAGAGAAGTCATTAAAACTGTTGTTCCTGATATATCTGTGAAACTACAAATAATTGATTCACAAACATAATTTGAATGCACCAAAAGAACATATTGTAGAGGAAGTGACAAACCTAAAAGGTGAAGAACAAAAGATTGATAAAGATGTACTGTTAGTGAAGAGGAAATTATTCCTAACTAGTGAAGCTAGCACACAGAAGAAGAGAAAAACCAAGAAGTCTGATAGTTTTGAAGAAGAATATGAAGGAGAAGCCGAAGTTGAAGAAATACAAGCAACTAATTAAATTACTAAGATGAGTCCTAAGGAGCTGATGAAGATGTCTAAGAAGCTTAATGATAAAGAAGAAAGAGACAGATTAAAGTGAAAGAAGAAGAATGTCAGAGTTCTAAAAGGGGTAAGGAATATCATTAGTAATATAGCACTTGATGTGGTATATGAAAAACAAGACAAACCTATTGATCAACTGGGTATTTTGGTCAAAGCTATTTTTGATCAAGTACCTAACTTGGAGAATGCACCAATGAAGTTTGCAATGAAAGAGTATGAGAAGCAACAAACTAAAAATTTGAAAGAGATTAAATTAGTAGACAAAGAGTCACTTGCAGTTCTAGTGAAAAAAGTAAAGGAAATCCTACAGGAGGTATGAAAATTACTTATAGAAGTGTCCATGTTTACATCTTTTACAAAAGATCTAAAGAAGAAGAGAGATGAAGCTCAATAGGAGCTTAATGCTTTGGTTGAAAATTTTGATCCCCTAAAAAGTTCAACTTTAGAATATAGTGTTAAGGTCAAAATGATTACATGCAAAGTGAAGCAGTTGCAAGTAGAGCACGATAAAATAATTATAGCACTTATGGAGTTGCAGACGTACTTATCTCCCATCATAGATCTTATTCAACAAAATGTGAGAGATGCAAAAAAAACACTAAGTCTACCAAAGGTTAGTACTTTGAATGTTATGGAGGGGTTAACATCGGTAACACATGGGAAGATTCTATCTATGGAGCACTTACCAAAGTCATGGGAGAATTCATTGTAGACAACAAAGAAAAACTTCAAGGATATCTTTTATAGAATGTAATTTTGGTGATCCTTTGTCATTGTTGACAAAAATGAGGAGATATTTGAGTATGAATAGAGAAAGAGAGAGTATGAATAGAGTAAGGGGGAGTATGAGTTGAATGATTTGAAGTATGTATGAGTACAATGTAGGTCAATACTTACAGAGTTATGCATGGAAGAGTTTTGAGTTTATACAGATTTTTTGTCATCAATTCCAAAGGGGGAGATTGTTGGTGTTATGGTATTTTTTTTGAGGAGATCTGAAGATCGGTCATAAGAAGATACATACTTAGTTGTCATTAATGGAAACATGATAAGTTAATATGATTGGAGAAATTGGTAAGATCTGTACATGATCAATAAAGGGAGGCACAATCAACTGTGTTTATCGATGTACATGAGGTGTATAGGAAGAACAATTCTAGTCAGTTAAATTGGTAGCAGTTGAGTTACAAAGAAAATAGGATGATCCGATCTTAGAGGAAACATTAATATGGTATGAGGAATCCATGGTTGTGACCATGATAGATAATTTGATTTTTTGAGTGAGTTATGTTTTTGATGTGGAAGACAATGTACCTATTTGGTCACAAATCAAAATTTCATGATAAATCAATTAACGCGGTGGATCAGAGGTCGACTACTGTTTATGAAAATGGATATTATGTTTAGGGAAGATGTATTAGGTATGATTGATTCCAATTTTGAGGAGGTTGGTGAATATTTTGTGCCAAATTTGATGGAAGGTTTTGTAGACCTTATGACAAGAAATGTTGTCAATTAGTGCCAAAACACTTAGTCATCATAGTGTTGACCGAGCCAACAGATTTTAGTGTAACCCGAGTAGTTTTAGTATAGCCCAAGCAGTGGCAGTGTTGACCGAGAAGGTAGTGGAAAGCAATATTACCTGAGTGATCAATATTACCTGAGTACACAGTGTAGCCTGAGTGCCAGAGTTTACTATGTTACCTGAGTGACAACATTTTGCCTGAGTGCTAGTATATCACCCGAGTGGATTACTGGACCCGAGTAACAGTATTGGGCTGACTTAGTTTATATTGTTTGATATTATTGTATATCATAGAATCTGACTCACATAAGTATTTGATTTGGATAAGATATATATGTAAGGTAATTTGTTTATTTAAATATGTGTGAAGTAAGTATATATGCGAATATGAAGAGGTAGTTTGATTAGAAGATTGCAGAAGTGTAAAGGTACAACATAGAATCATCTATCACATTCAGGTGATTAGTTTTTATATCAAAGGATCTTATTCAATAAATTAGAGTTGCATATAAAATCATCTACTAGTTCATCCTAATAGGTGCATCAACAAACTCCTTTAATAAGGTGGACTTAATAGTCCTTTACAAATCTCCTAATAGAGTTGCATACTTAATTGTATTGTACAAATCCTTTCATGAGGTGGACCTAATAGTCCTTATTGCTCCTAACAGGGTAGACCATCAGAAGTGGTCAATTGTAAGATTTAACACGCTAAATTTATACTGCAGTACTAAATCTTGTGGGTACCATCCCCACCCCATTTTTACTTTCTATTTGGAAGGTTTCTGGGTAACCAAATATTGTGTCAAGTATTGTGAATGTTTATTACTTTTCTATTCTATGCATACAATCAGATTAGATAATATAATAAAGTATTAAAGAGATTAAGTTTTATTGGTTCCTGATTCACCCCCCTCTCAGTCACCTAGCCTCAATATATTTCCAACAATCGGTATCAGAACCAAAGGTTCTCTTAACAAAAGGTTAACAAATTGAGAAAAGATCAGAGGCAATGGAAATATATAGATTGGAGAGATCCATTGGAAATGAAAAGATAGATCTACAAGTGGCCATGGATAAGATAAAGAAACTCAAGGAGCAACTCTCTCTTTCCCTAAAAAGAAGAAAAGATTTAGCAATGCAGATGAATGATAAAAGTTACATAGAAGAAAGAATTGAATACTTATGCAAAGAAATAAGTTCTAAAGAAGCTGATGCATCCATTGAAGATGTACTTGCAAAGAATCTCAATTTACATGAAGAAGTTAGAAAGTTGAAGAGAGAACAAGAAATTCATTTAGTCTGAATATGTGAAGTCATG
Organism: Thuja plicata; assembly: GCA_018584345.1. Taxonomy (NCBI): domain Eukaryota; kingdom Viridiplantae; phylum Streptophyta; class Pinopsida; order Cupressales; family Cupressaceae; genus Thuja; species Thuja plicata. The sequence goes on from MU224758.1 coordinate 696,513, forward strand.
GAACAAAAGAATCAAGAAGAAAATTACAGAGAAATGACTCAAGAAGATAAAATATTGCTAAGTACAAGATTAGAGGAAAAATAAAATGAAATCCATCATTTGTCACTTCAGTAAGAAGATATGATAAATCAAATCCATAATGCAAATCAAGAAGTTATCAATTTGAGGATAAAAAATGAAAGATTGCAGAATGATCTCAATACTAAAAAGATAACCAATGAGAGTATGATGAATTAAAAAGTAAGCATGGATTAGTTGATAGAGAAAACTCAACTCAAACATCATGGATAGACTGGATTAGGTTATACTAAACAAGGTGAATCCTCACAGCAAGGAACTCAAAAGAACAACAAACCTACTTGTAATCATTGTGGCAAGTTAGGGCACACAAAAAATAAGTGTTGGAGCAATGGAAAGTTGAATTTTAATGGTAAATGCTACAAATGCAAAAAAAATGGACATAGAGAAAGCGAATGCACTGAGAAACCTAAGCTTGAAGGAAAATGTTTCAATTGTAACAAACAAGGTCACAAATCTTCCGAGTGCAGAACTAAGAAACAAAACCCTGCTGAACAACTAGCTAAAGCAATTTTTGGTTGGGATTACAACACATGGAGTAGATGTTGTTACTATGGTGAATATGGGCATATTGGTGCAAACTGTGCAAAGGATCACCTCAGAAAAAGGAATCCTACTAAGAGATGTTATGTGTGTAAATAACCTGGTCATCTAAGCAAGAATTACATGAACAAAGAAAAAATGGACACTGGTTTTGAGAAAGGAAAAGAAAAATTTTCTAAAATCATAACTTAGATGAGTCAGCAGTGGGTAAGGAAATATCCTAAAAATTTAGATCAAAACAATGAAGGATCGAATGGCACCCAAAGCAGTGAGTTGGGTGGATCTACCATCTCTGAATAAATATGCAAGGAGACAACTGGAATTGTGTATACAAGCCATCTTACATCAGTTCCAGACATGCTAGAAAGTCCAAATCTGCATATTGATGCACTAGGACACATTATGGTTTTAACCGAGTCAGGATCTCAGTTACATCCAAGTTAAACATGCTTAACCGAGTTAAGTCAGGTTGTATGGTTTCAAGGATGCAAAAGTTAGTTTTTGCCAAGCTTCATTATGAGCTATAACAACTACCATGTACGAAGCACTTAATGAAAAATCAATGGTAAAATATGTTATAAAAGATGAATTGTAAGGGTTATTGTTTACAAATTTTTTAGTTTGTAGAGCGATTCAGAGCCTTAAGCGATTCAGAGCAAATTTATGTTTGAAAGATTTAAGTTGCGAAGTTTTATCAAACCTCTGAGAATTATGGCATCTACATCTAGCAGTAAGGTTAAGAAAGGATCTGAGATGTTGGTGAGGAATGTTGTCTGTGAACCTCCAAAGTTTAAGCTTCATCCAGTGATTTCAGAGGAGATAGATCTGATGGGAGCTCATTCCCTAATTCCTCTGAAGGTACTATTGATCAACGACATCTGAACCTTCTATCATTGCACCATTCAACAATAAGGCACACTGGAAATGAATAAAAAATATGAGAAACTCTATGAAGCCGGGAATCTGAAGCCAGAACATAAACACCTTGAAGTCAAGAGTTTGACTCATATCATGCATATGCCATAGAAATTTCAGATTAAGTGGATTAGGTTGGTTCTGAGCTGTGTTCATGACATGCATATATGGATAGAGAAACTAGTGAAGATCACCAAGACAATAATACACTGTGTTACAGGGTATCCTATGCTTGACAAACCAAAAGCTACCAAAACCCTACCCCGGGATGACCTAGCCAAGAAGACTCTTGCCGAGTGGGATGGAAGAGGCATGCGATTAAATGAAGTTAAAAACATGGAATTGAATTTTGGGATTCATGTAATTGAGCACAAAATCTACATTTCTAGCCGACCAAACAATGTACCATGTGAGGTTGTGGACTTGGCATATAAAGTGGTCAAGAACAACCTTTCATTCGACCTTGATGAGTTGTATCTCATCTAATTGAGCAATAACATGGAAAGCATCTAGGCATCAAAGACCAACCCATGTAAGTTTGGTTCAATTCTGGTCTGCATATTCTTTTATATTCATAAGTTTTTCCCTTCCAAAGGTATAGTTGTTTGGAAGAAGGACATACCCATAGTTTATCAGATAAATGATTTCATATCAGAATTAGGAGACAATTTTGAGAGCATCATGGATGCATAATTTGAGGATTTTGAACAAAAGATACATAATAGATATAGGATCCCTAAACAATTGGTAGAGGACTACAAAGATGATATTTGCTTCCTAGTTGACTGTGATAAAGTATACATTTAGGCAGTCAAGCCTAGGGTTGCATGGGTGAAACCTCTTACTAATGAGGTTAACATTGATGAGACAAAATATATCTTTGAGGCTCTTGTGAATGAGCCTTTTGATCCTAAAGCACCATAATTTGGTACTTATGAAGAAGCAAAGAGAAGAATATCTTTGGAAATTGAGATTCCTAAGATCTTGAAAAGAGGAAAGAAGAGATTAGAGAAGTTTGAAAAGAAGTATGGCAAGTCTTCATACTCTCCTCCTTCTATCATTGAAAGCAAAGAAGATGAAATTAAGATAGAGGATGATGAACCTAAAAAGGAAGAGGAAGAGATAGAAACAGAACCTCCTAAGAAGAAGAAGAAGGTATCCCCCAAGTAGAAAACAAAGATCTCTACCCCTGTCATCACTACAAGAAGATCTAGAAGGAAACTTATATTGCCTAAGGAAGATGAAGAAGAAGATTCAGTCATATTCAAGAAGCCACCACCTACCTTTGAGAAAAAGGTTGAATATTTGAAAGGAGGAAGTGGTATGAGTACTCTAAAATCATTGAAATATGCTTTCAGAACTAAGGATGAACAAAAGAAGATTGAGGAAGCAGTCGTAGATAAAATGACAAGATGAAAGTATGATCCATATGAATTGAAAATTCATATGACTAAAGATCTGTTCAAAGCAATATCTATTCCCTGGAGTAATGCAGTTTGAACATAAAAGGATATTAGGGAACATGCCTTGAATAAAGTCATGCCTTCTATGACTAATAAAGAGGTTAAAGAGGCCATGACCAAATATGAGAACAATCACACTCCAACGTTCAGGGCCTTTTAGATATTAAACAAGAGAATAGATGATGTTGTGCAGACTGCTACAACAGTATGGAAGTCTATTTTTGAAATCAAGGAAGATGATAAGGAAGAGGCACCAAGTACATACCCCAAGGTAAAGACTAATGCTGAATAATTACCTGAGGTGGAAACTATTGAAGAATCCAATGCAGAACATATAGAAGTAGAAGTGATGGCATCCCTTCCCCAATTACCTATACGGAACATCCTATCTCCGAGCAAGGATAAAACTACAAAATCAACATCTACACTGGTAGGAACCGAGCATCAGGCTCCACCTACTATTGGGCTAAGACTACTGAGTCTCAGAAGGTCACTATGAACATTTCTACAGTGTGAATTGATGCTACACTTGGTGCAACACAAGTTAATGATCCACTAGATACTGAAGTCAAGGATGATAGTGGAAAAGGTGAGGAAATTGTTCCTTCACCCAATCCCAAGGTCCAAGGAAAAGGGAAGGAAATAGATAATGATGATATTGATCTTGAGAAAGATATTATGATTCCAAATTGGGATCAATCCAACTTGACAGTAGAGTAGATGGATATACTAGGGGAGCTATGGAAGAAAAGAGCTACACAACAAAAGCTCCAAGCAGAAAAAGAAGAGAAACAGAGTGATAGAGGACATAAAAGGTATATTCCTAGATGCACTAGAAATATAAGTTGATGAGAATGACTCTATTATGGATCAACTTGTTGATATAGTCCACAAGTTCAATAAAGATTTAAGTGGTCAAGAGAAACTATTGCAGAAGGTAGAAAGAAAGTTTGAGAATAAAGTTCTAGAGAATGTTGTAGGTAAAATTGCAATAGATCAAGTGAATCTAAACACTCTCATTAGATCTCTAGAAACTACAGTAAATAATGTTGTTGAATTATTTGTAAAGTTGAGTGATACTTCTAATTTTACCATGAAAATCAAGACCAAGCTGACAAAGATAGACACAGATTTGAAGGAAAGTGCAAACCATTTGGCACTTAACCCAAGTTCGAGTTCAACACATTTTGTGAAGATCAAGTATCTAACTGATATGTAGGCAGAACTACTAAGAGAAGAATCAAGAGTAAGGGAATCCCTTACAACTATGAAGAGCCAACTCCTTCCAAACATGGATGTCATGCAGAAACATATTTCTCATGCCAAGACACTCATACATGATAAAATTTTCTCAATTGCAGAGCTTATGATGGAGTTGTCAGCAAAGATACAGATTGAGTTGCACATCCTGAAGGTGTTGCAAGACAATTGGGACAGTACTTTGTCTCAAAGTTTGAAGGTATATAGTTATTTCCTATCCTATTTTGGTATTACCTTGTAGCTATATTTTTGGCATTTGTGTAAAAAACAAGGGGGAAAGTTATTGTATATACATATAAGGAAATACATGTACAAAAGAGAAGAGAAGAAGAGATATAAATAGAGAAGTGTTACAAAAACAATTTTGAAAAATAAAAAAATAGAGTCAGTTGCAACCGAGTTGCAGAGTAGTTGTCACAACTCAAGCAAGTACCCAAGCACATGGTAAGGGGGAGTTTTGACTCAGAAGTTTGAGCAGTTTTTGGTATGATAAGTTTTTTGGTCACTAATGCCAAAGGGGGAGATTGTAGACCTTATGGAAAGACATGTTGTCAATTAGTGCCAAAACACTTAGTCATCATAGTGTTGACCGAGCCATTAGCTTGTAGTACAACCTGAGTAGTGGCAGTGTCGACTGAGAAGATAGTGGAAATCAGTATTACCCGAGTGATCAATATTACTCGAGTACATAGTGTAGCCTAAGTGCCAGAGTTTACTATGTTTCCCGAGTGACAACATATTTCCCGAGTGCCAGTATATCACCCAAGTGGATTACTGGACTTGAGTAACAATATTGGGCCGACTTAGTTTATGGTGTTTGATATTATTGTATATCATATAAGCCAAATCAAAGAAGTATTTGATTTGGATAAGATATATATGCAAGTTACTTTGTTTATCCAAATATGTGTGAAGTAAGTATATATGCGAATATGAAGAGGTAGTTTGATTAGAAGATTGCAGAAGTGTAAAGGCACAACACAGACTCATGTATCACATTCAGGTGATTATTTTTTATATCAAAGGACCTTATTTAGTAAATCAGAGTTGGATAGAAGATCATCTAGTGGTTCATCCTAATAGGTGCATCAGCAAAATCCTTTAACAAGGTGGACTTAACAGTCCTTTACAAATCTCCTAACAGATTTGCATACTTAACTGCATTGTAAAAATCCTTTCACAAGGTGAACCTAACAATCCTTATTTCTCCTAACAGGACATGCAATCATAAGTGGTCAATTGTAAGCTTTAACAGGCTAAATTTATACTACAGTACTAAATCTTGTGGGTACCATCCCCACCCCAGTTTTACTTTCTATTTGGAAGGTTTCTGGGTAACCAAATATTATGTCAAGTATTGTTAATTTTTATTAATTTTCTATTCTATGCATACAATCAATTTAGATAATCTAATAAAGGATTAAAGAGATTAAGTTTTATTGGTTCTTGACTCACCCCCCCTCTCAGTCACCTAGCCTCAATATATTTCCAATAGGTTTTCAGGTCTTAATCCACTTAAGAACACAACATATAAGGAGATCTAAATTGTGTGATTTAGGGTTGCGATCGTATTTTGACATGAAGCAATCAAAGATTGAAGAAGTAGAGATTAGTAAAGCATTAGAAAGAAAAGGAGAATAGAGGATTTGATAGGAAAGAAGTGCCATTCTATAGATCATTATTGATGTTGTTTCCTATCATTTGCAACATGTTAAATCCTTTAACAGGGTATATCCTAATAGATCTTTATTGTAAATCATTTAACAAGGTAACTTTAATTGAAGGTTGAAATCCTCTAGCGAGGTAGACTCTAACAAGTCTTTTGGTAATTATAACAAGGTACTATTCACTTTTAATAGGGTGAACCCTTGAAAGGGTATTATAGCTCGTAATAGGGAAAACACTTTTTACTATAGTAAGGTGATTTGTGGGTGTCATCCCCACCGTGGGTTTTTCCCTCTAACAAGGGTTTCCACGTGAAAAATATATGTATCATGTGTGATGATTTTATGGATGCTTGATTTTGTTTACTTCTATTTGATATTATTAGTTGCATGTTTTTGATTATGGAAAACAAGTTTTGATTATTAGTTGCATGTTTCATTAGTTGAAAGTTGCTAATTAGTTTTGTTAGATCGGTGGTGAAATTTCTTAAGTACTTGTCTACACTGATTCACCCCCCATCTCATTTCTTGTGAATACTAACATTAATATCAATGATAAATGATCGACTCGTTTGATATATTTTAAGATCTATATTCTAAGGATTCCCTCTAGCTCTAGCATTATATTTTCTTTTTTCAAATGGTTTGGTTACTTCCTAGGTCATTCTATTTTTTAGGACCAGTTAAAGGTATTTCTTTACCCAACTATTCATCTGAATTGGTGAATGATTTTTTTTTTGCTCATTCCTTTTTCACTCTATTAGAGGAGGAAAATATCATTAAGAAAGATCTTAAGTTTTTTGTTTTTTGTTTTTTATAAGGCCTTTGGCTCTACCATTCAATGTAAAATGACTTTAGGATATTGATAATCCTTCTTTCCCAAGCTTTCTAACTTAATTATTTTGAATGGAAATGGATTATTTTGATGAATAGAGGCCTTTTCTATTATTCATGGTAATAAGTTTAGGATTTTTGGTATTATTTTTTTCGTTTCAAGCATCTCCAACATCTTTATGGTAAGCTATTAGTGCTATAATTAAAAACAAGATGGCTCATTGAGTTACCAAATACCTATCTTTGGTAGGAAAATTCTAGATCTATTTTGAGATTTTTCATAGTTAATCATGTCTAATAATCCTCTTTCTAAGTTTCTTCTAAGTATTATTATTTGGAACTAGATAACATTCATCATAATTTCCTCTAGTCTTCTTTGGATAATCACCAAGAATTGCAGTTCATGCCTTGACATCTTTCTTATCTTCTTTACAAGTTATGAGATCTAGGATTTATCTCTACATAGTGCCAAGATTTTTCCCTCTACACTAAGTGGATGCTTCATTCTTTTGAGATTAATGAAACCTAGAAAATTTTACCATGGCATTGGATCTCATCTAGTCATCTATTTGGGTGACCAAAGTGGAAGGGGGGTGGGTTCATAACCTTCTTATTATGAAAGAAGTTATTGTGATTTGAAGGAAATTTATAATGAAATTTATTTGGCAGACTTGGGAAGCCATGAAGCCTTCCTTTCTTTGCAATGGTTCTATTTATAGAACATTTTTTCCATGAACTAACATTTAACGTTTAGTTGTTTCTTTATATTTAGTGCCAAAACCATCCTCTTGTGAGGAGTCCTTGGGTTCATGTTTAGATTTTTTCAAAAAGAAAATCAAACACTCTTTAATATCTTTTCTAGACACACTAGGAATCTATTCTTTAATAATGAAGTCAAGTCTCAATTCTACTCCTGAACTAGGATTGATAAACTTTTGATATAATTAGAGAAACTATCCTATTTGATATGGTTTACAAAATTGGTATTAGATAGATTGAAAATATTGGTGGAAAGACTAGAAGTGGTATCCAAACACTACTTTTACTAATTATAAGCATTAGTTGGAGTTTCATTGGATTTTCCCTCACATTCCCATGATCCCCACCTTGAATCAATCATGACATTTATAGTCACTAGTGTGAATCTATCTATGAAGGTTTCACGCCATAAGTTCAACAATGTTAGAGACTAAATTGGCTCAATTTATCTAGTGTTTTCCGTTTTAAGGTCTCACTATTAGCTCTAGATCAACCCATTTAGGTTTTATGGGCGTCAAGAATATTTCAAACATCTCTTCTAGTTTTATCTCATAGTTCAAGATGTTTGGTCTTGGATTCACAACTTCAAGCTATTTAGGCCAAGAGATTTTTTTGACATATTGTCTTATTAAGGGATTGGCCTCACAACCTTTATAAATTCATTCATATATAGCATGATTTCAAGATAGAGATTATTTTTAGATTTGTTATTTAATCTATGCTAAATTTGTGATTTGTTCTAATATGCAATTCTAGATTCAACTGCAAGATAAAAAAAGTCACACTTGTGGCATAGTCCTCTTATATGATTTAATAAATAACTAGGGTAATGTGTTATGTATTGTGGATATCGTTACCTTAACACCCTCAAATATTAAGGTTTATCTCCTCCTAATTGATGTTGGTGTATTCATAGTCATCTTGTTCATGACCATTGAGAGCCTTGTTCACATTCCTTTCCATCTCCTCTAAGAAGGGAGCATTCTTAGTGGGGTTCTCACAACCTAAAAGTAAACATTTTGCCTCTCCACCGCTTACTAGTAGAGGCACTCTAGGCTGCCTAGACTCTACCAAATCCTCTCATATGGTTCTTCCCATTTCTCTTGCTCAAATAGTCAATTGAAAAAAATGTTTTACATTATCTCACTTCATGATTTATTTTTTTTGAATTTAAAGACGTAAAATTTCCCACCAATGTTTTTAGTGTAGCAATATCGTTTAAATAATAATATATACATTATTCATAAAAATATCTCAAACTTACTTCCATACTCATATGACCATTTACCATTGATGTTTGACCAAATGTGGTGTGAAAAAAAGTGCTATAGATTTTTTTTATCGGATCACTTCATACATCTAGTGAGTTTGAATTCGTTATTTTATTCATAGCTCGGGCTTGAAGATATGAACCTAAAAACCAATTACCAAATACAAAATGCAACTAATAAGCAAGATCAATAATAATCTTTAACACTAGTAGGTGATGGATAAATCAACTTAAAGGCATCTTTATGGCAGTTTAGAGTTATTAGATTATCAAGGAGATTCAAATTTATCAAAGATACAACTTAGCTAGACATACTCCTTATGCTAACTTTCATCAAAACTTTTTTATCTGCAATGTTATATCCCCATGCTGCTGCTTAAATGAATTTTCTGCTTAAATTTAAGCAGTAGAGTGTTCCCATGCAAAATAAAAATTGTGGGAAAAGGAAAATTTTGAATCTTTTCCAATTTTTGTGGAGCAAGTATTTTTTAGCAAATGAAAACAAGCTCTGTGAAAAAAGGGGGGGCTAGAAAAAAACAACAACTGCTTATTGAAAAAAGTGACACATGTATTCACCATATTTTTCCCATCTCGTTTTTATTTTACTACAAATTTAATTTCATATTTATTTGCAACAAAAATGACTAAAAAATTAATTTAAAAGTAATATTTAAGGCACTGCTTGAAATTAAGTAGCAAACATTATCATCCATAGGGCCACCAGCTCCACAAATTGTGCCACAAAATGTTGAGCACCAATTACTAGCAGAAATAAGCTAAGCAACAACATGGGGCCCTGCCCTTAGAAACTATAAATAAATAAACCTAATTCATGTTTGTTTCACCAGATGCTTATGATACACATAATGAATACACCATTCAAGAAAATAAGAAATAGGGACCCACGAAAAGTACAACAACAACAACTTGTCTATAAACCGTTATAAATATAAAATGATTCTCTCTAATATCTAGATCAATTTTGATTATTGCATTCGTGCTTGCAAGGCATGCCTACATGGGATTTGAAAAAATATTTTCATATGTAAATATTTTGAATCTGTAAATTTAGCATTCAGGGTTCATACACCAAATACACTTTAGCATTCATAAGAAGTTTGAAATTTTGGACTCGTGAGTTTAGAATTTGAATGGAATATTGAATGCAGGTTCAAATGCATCAAGTCTATTTGAAGATTCAAAGGAGAAAGAGAATTGAGAAAATATGAAATATTCTGAGTTTTAATATATAATTGTACAAGTGAACATCTAATTATCAATCTTCAAAGAGGAAAGTGTGGACTTGTGCTTCTAGGAGTTTAGACTTCAAATATAATATTGATTGCGGATTCAAACACATCAAATTCATGTGATGATGTTAAGGATAAAGACAAATGAGGAAAGATGAAACATTCCAAATTTTAATACCCAGTTGCACAAGTTAAACATTTTATCTATCTCAATCCTCGGAGTTGAGGTTTGACATAAAATTTGCATATCCTACAAATTACAACATTTAAGTTGAGGTTTTCGCCACCTCCTTTCCTATTGTCCATCTTCTCCTATTTTTATAATGTAATCACACACACACACACACACACACACATCCATACACATAGATATATATATACATACACACACACACACACACACACACACACACACA
>MU224758.1:707234-733049 GCA_018584345.1 Thuja plicata
CATGTATATATGTATATACATGTATATATATACATACATACATATATATATGTATATATATATACATATATATACATGTATGTATATATATATACATACATGTGTATATATATATATGTATGTATGTATATATGTACATACACACACACATAGTGCGTGTGTGTGTATGTGTACACACATACATAGACACACGCGTGCGTGCGCGCACACACACACACACACACACATTGGTGCATGCATATATATGTACACACACACATAGACACACACACACGCACGCGCGCACACACACACACACACACATTGGTGCATAATTAATGCTTCATATAAAATAGTATGATGTGTAAAAGGCCTACAAAGATATAAGAACAAAAGATCCTACCACAATGTTGTATGCCACCAAAAGATAGGTCAAGACTACAATATTTAAAATTCTTGAAAATCTTGTATCTATTCTATCATCATGTTATTTGACCTACCTTCTTTAATGAGTTGGTTGCCTTATATAAGGGATTAGATGGTGTAATGAGATATTTCCAATCAAGTCATAATATTCTCACAAGTATTTTAGATATTGACACAAAGTCCAAAAAGGGATAACTTTAACTTAAGAATATGTTGAATTTACAATAATAAAACTTATTTCAATTTTGATATATGGACACTCCAAAGTCTAATATTAAAACTCTATGATTACTATGTACTACCACACAATGGAGATACTATGTATTCGATTATGGCTTAAGACTATGATAATAATCTAAAATAGCCCTATAGTGGGAACTAGTCTACATTGTGTCATCACAATGGACAAACACCCCAAAATACATGAAAAAAGGAAATAGACAAGATAGAAATAGTTTGGGTGATGCAAGATTGTTTAATTCTTAATATTTTCCTGTATTAGTTGAACATGTTCAAACAAATAGAAGTTTACAAATGACCTTTGTGTAAAAATTAATCTATAAGTAATGATTCACTTTCACATACAAATTCAAAACAAAGTAGAAAAGGGATCAATTATACTATATATATCAAAGCATTGTAGACCAAGATATTGTTTTAAAGAACATTTTGAATCTCTAAACAATAATGTGTAATCAAACTTCATATAGCCACACATGAAGCAAGTACCAGTCCATCTTTATCAATTAAAAAAGGTACTTGTGCCAAAGTGAAATAAATCACAAATTGGAATTGTGCCAAAGTAAAGGAATGAAAAAAGTAGCATTCTAATACATACATACAGAAAGAAAAAAGATAGAAATATTTTGGATGATGCAAAATAGCTCAACCCATGAAATTCTCTTGTATTAGTTGAACATGTTCAAACAACTAAAAGTTCACAAATGACCTCTTGAATAAAAATTAATTCATAAATTGTAGTTCCCTTCCACATGGAAATTTAATATTAAGTAAAAAAGAGATCGATTAAACTATATATTAGAGCATTTTAGATGACAATATGCTATTAAAGCACATATTGCATCATAAAACAATAATATGTTATCAAACATCATCAAAAAGTGAACACAAATTTTTAAGGCAAAAAGTCAACGTGGATTTTTGTATTTTTGGGCAAATAGAAAACATTTTTTTTCCATATCACCACTTTTGGCCCCTCATGATCTTGCACGTACCCATTAATCAACAATGACGTAACCAAAGCAATGTTCAACCAATGTGTGTAATGAATTTCTAAAACTTTCTTGAAAAAATTAGATATGATATTTAAAATTATAACATGTGAAAGTGTAGGATATGTTACCAAAATGTAATGTAGGAAAATAGGATCTAATCCTAGAATGAAAACTAGAGAGTTATTCATTCACCATTTCCAACATTCATTGAAGAATAATCAATTAGGCTAAAATTTAGTACTTTAAGAAAGCTATGCACTTTGATGAATTATTCCCTTTTTTATTGTTGGTGATAGGATAATGATTTAGACATGAAAATGAAAATAACTAGGTAGAAATATAGGAAATTGACCAAAATCAAAATAAACAAGAAGATATAAAACAAAAAGTCATCTGAGATATAAAGAACTAAAAATGAAGTACAAAGAGGAATTTGTAGCTAAAACTTGAGCCTAAAAGTGCCAAACACTAGAGCTAGGTGTCATAGTCCATGCTAGGTGACATTGTCATAGGGTGTTTTTTTAATGAAAGTGAGTATGAAATCTAGATTCGAAGGCCTTTTAACTATGTTCCCTCCAAATGTTAGCAAAAATTTGTCAGAGACTATTGCACTTGCAAAATTGTCTAATGTTTTATTATTATTCTAAATTTGAGACCATGTATCTCTTTTTGAATTTTCTAGATTTTCTATTTGTTGTCTTCAAATGTATCACTTGAGCCTAAGTCAAATCCCAATAAGAATTAACCTCCACTACAATGATGATGATTAGATATAGAGCTTGCCCTTGATAAGGAAGAGGATAGATCTAAAATGAAATACTTGATTGGAGTGTTAAAATAAAAATTTTGTACATTTTTTTGATGACACAATGCTCTGTAGACATTTCCTCCAAGTGTTGATGTAATAACATGATATATCATAACAAATCTATCACGTAAACATATTTCAAGAAATATTTCTATAGCTTAATGTTCCTTGTACTCAAATATACTCTTCATAGTGCATATTTTCTCTTGAATTGGAATGATAACATTTCTAGATTGAAGATGATAAAATAAAATATGAATATTTCTCTTATATAGGTTTCTTGAGATATTTTTTCAGTCTGGATAACTTACAATTGTCAAATTTCTATAGACCGAGAGAAGATTTGACAATTTAAGGCCAACACATTACTCTCCCAATTTTTAGAGAAAAAGTGTTAGACTATGTTTCGGATAAAATATAATCTTGAAAAAATAGGCCTTGGTTTTGCAAGAATCTAGATAATAGGGACCTTATATCGGATTTAGAAATGTCTTCTAGAATAAGGACTTTTAAATGTGGAATAAATTGCCTTGAAATTTAAAATAGGATAGAACCTCAAAGAAGATTGAAATGAAATAGGTGAAGGAACAATAAAGAAATGAAAATTTATGATACTTGCCTACCTTTCCAATTGGATTAATAACTAGGCACAATTCCCATACTCATAGATTGGACATCCATAGTGAGCAGCTATCTATCCTTTGGCAAGGTTCATTTAATATGTCAACCCAGGGGCGTAAGCTAGAAATGGTTCTGCAAAATATATGCACTAAGTCTCCATTGTAACCATGCTACAATTGATTGGAAAGGAAAGTTGTAGGAAAGTGAGTACTTTGGAAGAAAAACTATTATAATATTATCTATTAAAGCATAAATAACCATAAGGAAAACTGAATAAGTTCAGTTCTACAAGAAGGAACTACTCTGCTTGCTTTGGCTACATGAACAGACACAAGAAATATTTTTGTGTGATTGCAGAATACATAAAGAATTGAACAACTAATATGAAAGAAACACAGTAAAAATGCAATGGATCACTCACCAAGTGGGCCCCCTTGGGTGAGTGGATCCAAGTTCTCTAAAAAAACATATATACTTGGTAAAAGCATTGCTTTTATTCATATAACTAAACTTGAGTACATAAAAGGACTTGAAAAAATGGAAACTATATTGTAGAAAACATTACATGAATATCAACCGAGTTTTGATTGATTTTATTCTTAATTTCTCTCCCCTGTAGGGTACTTCAACAACTTATTTATACTAGAACTTGCAACTAACTAACTAACTAACTTAAGTTACTGACCACTTCCAAAAGAATAAGTGGATGCAGTTATTACACTAAAACATAAATGAGAAACTTCTCAATAAGAAATAAACAATATTCATCTTTATCCGTGGGAGAGAATATAGGACAACCACTTCTTGGATTTGATGATCAGTAAAACATCTCTAACTGATTCATCAAGGAGTGGGGCGAATCAGTCAAGTCTTTTAATGTCATCCTTCTTTCCTCTCCATGCTAAATGACTCAGTCCAAGAACTTGGCGAGATCCACTGAATTCCTGATTGACTATTCCTGCCTTTTGATGTGTTCTTGAAACAAGAGGTTAGGAGCACAAAATATACATATACATTCATTTCCACACTGTATTCATTCATTAAATCTCAGATCTCATATATATGCATACATCATATGGCTGCAAGAAGATAAACTAATTGGCTGCAGGAACCTACTACGATTCAATCGTTCTTAAAGGAATAATATAAAGATAGTTAAGGTTCAAAACATCAAGTATCCTTCTAACAATAGATATAAGTCCATGACTATATAGCCATCAAATAGTTACCAATACCTGCTCAAAGTCTTAGACCTATTATAAGAAAAAGAGTCTTAAAACATCCTAAAAAAAAAAAGATTTTTTGAAACAGAGCAACATAAACATAGATAAACATTGCCATTATTTTGGCCCATCATTACTACAACAAAAAATTATACAGTGTAGAAAAAATAGCTTCACAACCCTAATAAGACCAACATATTTATCTACAAATTGATCTCTAGATGATTTAGAATTCTACTTAGTAACATACCATCTTCCTTAAATGATTGATTCCCAACTCCTTATAACAAACAAGACATGACTTTCAATATCATGATGAGTGAGGGACACAAGAGAAGAGGAGGTTTAAAATCTAGGGTTTCTACTGGTGGCAACGAACCCTCTATATCTATTCTATATGGGGAAGAATTAGACGATGAGCCAGATGGAGATTTCAATAAGGATGAAGCTTTTGTGAAGGTGTGTGATGGTGCTAAAGGATGACATAGCTAGTTTGAGGATGCCTCGACTGTGTATTATGGATGAGTTTTGGAGGTGCCAGATCATGACCTCTACAGACACTTTGTGGGTCTCTCTGTGAAGATCAAAATTTGGTTTGGGGGA
The DNA here is from genome assembly GCA_018584345.1 of Thuja plicata. Classification (NCBI taxonomy): domain Eukaryota; kingdom Viridiplantae; phylum Streptophyta; class Pinopsida; order Cupressales; family Cupressaceae; genus Thuja; species Thuja plicata. Next base: position 712,130 of record MU224758.1, read on the forward strand.
CGTGGTGTGTGGGATTTGTGGTTGTTGCTCAGATTCTTGCCCTTTTCCTTCTAATTTTTCTCTCACCCTTCTACGATGGGCTTCATCAGATTTGGAGGTTGGGGTTCGGTGTCAAGTGGTGAGAGAAGAGCAGTGGCATGATGAGTATTTTCCTAGAATCCTACTCTTTTTGGCTCCTCATCTTTTTGGGTTGAGTCATTGGGTCTTTCAGGGACTTGGTTGTTTCCTTTCTTTTTGTATGGGGTCCTATTTTTTGGTGGGGGTGATGATCGTGTTCGTCATCTAGTCCTTGGCCACTTTGTTGCTTTCCCTCAGATTGTTGGTTGCTACATATTTGGGGAGTCCTTTCTTTGTTGGGAGGTATCTAAGGATTTTGAGCTTCCTTTTAAAGATCCATAGAGTAGTCTTGAATTATTTTATGTGGTTGAAGCCGCTAATTTGGCTCTTCTAGTTGTCTATCTCCGTCAGGCTCTCTTCGAGGTCTATTTTCCCTTTGGTGTTTCTCTTTCTTAGTAGGATAAAGGGGGTGTTTTTTATGGTTTGAGGAAGGAGAATGGTTTTTTACCCTGTTATTTTTGTGATTTTTTTTTCCTAAATGGGGATTGGATCTATTTTGAAGAGATTGTGAAGCGAATTTGTGGGTCAAATGGTGTGCCCCTATACTGGTATGAGTTATTTTTTGTGGTTGCTGCCACTAGGAGGGCTTGACCTGAAGTGTGTCTTCTTTGATTTCCCTTGAATGTGCCTCTTTACCTTGGTGCTTCTGGTTGGATTTATTGGAATCATTTTCATGAGAACCAAGGCAGTCTTTTGAAGTTTCTGGTTGGTTTTTGCAGGCCATAGTGCATTCTTGATTTATTTATTTCGGTTGTTGCCACCAGGTTGAACCTAGATAAATACTGTGTGGATTTGATCCTTTTTTTTTTCTTATTTCTCAAGTAACTATTTGGATTTTATGGTGGAAAGGAGCTCTTTCCTTTCTTGGGTTGCTTGATCTTTGTATTTTTGGCCAGTGGGATGCTGAAAATTTTCAAGGGCCCGTCTTGGCCTCTTGATATTTTTGGTTAAGGAGGAATTTAGGTTTTGGGGTTTCTCAAACCATTGGTGGAGTCTGGTACCTTTCTCTTCTTCTGATTTAGTGGGCTCTTAAGGGCATTCTTCTGCCTCTTCCTTTTGAGACTTTTATAGAAATGAGGTCTCGTGATGGGGAGACCTAACTCACAAGAAATTTCTTGCTCTTCTCAAGGCCTTTCAATGACCTTTCTAGAGTACTTATCTCTACCCTAAATAGAGGACACTCCTATGCTCCCTCTACTCTAACTAGATCTCTCCACCAACTTCAAGCTCTCCTCAATCCTTCTCTACTCAAATGTGCATCCATATGCTCAATTCAAGTACCTATGCTCCCAAAATTTTCTTGGAAATATAAATAGGTGTTCACACTATTTCCCCTTCAAATTCTATCCATCTTGACTCATTTTTATAGGTTCTTTCATAGATTTCCCTTCGAGTTCATTCTTTCCTATTCTCTAGGCCTTGTAGCCTTTCTAGCCCAATTAGGCCTCCTAAAACCACCAAACTTGGAATATCTCCCAATCCACCTTAAAAAACCACCCAAATGAATATGGAGTCTTTCTAAGGACCTCCTAGGCTTCAATATTTACTAGTTCTTAGGTTTCCAAAGTGTCCGTACATAGGACTTTCAACAAACCCCTATTTTTAAGGGTTTCTAGGGTATGTAGACTAGTCTGTCTTCTTTGCTCTCACCATGTGCTCTGATGGACTCATGTGAAATTATAATTTCATAAAAATGACCTTGTCACATGCCCCTACACTCTCAAAGTCATTATTGGCACAAACCAATCCATTAAACAAGGCCTCTTTCCTCTGTAACTGTGCAAACTCCTAACCAGATACCTCTATACTTGCCTAGGGCCTGCTTGCATAAATAGATCCCCTACATAAAAATAACCCTAAAGCCATATTTACACTATTTATAGAGTTCACTTCTTTATTCCAAGTGTCCATTGAGATCGAACCATGGGAACTCAAGAAGGAGCCATATTTACATGGTTGACACTGTTTAGGACAACGAACCAAAAGAGCTTAAAGAATTTACAAAAATGAAAAAGAAATGCACCAAATTATAAAATAAACTCCACAAAGATTAATTAAATAACAATAAATAGCACCTCAAATCATTATAGTAAACTATTCAATCCATTAAGGTTGGATGATCGCTCAAAACTAGTCACTGTATCACAAAACCAGTGCTTCCACTAAGTCAGTCCGTACAATTTGACAACCAACCCCTCAATTAGGGTTTGGGTAACATTATATAGTCCATCCCAACATGATCCAACCCTAAGATCTAGATTTGGACCCATTAAATACCGAATGCAACATTCTAGGAAATGTTGTCATGACAACTTTGCAAAGTTGTCATGAGAAACTTTTGCAGTTTTGTCTTACAACTGCTCTATTTTTTTTTAATTTGATCCAAAATCATTCCATTTGATCTCAAATCACCTAAAAAAAAATAACACTTTTCCCTTCATTTTGGGATCTTGGTCATTGTTTGACCAACTTTGACTTTCCTAGCCACCTATTGCAAAAATGACTATCTAGGACCTTCTTGGACTTAACCAAAGACAACACTTAACAAATCCTATTTACACACAAAAATTAGGACATTATTTTAGTCCTTATTCATTGGTGGTTGGCTAGAACCACCTACAAGCCAAAATTAAAACTAGGATCAAACTAAGACCCTAAGGTGCTCCTGCACCATTCTCCCCCTGCAACAAGAAAGTCAAGGTAATTGAGGTGTGATGAGCTCCAGGATTATGCCATGCTTCTTTAAATCACCCTCTTCTATTCAAGTAGACTCTAATTCAAGTTTATGCTTCCATTTCACTAGGTGCTCCATGTATATCTTGTGTCTAGTTCTTCTTCACTATAGAATCTAGGACCTTCTCATCTTGAGGCCTGATCTGATATAGAACTTTGAGTTCTACCACATCCTTAGTCACCTCTGTACTGTACTCTTTCTCCTATATCTCTAGACTCTTGTATTGAATCAAATCCTTCACATTGAAGATAGGAGAAATAGACATATCCTTTGGTAAATCTACTTTGTAGGCATTGGAGCCATACTTAGCCAACACCTTACATGGACCAAATCCTCTTCATTTGTAGCTTTCTTGGTATGAATTTTTGTATTCTATATTTGTTCAAAAACACCATCACCAGGTCTCCTACCTCAAATTGTAAGTCTCTTCTCTTTTCACCCACTTTAGCTTTAAGATTCTGATTAGCCTCCATTAATTTCCTTCTCACCTGCTCATGGACTTCTCTCATAGACTGAGAAAAGTCATCTACATGTCCACTGATCCCTTCATAACCTTTTAAGTCCCTAAGCTCAAAAAACCCCTTGTATGTAATCCATACACAACTTCAAATAGACTCTTACTAGTAGTCCTATTTGTACTATCATTATAGGCAACCTCTGCTTGAGGGATGACTTGTTCCCATCCTTTCCTATACTTCTTAGTTAGATACCTTAGAAAATTACCAAGAACTCTATTAATTACCACTATTTTTCCATCTATTTGAGGATGATATTTAGAGCTATGTGCCAAGTTGGTTCCCAATTTCTTCCATAATGTTTTCCAGAAGTGCCCCATAAACTTCACATCCCTATCTGATACAATGCTAGTTGGAAACCCATGTATCCTTACTATTTCCCTAAAGAAAAGATGAGAAATATGACTAGCATCATGATTTGTTTTACAAGGGATAAAATGCCTCATTTTACTGAATCTATCTACTACTACAAATACACTATCCAAACCAGTTGTTGTTCTAGGTAGCCCCACTATGAAGTTCATACTTATGCACTCTCAAGGCCTATTAGGGATGGGAAATGGCTGATAGAGCCCTACATTTGAAGATGTTCCTTTGGATTTTTGACATACCCCACATTTCTCAACATACCTCCTTACATCATTCTACATTTTAGGCCAATGATAAAATCTCTCCACAATATCTAGGGTCTTATTTAACCCAAAGTGCCCACTCAAAATACCATTGTGCTTCTCTTGGAAGATTTTATCCCTCATGGAACCCCTTGGAACACATAGTTTGTTTTTCCCTTAAATAGTAGCTCATTCTGCAATGTATAGTCAGCATAATCACTATGGAAATGATTATCAACATCAGAGCATACCTTGTAGATCTCTGAGAAATATGCATCTCCTTCCTATAGATCCTTGAATCCTTCAACTCCTATGCTCTGCAACTATATCTCTTGGATAGTGAGAAATCTCCTACTAAGTGCATCTGCAACTTTTTTATCTATGTATACCACAAACTCTTTTGGCAACAAATAGTGCCTCCACTTCTTAAGAGCTTGAACCAATGCATGTAGCTCCAAGTCATAAGATGAATATCTAGACTTTGCCTCATTTAACCTTTCACTAAAGAAGGCTACTAGCCTTCCTTCCTGGCTTAGGACTGCACCCACTTCTATATTGCTAGCATCACATTCTACAATGAACAATTTGTCAAGACTTGGCGAAACCAGAATGGGTTGTGTATCCACTTATTTCTTCAATCGTTCGAATCCTTCATTGGCTTCCTTGGTCCATATGAACTTTGTCTTAACTCCACCATTTATAGTATCTAAGACAGGTGCAAAAGTTTTACTAAATCTCCTCACAAACTTCCTATAAAACTAAGCCAATCCATGGAAGCTTCTCACTTCTGTCCTTTTTTTTGGAGTAGGCCAACTTAAGATTGCTTAAACCTTTATTTTATCCATTTTTAGATCACTTTGGAAAACTACAAATCCTAAATAGACAAGTTCTTATTTCATGAATTCACTTTTCTCAAGGTTAATGGTTAGCTTCTCTTCTTAGAGTTTCTTCAACACAATCTCTAGGTGTTTCATGTGCTCTTCCTTGGTTTTAATAAAGATGAGGATATCATCAAGGTAGACTACTACAAATACACCTATGTATCCTTCAAGACTTCATTCGTGACCCTCATAAAATACTAGGTGTATTTGTAAGCCCAAATGACATTAATAACCACTCATAGAGTCCCTCTGTGGTTTTAAAGGAAGAATTTCACTCAGCCCCCTCTTTCATCCTAATTTGATAATATCCACTCTTAAGGTTTATTTTTTAGAAGTACTTAGGACCCCCAAGACAATCTATCAAGTCTTCTATTATAGGAATAAGAAATCTAGACCTAATTGTTATCCTATTTATTGCCCTAGAATCAGTACACATTCTCCACTTACCTCTATTTTTAGGAGCCAAAACCACTGGATCAGGACATGGGCTAATGCTCTTTCTGATTGTACCTTCATCCAAAAGCTCTTGAACTTGCCTTGCAATCACCTTGTTTTGTTCTGGTGTCATCTTGTAAGCATTTTTATTAGGCAATAATGCCCCTGTCACATAATCAATCTGATGACTGATTACCCTTTGTGGAGGTATTATAGCTGATTTCCCATCACATATGATGTCTTTGAATTGATCCAGTAGTTGTCTAACTTCTATAGGCATAGGTGTCTGATTGGGTGTCTCTTCTTCCTTTGGTTTTACCAAGATAACATAACCAACTCCTTCTTCTTCCTTCATATCTTTTAATAATTCTTTTCCACTCATTAAGAGTGTATTGGTGGCTTTCCTTTCCACTATATCCTCCTCTATCAAGGAATAAATCTTATAAGTGAATCCATTTTTCTTGAATGAGTACTTGTTTTCCTTGCCATGGTGGACTGCTTCTCTGTTATACTTCCATGGTCTTCCAAGCAAGTGTTGGAAAGAATCCATTGGTAACACATCACAAAGTATCGTGTCCTGATACTTCCCTATGGTGAATCCAACCCATACTTGTTCATTAACTAATATGTTTTGAGCCTTGTTCAACCAAGTTACTTTATAGGGGTTAGCATGGGATATCTTGTTCAATTTCAACTTCTGCACTGCCTCCTATGAGATAACATTATCTATTGACCCTGAGTCTATGATGGCTCTATACACTTTGTCATTAATCTTGCACTTCACCCTAAAGAGTTCTCTCCTTTTTTTGTGTTCTTCTTTATTAGGTTCTTTTATCAAGATCCTCCTAAGCATCATGTTCTCTCCCTTCTCTGAATTAAGACTTACCTCAAAGTGTTTAGTACTATCTTCTTCTTGTACATATGCAATTTTATTTTCTCCTTGTGAAGATGATGGCTTATTCGGACACCTATAGAAATAGTGACCCATTTGTCCACAGTTATAGAATTTCATTGAAGAAAAATGTGAGCTTCTTCCAAAACCACCATATCTACCTCTTTCACCACTATGATAACTTCTTCCTATACCATAGCCTCCTTTATTGTTTGACTCATTTGTTTTCTCAATGATCTTAGAGTCTCCTTGACCTCTGGTGTCATTTTTTCTTCTACTAGAACCTCCTCTAGAGTCTCTACCTATTCCTCTACCCCTAGAGATTGAATCTTCTTCTTTCTAAGTTTTTCTTCCACCTTAAGGGCCATTTGAAAACAACCATGGATATAAGTTAAGGTAAAGAGGCTTAGTTCCTCTTGAATGTTCCACCTAAGTCCATTGAGATACCTAGCTACTTTGATGCTTTCTATCTCTTGCACTCTGGACCCAAGACATAATTTCTGAAAATTCTCCTATGTAGGCTACCACATCTAAGTCCTTTTGTCTGAGTTTCTATCTATTTTTATGCAGTTGGATGTCATAATCCTATGGCAGGTAATTTTATTTTACCTTAGGCACCATAGCCTTCCAATTGAATATTGGCTTCTGTCCTTCTCTTTCTCTTTCTACTTGCAAGAACTTCCACCAAGTTAGTGCTTGTCCTCTCAATCTTGATTCATCTATCTTCACCTTTTGTGCCTCTGTAATTCCATCACATTCAAAGTGATTCTCCATGCCTTCAACCCATTCCATCACCAATTTTGCTTCCATTCGGCCAGAGAATACAAGGATACCTTCTAATTCTTTTCTACTTAGTGCTTTAAGTTCTTTGAGGAAAGGTTTCTCAGGTAGTTGAGGGTTTGGTTCTGGTTCCAGATTCTCCTCAATCTTATTCTTTCCTTTATCTTTATCCTCTTCTAACCGTTCTTTCACCTGACTTGTAGTCTCTACACTTCTTCCAATTTGTGTTTCATTACCTCCATAGCTTCTTCTAGGAGTCTATTCTTTTCTTTCTATTCTAAAAATTCTCTTTCCAACTCTGCATTGGTCACCATGGTGCTCTCACCAATTGACTCCCTCACCTCTAGCATGCACACTCACTTCCCAAGCCTTTCAATGTCTCTGATACCACATTGATGGGGAGACCTAACTCACAAGATCTTTATTTCTCTTCTCAAGGAATTTCAATGACCTTTCTAGGGTACTTCTCTCTACCCTAACTAGAGGACACTCCTATGGTCCCTCTACTCCAACTAGATCTCTCCACCAACTTCAAGCTCTCCCCATTCCTTCTCTACTCAACTATGCATCCATAGGCTCAATTCAAGTACCTATGCTCCCAAATTGTTCTTAGAAATAGAAATAGGTGTTCACACCATTTTCCCTTCACCTTCAATCCATATTGAATCATTTTGATAGGTTCTTTCATAGATTTCCCATCGAGTTCATTATTTCCTATTTTCTAGGCCTTGTAGCCTTTTTAGCCCAATTAGGCCTCCTAAAACCACCAAAATTGGAATATCTTTCAATCCACCTTAAAAAACCACCAAAATTAATGTGGATTCTTTCTAAGTATCTCCTAGGCTTCAATATTTCCTAGGTCTTAGGTCTCCAAAGTGTCCATACATAGGACTTTCAATAAACCCCTATTTTTAAGGGTTTTTAGGGCATGTATACCAGTCTGTCTTGTTTAATCTCACCATGTGCTCTGATGGAATCCTCTGCACTTCTCCTTGCATACACATGACCTTGTCATATTCCCATACACTCTCCAAGTCATTATTGTCACAAAACAGTCCATTAAACAAGGCCTCTTGCCTTTGCAACTGTGCAAACTCCTAATCGGATACCTCTATACTCGCCTAGGGCCCACTTGCATAAATATATCCCCTACATAAAATGAACCCTAAATACATATTTAAACTATGTATAGAGTTCCCTTCTTGAGTCCAAGTGGCCATTGAGACCCAACCACAGGAACTCAAGAAGGAGCCATATTTACATGGTTGACACTGTTGAGGATAGAGAACCAAAAGAGCTTAAAGAATTTACAAAATGAAAAAGAAATGCACCAAGTTATCAAATCAACTCCACAAATATTTATTACAGAATAAGAACTAAAACCTCAAAGCATTATAGTAGACCATTCAATCCATTAAGGTTGGATGATGGCTCAAAACTAGTCTCTGTATAAAAAAATTAGTGCTTCCACTAAGTCAGTCTATACAATTTGACAACCAACTCCTCAATTAGGGTTTGGGTAACCTTATTTAGTCCTCCCACTAGTTCATATCCTAAGTTTAGGATTTGGGCCCATTAAATGCAGAATGCAACATTCTAGGAAATGTTGTCATGACAACTTTGCAAAGTTGCAAAGTTGTCATGAGCAACTTTTGCAACTTTTGCAATTTTGTCTTACAACTACTCTAACTTTCTCAACTTGATCCAAAATAATTCCATTGGATCAAATCACCTAAAAAAATAAATAATACTTTTCCCTTCATTTTGGGATCTTGGTTATTGTTTGACCAACTTTGAATTTCCTAGTCACCTATTGCAAAATTGACTATCTAGGACCTTCTTGGACTTAACCAAAGACAACACTTAAAAAATCCTATTTACACACACACCTTGGGAATTTATCTTAGTCCTTATTCATTGGTGGTTGGATAGAACCACCTAAAAGCCAAAATTGAAACTAGGATCAAACTAAGACCCTAAGGTGCTCTTGCACCATCTCACCTCATTCTTTTGAGGCACCTTTCTGCATCTTGGTGGAGGGCTTGTCTCTTCTTCTTGTTTTCTTCCTTACTCTCATATCCTATTTAGGTGGATATTTCATCTATGAAGATGGTGATGTGTTATGCAGGTGAGGCTAGCTGTGGCATGGAGGGACTTTCTCTTTCTGTTGGTTGTGGGAAAGCGGGGTAGATTTAGAAGTGGTTTCTGAGAAGGTTTTTTATTTCTTTAGAATTTCCTATAGAGGTGGGATCCCCTTCTATTGAGGTGGATGGGAGTTTTTTTGGGGGAGATATTTTTTTTCTCTGGGAAATCTTTATTGCTCTGAATTGGATGGTGTTGGGTTTCATGTTTATATGCAGTCTTCTAGCTGGATCTTTTTTGGATTTCTTCTTCAGAATTCTAGTGAAGTTTCAGGGAGCCTTTCTCTTCCTCGACATGTTTTTGGGAGCCATATTAAAACCCAAATTGGTTGTGGGAGCCTAGATAAAATCCATGGTGGTTTGGAGTTCTTGGGATAACCCCATAGTTTTAGTTGGATTGTTGAGGTTCAATCTTCTATGATGGTTTCTGAAAATGGTTTTGGGAGCCATGTTAAAACCCAATTTTATGGGTTGGGGATCCTTCAAAACCCCAAGGATATCCCTTCTTTGGATATTTTATCTTTGACGTAAGGCTCTGGACTTTTCTCTAGTGATTGTGTGGGAATAGGGAGTTTTTCTTGATCTATCCTTTTAGACTGTTGTTTGTTTATTGGATTTGGGTTTCTGTTTAGCTCCGTTTTATCTTTTGCAACTTTTCTTCTTTGGGGGGTTCCAAATACCCTTCAAAATATGAATTTTCTAGGTTTTGGGGCCCCATAAAAACCTTCTTTTTCCTTAATAAAAAGCAAATAAGATATCACGTCAATTAAATTGCCTTCTTTCTCCTAATACTAAAGTGATATATTGGATCATATTTCAGTTATTTACAAATCCCCAATATGAATGCATATGAGAAGTTATTTCTTTAGAGGCAATCTCATCAAGCCTCCTCTATATTTCTCCTTTCCCCTTCTTATAATTTTTATTCTCTCTATAGTCATGCACAATACTACTAGGTGTTGCATCCTCCCTCTATACACACCCATAGTTGATTTCTAAATAATTTTGTTTTTGTCCTTAACATACATTGAATTTTGATCCATAATCTAATGAAGTATCAAGACACCCCCTCTATTGCATTATCCATATGATTTTCTTGGATGACGTGTCTAGAAAATTCCATAGTGAGTTCCTTCATTGATATTCCTTTCTACAAAAAAATCTATAACTTCTTAAACAAAACTAGCTTTTAATTTACTAGCAAAAACTTATGATTCAATCAAAAAATATTTAGACTCTAATTATTGATACCAACAAACCCTCCAAGTCCAGCCTTCCTAAATAACAAGTGATATCAAATCTTAACCTTTTTACGATCATCAATGATCTAGAGAAATTGTCTACTACACTTAGTTCCTCTCCTGAATTGGAAGCTTCTTCATTACATGGTTCTTTAATTGATCTCTTCTCATTGTTAATATCTTCAACTATGATAAATCCTTTCCTTTGTATTTTTCTGAGAGATTTCAACTTATTTGAATATCTCTCAAAATGAAAGCTAGATCAATATTATGCTACTCTCTTTGTTTATTATAATTATCATTTAATAATTAGGAAATATTTTATATAGCAATTCAAATTGGTATATTGCTATTAGGATTCAACTATATAATTTTTGAGTCAAACTCATTGACCCATGTTTCATGAGTAGTATTTCACAAGAACTAATCTCTCATGAGAATGAATGGAACACTTAGGAATCATTGCATCTAGTTGATACTCACAAAGGTGAAGCATCGATACTTCCTAGGAGGTCACCCATTCCAGTACTACTCAAGCTAAAGTGTGCTTAACCATGAAATTTCCTCAAAGTTTAAGCCCAATTTGCTTGCAAATAGGGTTGCAAGAAAAGTGGGCTTAACTTTAGAGGAAATGCTGTGGTTAAGTGCGCTTGAGTTGGAGTAGTACTGGGATAGGTGACCTCTCAGGAAATATTGATGCTTCACCTCTGTGAGCCTCACCTAGATGTAATGAGTGCTAAGTGTTTTATTCATTCTCGTGAGAGATGGGTTCTTGTGAATCACTACTCATGAAACGTTAGTCAATGAGTTTGACTCAAAAACTACAGAGTTAAATCCTAATAGAAATATCACAATATTATTATCTTGTTGTTCTCTCTAGTTTTTTCCACATCTTTTTCTATTACCTTGTTTCTCTTATGGCTAATCTATAATGCAACACTTTTTTAATATAAAGTTACCTCCAACAAAAGTTAAATAACATAGTAAAAAACTAGGGTTTGATAATAATGGATATAATCATTAACAGTTAGAGTCTGATTAAAGATAATTTATCATATAAGATAAACATAAAAACAAATTTAAACAAACGAATTTCACCCCCAAAAAATAATTTATTAGAATATATATGTGTGTATATATATATGTATATCTGCACATATATATATATCTGTGTGTGTGTATAGATAGATAGATACATACATACATACATCCATACATACATACATGTATGTATGTATGTATATATATATGTATATGTATATATATACATATATATTGTTACTCCAATTGCACATTGAAGTTGTCATTAGTTATCAAGAAGACATAATGGACAGTCAGTGACAGAGTCAACACAAGATGATCAGTATATATCACTGAAGTACAGAGTTAACCGAGAGCACTGATCACGTTCAAAGTTGACCGAGTATAGTGATAACTGAGTAAACATAATATACCAAGTGCAAAAAGCACCGAGATACAAAAGCATAACCGAGCACCAGTATAACTGAGATATACAATATACACTTAGCACCGAGGAACAACATTAACTGAGTGGAACAAAGTCGACATAAAATTTTGTTATGACACATTGTTCTATGTAACAACTTTTGATCCGACCTAGATAATGGTTTACATGATCGAGGAGGACATTAATTATGGATTTACATCATTAATTATTTATGTCTCCTATGTTTATTTGAACAGTGTAAATTATGTACACCGTTGATCTTAGGGTAAGGATGTAATTGTTGAACCCTAATTAGGTCATATTGTTTGATATATAAATGTATAGATGTCAAATTCTGTAAAGTGTGTTGATCAGGAAATGATGAAGTAGCGTCCATACTACAGACATTAGAGATCAGACAAGGGATTCAAGGACAAAGACTATAGTGCAGAAATAAGTTTACAAAACTAAGGCAAGGCTACTAAGTAGAATAGGGCAGAAGGTATTATCATTCACATTGAGGTGATATGTTTTGTATGAACTTAATGGATCTGTATCAACAATTTTGAGATTGTATATGTTTCAGATCAATTTACTGTCACTCTCTACCAATTTTAATAGACCATAAATATCTAAAGAGAGTAGACTTAACCGTCTTTTTGTAAATCTCTTAACCGAGTGCACACATAGATTGTGTTTCTAATTCCTCACACGAGGTAGATCTAGTCGATCTTTTTGTTACTCCTAATAGGGTAAGATCATCATAAGTGATCATTTTGTAAAGCTTTAATATGCTACCTTCATTATCGCAGTAGTGCATTTTTGTGGGTCTCATCCCCACCGTAGTTTTTATCTTGTAACAAGGGTTTTCTGCGATACCAAAATACTAGTGTCATGAGTAATTAATTGTGTGTCTCTATTATGTTTATTTTACATGCATTTACATTTCAGCATTGATGCTATATTTTTGGAATAAGCAATCTACTCAGTTGATTTTGTAACATAAGAAAATGTAACATATGAAATGTAGGGTATGAAAATGTGGTATATGAAATAGATGTTGTTACATTTGAAATTAGAATGTTTCTTGAAATGTGTGGGGAAGATAAGATGTTCCTTTTATCCTTAAATACACAAAGGAAGGATCAATGCATAAATGAATCAATCGATTGGAAATAAGAATAAAGAAGATCTTAAATTTTGTTTTATAGAAAAGAATGTGTGATAGATTTAGAAAGATTGAAATGAATAGGAGGAAAGTACTAACCTGGAAATGTTACAGATTTGAAGAATTCTATTTTCGGTGGTCTGTACTGAGTATCTGGAAAATCTGCAACTGGATCTAGAAAAGAAACACAAAGACACCATAAACCTCCATGATTGTATGATTGGAATTCACCTTGAAGAGAGAATTAATGAGTCTTGAGGATGCACAAAGGATCTTGAAGGAAGATCAAACAACCATGATGGATAGATCTAGGGCTTGAATTATGAATCTTGAATGCTTTAACCAAATCCCTTCAAAGGCTTAAAAGTTTGAATCCTTGATCTTCAATGGAGAAATTGAATTCTTTGAAAGATTGAAAACATATAGAACAATGGATTCTTAAATTTTTTTCTTGATGATGGTTACGCACTTAGTGAGTCTTAGCTTGGCTTCTTCTTGCTTAGAGAGACTTGGAGAAAATGAGAGGACAAAAACTTCCTTATATATGAATCTAGGGCACAATCTTCTATAGAGGCCTACATAGGAGAATTGAATTACAATTAGATCGATACCCCTAGAAGAGGGCCTATATTAAATATAATTTAAGAATCATCGCTTTGGAACCCAAAATAGTCGACCTGGAAGCGGGAAATAAACTTTAATGACCTCTGATAGCTGACAAACTTTCAAACTGGAAAGGGGGACTCAGGTCAAAGTTGAGGTTGACCTTGACCTAGGTCAAGGTCAAGGTCAACCTTGACCCAGGGAGTCAGAAAGCCTGGAAAATGTGTCAGATGGGATGGATGGTGCCTAGGCCCAATCAGGGTCCTAAAAAGGCACAGAAGTAGGAGAGGATGCAAAAATGAGGGGATAATATGATGGTGGTCAAAAAAACCCCCTAAGGAGGGATAAACATTCTTAACATGGAAGTGCTTCCATTTTAAGATGATACACATACTCACGATGAAGTTAGAAGAAATAATTTAAGAATCATCGCTTTGGAACCCAAAACAGCCGACCCGAAAGCAGGAAATGAACTTTTAACGACTTCCGACAGCTGAAAAAATTTTGAACTAGAAAGGGGGACTTAGGTCAAAGTTGAGGTTGACCTTGACCCAGGGAATTAGAACCCCTAAAAAATGTGTTAGATGGGATGGATGGTGCCCAAAGAGGCCCAATTAGGGTCCTAAATAGGCACAAAAGTAGGAGAGGATGCATAAATGAGGGGACAATATGATGGTTGTAAAAAACACCCCGTAAGGAGGGCTAAACATTCTTAACATGGAAGTGCTTCCATTTTAAGATGATACATTAAGCCCCCACTTTAGCGGAAGTATAAAAATCAAACATACTCGTGGTAAAGTTAGAAGAAAGACTCTAGTTGATATGAAAGTAAAGAGAAAGGATTCTAACTCAACATACATGCACAAAGATATGAAAGTAAAGAGAAATTAATCATAGAAAACATACATGACTACATAAGAAAGACAAGAGAAACACTATAGATAACATAGCTTCATGATCTAATCCTACTAGCATGAAAGAGAAAGAGAGAAAAGAGATAGTGATTACGTCGCCTAGTAAGATGCCCACCTTACCATGAATCACCAAGGATGGAGAGCCCAACAGGTTCACCCATAAACTGTGCTTTGTAATTGTAATGTGTCTTCTGACAGCTTTTGGAATATCCATAGATCCACATTCTTGTATCACTATGGAATATAAAATGCATGTCTTTTCAGGATTTAGCAACTTATGTGCGTTACCTTCCAAGGATTTAGAATATTGTAAAATGCGTATCTCTTCAGGATTTAGAAACTTATGTGTGTTACCTTCCAAGGATTTAGCAAAAAAAATAAAAAAATATGCGTCTCTTCAGGATTTAGCAACTTATGTGCGTTCCCTTTCGAGGATTTAGAAAAAATAAAAATAAAAATAAGAAATGTGTGTCTCTTCAGGATTTAGCAACTTATGTGCGTTACCTTTCAAGGATTTAGCATGTTGTAAAATGTAAGCTATAGTATAAGGGAGACCCTATATATTCCCCCCTCCCTATCATGAATACCCATTAGGTAGGATAAGGAAGAGAAAGAGGATACCTACTTCACAAGGTAAGGAGATATCTAGTTTAACAACAATATACGCTATATCCTTAGCAAAGAGTATTGACCCTTACCTCTAAGAGCATAGATAATCGTGAAATGGATATGTCACATATGGAAAAAGGATCCTCAAAGAGAAAAATATCTTATCATCAAGACCCCCACCGTAGAGGAGTGCTTAGGATAAAATATCATCTTCTAAAGAAAAGAGAGGGACCAAAGATTCAATCATCAAGCCCCCTGTGATCAAAAGGAAGAGGAATCTTGAAATGAAGGAATCAAACTCTAACCCAAAGCAAAGGCAAGAGTTTATAAAGAACATAATTTGTAAAATAAAGAAGAGGTGATAACCCAGGAAAATCACCTCTCATATAAGAGGGTATCCATAGCCAAAAACATAAATCTTTATAAGGAAATAATGTTGTATGATAAACAAATGCCACTAAGCTAAGGAAAGGAGATCCTTAGATAGAAGAAGAAGGAAAATACCTTTCCCCCCAGGAATGAAAGCAAGGGATATATCAAATTATATCAAGAGATGTTGTAGCAAAGAGATATCTTCACAAAACAAATGTCCTCGATAACAAATTATGAATGATTACGAGTGAAGGAAGTATGTACCATAATATAAAATTATAGGGATATAATATAGAAAGAATAACCGATTGAACTCAAAAAAAAATACATGCTAAGAGCATAATGGATCCTAGAATATTGAAAGGAAATACCTCTTTCCCCCCAGTTAAGAGACAAGAGGATAAAAAATCTTATCTAATTTATAGAAGAACGAGGGGAATGCCCTATATCAAAATTATGAAGAAATTGTAATACTGCACGGGAATGAGATAAAATTCCTATAGCAGCTCTTTCTCTAAAATATAGTTTGAAATTAACACAATCAACAAGTAACTGTGTATTACTCTAATGAAAAGGACATTTATGTTTAGAGAGATCATTTTTTGGCATGGGTTTAAAGATTTATTTCTTAGAATTTATTAACTGGACATACACTTTCTAAGGAAGGTGTTGGAAGAAGAACATGAAGAGGAGGACGATAGTTAAGATCAACCACCTTGAATTGAGAAGGAGGGAAACCTATACCATGCATAACTTGTTTAGGAGATGAATGAATTGGATTTTTAATGCCTTGTTCATTAACACCAAGCCCTAAACCTTTATTGCCTTGTTTATCCACCATAGTATATCTGGTAGTGTACATATCTTGCAAAGCTTCTACATGAGGTAATTGATCATGGTGTTCATGAGAAAATGTTGTGTATCATGGAATGCTAGGTTTAGAAGAGGTTTCTTTATTTTTTCCTTTAATATAATCATGTATAGGATAAGAAGGGGAAGGTAAATGAAAGAATTCTTGAACATCGGCATCATGAACCTTAGCTTGAGCCCCATCATAAGTGTGGGAAGAATTAGGGATAGAAGATGTAGAAATAGAAATAGGAATATTAGGAATTGTATTAGGCATGATAGGATTAGGATTAGGAACTAGATTAGGAATGATAGGATTAGGAATAGGAATATTGTTAAATGGGGTATCATCTACCCAATTCTTCACATAATCCAAAAGAGCAATAAGTCCACTACGCAAATCCTTGATGAAAGTTTTGAAAGTAGGAAGACTAGTATTAGTTAATCTCAAGATAGCATAAGAAAGTGAACAATGAAGGTTAAAAAATATGATAAAATCATTGATAATTTCATAAACATCATAAGTACTATAAAGAGATGCTAAAAGAAGCATAATGAAAAAAATAGCCATACCCCAAAGCATCTTAAAGATCTTCATAGTGAATGAAATGCAAGAAATGTTTTTATAATTTATGAGTATGTTTGTATTTTAAAATGAAAGAGCATAAAAGAAAACTAATTTAGTATGCATACAAGATCTAGTCTGATAAGGAAAAGAGGCAAAGCATCTAACACCAAAAAGAAAGAGTTGTCTATCGTGGTTCACCAAAATGTAACATATGAAATGTAGGGTATGAAAATGTGGTATATAAAATAGCTGTTGTTACATTTGAAATTAGAATGTTTATTGAAATGTGTGGGGAAGATAAGATACTACTTTTATCCTTAAATACACAAAGGAAGGATCCAAATTGATTAACCCCAAAGGAAGGATCAATGCATAAATGAATCAATTGAATAGAAATAAGAATAAAGATCTTAAATTCTATTTTATAGAAAAGAATGTTTGATAGATTTAGAAAGATTGAAATGAATAGGAGGAAAGTACTAACCTTGAAATGTTATAGATATGAAGAATGCTATTTTCGGGGGTCTGTACTAAGTTTCTAGAAAATCTGCAACCAGATCTAGAACAAAAACGTAGAGACGAACAAAACCCAAAAACATTTTTCTGATCTGACACAATTCCAATTTTGACCCTCAAGTCAATGTCACCATTGACCTAGAATTTATGATTCTGACCTAGGAAAGAATTGACCTCAAAACTCTATAACATAAAAACTATTTCCGGATCTTGATAGTTTGCGGAAAAGGGTATCCAAATATGCACTCCAACTTGCTATTCCGAACCTGTATCTACAAGAAAAATGGATTTGTTTGTTGGGGGGGAGGGGTTTGCCTTAGTCAAACCCAGATTTAGGAATTAACCTTGAAATCAATAATTGAAATAAAGAATGCTAGAAAGTAGTAGAAGTAAATCTAATAATGAAGCTATGATATTCAATAGATATACAATTGTATTTCGAATGTAAACAAGTATGTGAATATAAAAGTTTGGGCTCAATATTAGACACCATAAACCTCAATGATTTTATGTTTGGAATCCACCTTGAAGAGAGAAAGAATGAGTATTGAGGATGCAAAAAGGATCTTGAAGGAAGATCACACCACCATGATGGATAGAACTAGGGCTTGAATGATGAATCTTGAATTCTTGAACCAAATCCCTTCAAAGGATTCAAAGCTTGAATCCTTGATATTCAATGGAGAACTTGAATGCTTTGAAAGCGTGAAAACATATAGAACAATGGATTCTTGAAATTGTTTCTTGATGATGGTTATGCACTTAGTGAGTCTTATCTTGGCTTCTTCTTGCTTAGAGAGACTTGGAGAAATGAGAGGAGAAAAACTTCCTTATATATGAGTCTAGGGCACAATCTTCTAAATAGGCCTACATAGGAGAATTAAATTCCAATTAGACCTATACCCCTAGAAGAGGACCTATATTAAATATAATTTAAGAATCATTGCTTCAGAACCCAAAACAACTGACCTGAAAGCGGGAAATGAACTTTTAATGACCTCCGACAGCTGACAAACTTTTAAATTTGAAAGGGGGACTCAGGTCAAGGTCAAGGTCGACCTTGACCCAGGGAGTCAGAACCCTTGAAAATTGTGCTAGATGGGATGGATGGTTCTCAGAGAGGCCCAATCAGGGTCCTAAATAGGCACAAAAGAAGGAGAGGATGCAGAAATGAGGGGACAATATGATAGTGGTCAAAAACACCCCCCTAAAGAGGGATAAATGTTCTTAACATGGAAGTGCTTCCATTTTAAGATGATATAGGTTTATATACAATAATTAATACAAGAAATTGACTAAAATCTTTTAAGGGTACTGATTCACCTTCCCCTCTTAGTACACACCCTTTCCATTATCTTAACATTGGGCCAACAATTGGTATAAGAGCTTGTTCTCTTATTTTGAAGGTTTAATCGCTGAAAGAGAAAATATCTTACAATGGAGAGGTATACACTTGACAAAAATATTGAGAATCAGAAGTTACAACTGCAGATCTATGTCAAACAGTTCAAGGAAGCTAAAGAGAAACTTAGGGAGATGTTGATTAAAAGGAAGGACATGGCACTTTGATGTCATGAGATTGATTATCATGAAGAAGAGATTCATGACCCATTTGATATATCTAGATCTAAATTTGGTAGCATATCTGATGCATTTGAAGGAATCATATCAAAGCTATATGAGAGCAATCAACAACTTGTTGAATAAGTGAAAGCACTGCAGATCGGACAAGATACACAAATGGTTAGAATGGATGAATTCCTGAATGATGCAAAGAAAGCTGAACAAGATAGAAACATGACTGTTGATGACAAAAGACACTTAACTAAAAAGTTACAAGAGAAAGAAACTAAGATATTTAGAATTACTGAACATTACTTTGAGATCACCAATCAAGTGGTTGCTATGAATCATGAGAAAAAATGAGTGAACACTGAACTTGCTAAAATAATAAATGTTATTGGTGTATTGAAAGAAGAAAATGAGAAACTGAGAAATGAAGTGAAGATTTTACAACAACATAATGAAGTGATTAAGAGATCTGAAGAAAGCACTAAGAGAATGGATGAATTTCTGAACTATCAAAGAAGATTGAATAACAATACCAGATTAGGGTATATCGAGCAAGGAGAATCATCAAATCAAGTTGAACAAAGGAATGTATACTCAAATCCTAAGCCGAAGAAGCCCTCTTTCCATCACTGTGGAAAATCAAGCCACACATCAAATGTTTGCAGGAGCAAAGCAAAAGGTATTCCTAGAAACCCTCCTAAATTCAATGGTATTTTCTATAACTGTAATAAGCATGGACATCAGGCACATGAGCATAGATCCAAGTTGAAAAAACTACAGAAGAAACCATACATGGATAAATAATATCAAAATTGCAACATGAATGGTCATACAAATCAAGCATACAGAAAGAACACAAAGCAGATCTGGAAGCCTAAAGGACAAGAAACAGTAAAATAACCAAGAAGACAAGGTAATGCTTATGCATGGGATTACAACACTTGGATCAATTTTGAATCATGTGGTAAATATGGACATATAGAAGAAAAATGTATGAGATTATGGCGAATCAAATCTAGGAATTGGTCAAACTCTGGAATGACATGTTCTCGCTATTAGAAAGTTGGTCACTTAAGAAGAGATTGTGAAGACCGAACAAACACTTATGGGAATGGAAATATAATTGATGAAATTGTGAGGATCAAAAATAAAATGTGGAGAAAATCATCAAATGATAATGTAGGACCAACCACTACAGTCAATGACACATCATCCAATGGGTCAAGTGGCTCCACCATCTCCAACTGAGCAATGCAAGAAGGTATGGAACTATGTTTTTGCAATGCTAAATCTTACATCAGTTCCTATATTTATTGCACATATGCAAAATTGACATGAATAAAGATGCACTATGGCATTACATATCTGATTATTATGATCTAGTCTAGTCGGTTAATATGTACCAAGTTAAAAATGTCAGTTGGTGAAAATGTGGAGAGCTTACCGAGTTGCTATGGTAACCAAGTATACCACCAAGCTGAAACATTGATCATGTTAACCGAGCATGTTGTTTATTCACCGAGTGGTTAGTGAAGCACATTTACCCCTAACCTATCTACTATAAATATCATCGATGTGAGATCATTTTGTCATAATGCAATCACATAGCAGAATAGAGAATAAAGAGCTAAGTTACAGAAGAAGATTTCTGTGCATTCTACAGAGATCTAAGCATATTTCCTAACATATAGAGGTTAGTTATTGCACATTCTTCCCTCACCGAGTTATTCAAGAACATTTTATAGAAGCCCTAAAAACACTAAATCATGGCATCTTCATCACGAATGACAAAATCTAAAATGGATAAAGAGAAGAAGGTCCTTTTGGTGGAGATATGGAGAGAGAGTTAAAAGGGATAGAAAGATATGTAATAGATAAATATATAGAGAGGGAGAGACAAGAGAGAATGAGAGTGGATGAAATAAATATAAAGATAGAGATAAGAAGTGATTTAT
>MU224758.1:747749-762893 GCA_018584345.1 Thuja plicata
CCATTAATCCATCTGTGAGAGAGAGAGAGAGAGAGAGAGAGAGAGAGAGAGAGAGAGAGAGATTTAAAATTGTCGATCATGGCGTATGTTGATAGCTACAATTATATTGCATGTAATCCTCAAAAAAATACCTCTCTAATTGTAACATCAACTCGATAGTCTTATTATTTAGGTAATATAACTAAGATGGAAAATTTGTATAGGGAAATGAAAGAATGGAAACCCTAATTGTGAAATGATTTTTCCAAAATAGAAGGTTAAAATTAGTTTTCTCGATTGGTGCTTTTTTGGGCACTTTTTTGTAATGCACAAATTTTATTTCTACTTGGTTCTTCTAATATTCTCACAATATTCAAAGCTACATTACTCAATGATTTCCAAGTTCAATTTCTATTCACTTATATATAGCCATACCACCAAGGAAATCAATTCCATTGTAATTATCTATCTTATCAACTTATGCATTCATGTTGGAATGTCCTAGGATCATTAGGATGGTCCTATTTTCATGAATGTTGCTTGTCGACTTAGAAGAGAAGAAGAGTTGCAAGACCTAAATCTTTTCATAATTATTTCATGAGATCTAGAGTGTTTTCTCTTCACTATTGTGGCATGTTGACTTGGTTGATAGAAACAAAAACATTATTGGGCCCAATCCTTCAATTTTTTAATAATGTTTGTTATTTCTTTGGTGTCAACCAATTTTAAAAAATTTATGGTAAAAAATGCGATCTAGTTATGTTTTTTTTGAAAACGCAATTATAGTTTTTTTATTTTATTACCACGATCGTGGTTTTATTTTAAAAGCCACATACATGTTATGGCATATATTTTCTAAGCCATAACGTGTTTGGGATTTTTCACCATCTTGGTGCACATGCCCTTTGGTGTTGTATAAAATAGGTTAGAGTTTAGTACATTCTATAAGTATACATTTCTAAAAGTATGTGTGAATTTAGTTTACACAAAATTTTGAGTTATGTATCTAATAGGGAGTAATAAGTTTGTCTATATGGAGAAATCAATTTCTATTTTGAGATTTGAAGGGTGTTATTTTCTTACCTGGAAGATTAAAAATTTATTTCTTTTAATTGAAAAAGATGTATCAGACATTGTGAGTGAAATTGTTAAAAAACACAAGATGTAGATAAAGAAAAAAAATGGATGGATAAAGATTTTATAGTCACACCATTTATTTCTCTTGGTTTATCAGATGCATATTTGCATCACATTGATCTAACAATGACATCAAAGAAAATATGGGATGGGCTTAACACTTTATTTGGTTCATAGGATTTAAGTGCTAAAATTTCCTTAAAGTATAATTTTTTTGGATTGAGGATGAAAGAGGGAGATAATATTGTTCAACATATAAGTACATTTCATTATCTCCTTAATTTACTTATAGGTGTAAACTCCAAAGTCAACGATACGATGCCAATGTAATCTTACGGTAGTGTAACATAAGAAATAAGGATAAGGTGTGATGGTCCTATTTCTTTAGTCACATACAAAAGGAAGATGATCCACTAGGCTCAAGAAGGCTCAAACACTAAATGAGTACAATGATACTTTTCTTAAATAGGAAATAGATATGGAAAATAGAATGATAGATATAATATTTAGGACAAAATTGGGAAGCAAATTGAAGTTCAACATATATAAATATATAGAAACCGGATAGACAAATTATTCTATTGAATAGAGAAATTTGAAACAAAAACTAACCTATAGATTTGATTTTGAGGGAAGTTGGAGGGACCAAGTTATCTTAGATGATTATGTCTCAGGTTCAAGTCATCTAGGATGACTAGGTCCCAACACTTTTACCCATTTTTAGTCTTATATTGTAGTCACAAACTTGTACTTTCTAGATCTGGTCTCAAAATTGGTGCCACCTATTCATGTAGATAGAAAAGAGAGAAATGTTTGGGTAGAAAATGATCTTCCTAAGTCAAACCACAATTTGGAATCAACCTTGAAATTTAAATGAAATATGCTTAAAAGAAAAGTGTGTTAATATAAAGAAGAGGATAGATCTGAAACATAAAGTATCTTATACCTTGACTTATGCAATGCATCTTTGAATGTGATCACAAGTATTGAAGTGATAGCTTGAATCAACACAAAAATCTAAAAAGGAAATCATGAAAGACATGCCTTGCACAATGAATGTTTGTGTGCGTGTGTTAATTGTGGAACTTGCAAATCTGCAAACACAACACTCAATAAACCATTAATTCAATTGGATAGTATAAGAAATCAATCAAAACTAACTCATTTAACCAATCAAGACCGATTTATTGTTTCCTAGTCATAGAGAGTGTGTTCTAATTATAATTTTGCTCTCAGAAATGTGCATAGATCACTGACTAGCCACTATGAAATGGAATATTTAAATTAAAATGCAAGTATATGATTGTACTTAGGATGAATTCTATGAAATTTAATGCAATTAAGAAAGATTAACTATAAAATGAGATGAATTATGCATCTACATGATCAATTCAGCTATGAACTGCAATGGAAACTGATTTAAGAGGATGAATAATACTACATTGAGCTCTTGAATGCACAAATTAACTAAGAATTAAAACAAGCATTATGTCTATGAAAATGGTGGATGGATATAATTTCCTTGATTGAGCTTGTTTATATAGATTTTCATTGGAGGGAAAAGGTTTTAATTTGAATTTGAAGGCTGAGATCCATCCATGATGGACGATGGAGATTGCAATTTGAGTGATCCTTGCACTTGAAGCTCATTGGTTAGAATTAACTCATTTTTCCTTTTGTGAGTTTATATGATAATAGGACAAATAATTAATACACTTGAATTAATATCACTAGTCATGGGATTTTAGATTTGATTTAATTATTTAGGCTATGACTATTAATTAATACTTGTTCTTTGATTATTGATCTTAGATGCTTGATTATTGATGTTTTTTTTTTTGAATCATATAAGTAAATTGATTAAATTCACTCACACAATTATGTCTAGGATTTTATTTGATTCCTTGATTAGGGTTTTAACCCTTGATTAGGATTTAGGGAAATTCGATTGAGATTTAGGCATGTTTATTATACTAGACTATTTTTAGGTGATTACAGTTTGTAGTTTTCAACAATGTTTGGTATGAAGAAGAAGAATTTTTTGAATTCCTCAAAACTTGGATACTTTAATGGAATGGTTGCACTATGATCTTCTTCCTTAATTACGGTCTCCTCTAATTTTCCTTAAATGGGGGAGAGAGGCTTTCTATGATAGAGAAGGTTTTTTTGGATATACATTGGATGCTTTAAATGATGGAGATCTTGATCTTCCTCTTGAGGTCTTCTTATGCTTTCTTTTTGTTATGAATGCTTGTTATCATGAATTAATCATTACCAAAATGAGGAGAGGTAGGTTGTGTATATACCCCTCACAAGAATTTTGGAGCTCAAATCTTGAAGAGGGTTGACGATAATTTTAATTTCCTACTCAACCCTTGAGACCTGTCCTGATTAAAATTTTGATGCAAACATGGGGATTGAGTCATCTAAGATGAATGAGTCATTCTAAAAGGCCTAAAAAATTGTACTAGAGGCCCCAATTGGAGTGGGAGGCAAGAATTATAAGAAAAATTAGAGTTGGAGTATCGAATATTAATGCACGAGTCCATACATTCTAAAATGGAGCCAAGCTAAATGAGGAATTACATAGTGCTACAATTTTTGGATGTTATACTTTAGCGAGAGTATGAGTCCACCTCATGCTCATGGTAAACTAGAAGAAAGAGAAAGAAAGAGTTATGATCATGGAAAAAATGAAAAGAGATAAGAAATCACTAATTTTAAGGACACAAGCTCCCAAACAAAAGATTTGAACTTGTACAACCACATGTAAGGGCACACAAAAAACAAAAAGATTCAAAAGGAAAACAAGGAAAAAAAACAAAAGACGGAAACAAAGAGAAGGGTTTAGTAAAAAAAGCAAGACTCTAAATCAACTAGTTGAAGAGACCTCGATAGAGAAAATATCTCAATGGCTAGTATCATGTTTATAAATCTATTGCAAAAGGACAAGTGGTCATATGAAAAGAGAAATAGCACATGCAAAAGATAAGACAAAACTCCATGGTCTAACCTACTAGCAAAGATACGATATCATGGAATCGAAAAAAAAGAAAAAGGCATGAATGACACAAAAAAGTAATTTGTAATATGGTGCTAGGAGATCCATGAGGGAAAAAAGAGGAAGGGGAAGGAATTGTCTAGAAATTTGTGTTATGCTAGTTCCACGCATCAAAGAGAGAGAACATAACACATTTAAAGATTAAGTTGATAGTCTAGCACATACTAATCAACCCATATACTATAATAATGTGTAGGGGCACAAAATAGAAACACTTTGGGGTGCAAAGGGGACACTCAAGGGAATGCAAAAGTAATTCTCATGGGTGCAAAGGGAATGCGCAAGGGAATGTAAAAGGAATTCTCGAGGGATCAAAGGGAATTCTCAGAGGCATGAAAAACAAATTCTCAGTGGCACCAAGGGAATTCTTAGGGGAATTTGAAAGGAATTCTTAGGGACACAAAGGGAATTCCTAGGGGCATGAAAAATGAATTCTTAGAGGTGCAAAGGTGTTAGTATTATTAGGTCCAAGATTACTGAGAGGGAGGGGTGAATCAGTAATCTAACAACTCCAAATTTTCATTAACCATTCAACCACTTTCATTAATAAACATTCATTGCATGAAAAACTAAAAAATAAGAATAAACATCCATAACCATGCAGCACAATAACACCAAAATTTTTCTTGTGGAAACCCAACTGGGGAAAACCACATGTGAGGATCACACCCACTAAAATCTACACTCTTTTGAAGTATGCTTAGTTAAGAACTTAGCCCTGTTAAAATATTATAATATCCCCAGTTAAGTGAAAGACCCTGTTAGGAGTCACCTAGTCAAGGGATTTACCTCTATCCCTATTAGGAGATTTACCATGTTAGGATTAACCTGGTTAAAGGATTTCAAACCCTAATTAGAGAGTCATTTGGTTAAATGATTTGCGATTCAGACCTATTAGGATATACCCGATTAAGGGATTTATCTTGATGAAGCTGTTAGGAATCAACAAGTAAATGATCTGAGAAAATAACACTCTCTACCAATACAAATCTAATTCAAGCTCAATATCTTCTACACATACGAAAAATATTCTTTCTTTTGTCTTCTCTTGATTGCACCTCTGTATCCACGATCTACACTTATGTTCTTCATCTTTTTACATATTTATTAATTACAATATTATTAGGTAAATTAGCTGCCTTACAAATGTTTTACAATATTTTCCACAATCAAAAAACCCTAAAACATGTTACAAATCTAGAACACTTTCTAACAAACTCAGGTTGGCCTTCAAATTCAACATACTTTCCAATGTTTCTTGCACAACCTCCAAGAAATCTGATCATAATGATCACAAACATGCCAACTCATTAATCCCCATCAATCAAAAACATCACCATGATCCCTCAAACACATAATCACTTACTGTCACATGTTACATCATCACCAGTCAAGGATCTGACTGACTGTTCTAAGATCATCTTTAACCTTTTTATTGAATGACCTTCTGTCACTTGAAAATTTGTCTTTCGATCATCAAAAAATGATGCACTCACAACGAAAAACCTCATAACATAGTCCAGATAAACACATCATGACCACAACACCCAGATCCAAACATAGTTGACAAAAACATCAAACCAGTCTTCATGTGCTACATCATGTTCTTCATGTTAACCTGTCAACCTTCAATTAATCATAACTCACACAATATATAAGATCAAATTATTTTATGATAGATATAGTTGAAGGAATTATTTTTTTCCATTAGTATACACAAGGAAAAACATGATCTGCACCATCAGTTTACTCTACACCGACAGACAGGGCACAACACTACCCGATGCCAAGGTTACTTGATACTGTAAAGTTCAAAGCATCCCGACAAACACTATTCAGTGTTATTCGATGACAAAAAGGTTAATGAAACCCGACGAGTAACAAAAATGAAACCTGATGGAACAACATAAAGTGGAACAAGACAAATAAAGGGAACCCGATGATTAGTTCAACAAAGGAACACCGACAGACTTTCAGTTCAACCCGATGACCAAGAACTGACAGTCAGTTACATACCGCAAAAAGTGGATCATACTTTCCACATCAGATAAATCACTGAAGTTGTATTTATAGCTTCTTGATTTTATTTTAAATCCATTATGTGCGGAGGAAACAATGTATTTAGTATTGTTTTAATTAGTTTTACTGATTTAAAATATGCAAACTAAAGACCAAGGTCAAGTTGTAAACCTTGGATCTAAGAGTTAACATTGTAATGCGTGATTCAAAGATTGGTCAAATAATTGTATAAATAGATGCTCAATCTATTGAGAATAGTTTTTTTTCAATGAATATTGTAGCCACGGAGAGCATCTAGAGACTAGACAAGAGAATTCATGCAGATGAACAGAAAAGAATCAAATCAGTTTCAAGAATAGGAACACAGGCTGCTGCCGAGCAGGGAAAGGTATTAATCAGTCACTTAAGGTGATATTATCATAATGAGAGCTTTAATGGATCTGTAATTAGAAATTGTAAATTGCATACACTCAGGTCAATCATATGTACTCATTCTAACAAGTGAAGTAAACATAAGAAATCCTTTGAAGAAAGGTGGAATTAACAGTCCTATTGTGAATCTCTTAACTGAGTGCACACTTAAACCGGTGTTGCTAAAGCTCTTAATTGAGTAGATCTTAACTGGTCTCCACCTTAATACTCCTAATAGGGTAGATCATCTGAAGTGATCAATTGTAAGCCTTTACTGGCTCCCTTCCATTCTACAGATAGTGAAGTTTTGTGGGTGCCATTCGCACCGTAGTTTTTACTTTCTAACAGGAGTTTTCTGCGATATCAATATCTTATGTTATGTGTTTATTACTTTCATGAATGTTTCTATGAATGTTGCAAAAAATTAAAGATTATGAAATAATACTACATGCATAAGAAAGAACAACTGTAATGGTCGGTAATGTAGTAATGAATGATTACTAATGATGAATTGTGAAAAGTGTTAAAAGTTTTAGAGGTACTAATTCACCCCTCCCCTCTTAGTACTAATTCCCATTAATCCTAATAATTGGTATCATAGCAGAGTCTCTTCTTGAAAAAGCTTAAAGGCTTAAGAGAAAAGATCATACAATGGAGAAGTAAAAACTTGATAAGAATATTGAGAATAAAAATCTTGAGATACAGATGTTCTATGAACAGTATAAAGAAGAAAGAATCAAGATGAGAGAGCTGTTGGATGAGAGGAAAGGTATGGCAACCTGGAGAAATGAAAAATATTATCAAGAAGAAGATATTCTAGATTTATTTGAATCTTCAAGATCCAATGCAAGTAATACATCAGACACATTAGAAGAGAGCATCACAAATATGAAGGAGATCAATCAACGTCTGACAGAGAAAATAAAGATGCTACAAATCGGTCAAGAGACCCAAATGGTAAGAATGATTGATGCGATGAGTTCTGCTAGACAAGCTGAAATAGAAAGAACACTAGCCACTGATGATAGGAGGAATATTATAGAGAAACTACAAGAAAAGGAGTTGGAAATTCAAATACATGCTGAGCATCACCATGAGCTCACAAATTAGATTATTCTTATGAGTCAAGAATCAAACAGAATGAATGTTGAACTCATTGAAGGAATACAGATTATCGGTGAACTAAGAGAAAAAAATGAAAAACTAAAGCATGAGGTTAGAATTCAGCAACAAAATAATGAAATTATCAGAAAGGCTGAAGAGAGAAATAAAAGAATGGATGATTTTATTGAAGGACAACGAAGAGTCAACAACAACAACAACAGTTTAGGCTTTACCAAAAATGGAGAATCATCAAATCAAGCCAATCCAAATAATGTCTACGAAAATCCAAGACCAAGAAAGCTGGCATGCAAGCACTATGGAAAGCAAGGCCACACATCAAATGTATGCCAAGGCAAAATGAAAGGTATTCCTAAATCTACATCTTCATTCATAGGATTCTATTATAAATGTAACAAGAAAGGACATAAAGCATATGAATGTAAGTCTAAGATAGAAAAACCAAAGAAGGAAACCTACATGGACAAACACTGTCCTACATGCAAGATGAATGGGCACACAAGTCTTGAATGCTGGAAAAAGAAAAGGAAAGCATGGAAGCCAAAAGGTCAAGAAACTCCCTATCAACCAAAGAGAATTGGTAATCAATATGTATGGGACTACAATACATGGAAAAATTGTACAACATGTGGTAGATATGGTCACATTGTTGCAAACTGCATGAGAGCATGGACCAAAAGGTCTAGAGGCTGGTCAAATCCCAGAATGGCATGCCTGTACTATCACAAAGTGGTCATCTCAAAAAGGATTGCAAAGACTGAATGACAGAGACAAGCACATATCCCAATGGAAACACCATTGAAGATATCTGGAGGGCTAGAGATAAAATGTGGAGAAAATATTCAAGTAATGATGAAACTAGACCAAGAAATGCAAATGGTGACACCCCATCCAATGGATCCAATGACATCACCACCCCCACTTGAGCTAAACAAGTAAGTATGGAACTGCACTACACCAAGTCATATTTTACATCAGTTCCATTATACAAATTGATAGATAGTCAAAATCTGCATAATAAAGATGCACATTATGTTACTTGTTTGAATTCTGAGAAAATAACCCCGTCGGTATACACATATTGAAAATTAGTGGTGAACATAATGGATGAGCTATTTACACTTACCGTAAATTGTTGGTCAACACATAAAATGGTTAAGTTACCAATGTAACCCGATACCTGTCGGTAAGAAAGCAAACTTACAAAGTTGTTACGATAGAATACTGATATCTATTAGTAAAAGAAAAATTGTTAAAAGCAGTCCCGAGCATCATGTCAACACCGACGATGAATTTAAAAGTCTTCCTAATGAACTTCATCTTCATGACCGAATGAGTCATTGAGCATTTATGACAAATAATTAGGGAAAAAAGGCTATAAATAGATGATGGGACAACTTCATTTTGCACCCGCGATTTGAAGAGAAAGCAAGAGAAAAAATAGAGTGATTGAAGAGAATAAATCAAAGCATCATTGAAATCGATCCAAGAACACAACATACAGAACATTCATCATTATCACGGATTGAAGTAAGTACCGAGGGCACCGAAAGATATCTGTAGTTATTTTTCAAGAAAGCCCTAAAACTTGAAAAATGATGGCAACCACGTCAAGAATAGCTAAGATCAAAAGTGATAAAAGGAATGTAGTTAAGCTGATTAAGAATGGCACATGTGTAGAGACCAAATATAAGATATGCTCAGAGATTGCATCGCAACCTGATGAAACTGGAGCATTTTCCAAAATTCCACCTAGGGCTTTGCTCATAGAAGACGTTAGGTCTTATATTCATTGTAAGATTGATGAAATAGGAGATCTAGAGATGGATGAAGCTTATAAGAAGCTTTGTGATGTAGAAGGAAATCTAAAGGAAGAGCACAAACACTTAGAGGTCAAAGGGATAACTAATTCCCTATAATTCCCAAGGGACTTCAAGACCGATTGGATTATGTTGGTGCTTAGCATATTGCATGACAAGAAGTTGTGGTTGGATCAACCCAAACAAATAACCAAGGATGTCCTTCACACTATCACTAGTTATCCAATAATCGACAAGCCTAAGGCTCACAAGCATCCCTCCAGGCCAAAAGTCACAAAACTCACAAAAGCTTAATGGGACAATAGAGGTATGAAAGTAAACACCATTACCGATGAGGAACTGAGGTTCAGTGCATGTGTGATTGGTTATAAAATATTTCAAGCAAGAAGGTTGAACAACATATCTAAAACATCAGTAAGCATGAATTACAAGATTGTAACCAAGGGCATATAGATGGATCTATGTGAGATCCTGTTGAAACAACTTGATGAAAATATGAACACAATCAGGTTCACAAAGACCAACACATGTAAGTTTGGTTCACTTATCATGTACATATATTTTTCTATTTTCAAGAGTACTTTCCTTCAGTAGGAAAAGTAAAGTGGGACACTACAAAACCGATGACATTACATATCAGTGGACTAATCAAGTCACTAGGAGACAATTTTTAATCTGTCATGACTGCATACTTCCTTGAATTCAAGGAAAAGATGATGGAAAGGACAATGATCCCTAAACAACTTATTGAAAAATATAGGGATGAGATATGTTTTATGGTGGACACAGATTTCACCCACATTAAATCGGTTGTACCAAGAACAGCTTGGTTAGCACCACTAGATTATGAAATCAACATAGATTAGGCTACAAATGCAATTGAAGCTTTGATCAATGAGCCTATTAACAACAAACAACCAAGGTTTGGAACCTATGAAGAGGCTAGATCTAAGATAAAAAGAGGCCTAAAAATAAAGAAGATTGTTAACAAAAAGGACAAGATGGTTAAGAATCTCAAGAAGATTCTATCGGTTATAGAGGAGGAACATGAACAACAAAAGGAAACCGATGAACATGGCACCATCAGAGAAGAGCATGATGAATACAAATCAGATTATGAGGAGACTGAATCTGATACACCTCCACCTCCTACAAAGAAGCAAAGGACAAGGAGTCAAACTACTAAAACTGACACCACACCTCCTAAGAAAGGTCAAGTAAAGACCTAGAAAATAAAGCAACCGAAAGCAAAGAAAACTAAGAAGAAAAATGTTAAAGCCACACCCCCAAAGAGGAGAAAAATAATGGTTAGAACTAAGGCTGACATAAAGGACTCTACAGAAGATGAGCCTGATGTAGTAAAGAAGAATTAAAGGAATCAAACAATTGATGAGGCTACTAAATCTATTTCTACATCTGGCACAATGCATGACAAAAGAATCAGACAATGGGATACACTCACACTAGAGGACCAAAACAAGATACAAGATTCCATAATAAGGGTAATGGTCAAGTATAAATATGTACCAGCTGAGTTCATCAACCAAATAGCTAAAGGGCTGGGTAATAGAATATCCCAACAATGGTCATATGCTCTACAGACCAAGAGAGAAGCAAGAGAGAGGGTACTTGTCAAACTTATGCCTCCCAAATCTAAGATTGAAGAAATCAAAGAGATTATGAAGAAGCACTCAGGAAAGTTTGTATCCAAGATAAGGGCTTACAAAGTACTTGAAGATCAGTTTATAGAGCTAGACAATATAACCAAAACAAAATGTAGACATCTATTAGATCTTCCAATAGAGTCAACAAGTCACGAGGAACAATTACTTCTCACCGACACACCTCATAGAGAGGAGGAGAAAGATAATAAAAGTCCTCAGCACATTTCCTTGGACAATGTTGAAGAAATGGAGCCAATTGATTTGGACAAAGTCATGGATGATCTTGACATTCAAGATATCACAAATTATGACTCTGATAAAGATCCACAAAAGAAAGATGATTTTATATTCATAACACTTAAGGATCAAGGACAATAACAAGATTTGTAGACATCAAATGGTAAAGAAATGAATGTTACTGATGAGACATTACATGACACTTCAGTCATGGAATTAACAGAACTAGACCTTGTAGAAAATATACAAAAAGATGAGGATGTCATTGCTCTAAATGATCAAACCGATGAGCAGGACACCACTTTGGATACAACCCAAGCTACCACTCAAAGCAATATGCTTGTATTAATGAAGTAAATCAATATTTTAGAGGGTAATGATGGATCTATTGCAGAGGACACAAGCACACCCGAGGACAAGGGTGAAGCTGAAGTAAAAGACACCACCAATAATACAAAGGAAATAACTGTAGAAAAGGCTGCAACTGATGATCATAAAGATAACTCTACTGATCAAAATAAAGAAGAAACACAAAAGGTAGAGGAGGATAAGCAGAAAGATAAGAGTGAAGAGGAAAAGAAGGATGATCTGGAGAAGAAAATAGAAGAAAAATCTACAGAGACACCCAAGGTGGATGGAGAGACGTCTTCACCAAATGGTCAGGTGCACCTTGAGAAGAAAACACAAGTAGCATCTTCTACAAAGCCTTCACCAAGCACTTCAGAGAGAACAAATGAACTAGCAATGGTAGTTCATATATCTACGTCCCCACAAGTCTGAAAGAAGAAGAAGGGCAAGTATAAGAATCCAATAACTCTAGATGAAATCATTGAGATACTAGTTTGTGATCCGAGGACATTGGATCTAACTAAATTGACCAAATATGCAAAACTATGAGAGAAAGGAAATGCAAGACAAATTAAGGAAATCCACAAAGGAGGCAAAGGTACTAGAAGTGGAAAGAGGGATACTTCAGCAAATAGTACTGGATGTAGATGTTGATCAGACAACCTCGATGCTTGATCAACTAGTGGTTCTCATAGAGGCAATCACATCACAAAAAATTGATGCTAAAAAGGTCATGGAAGAGAGAATTGAACAGAAGTATGAGTTCAAGATAGCTGAGAAGATAAGCCAGGAATTGGCATTGAAAAATGTAAAGCTTTCTAAATTTATCAACACAATAGAACCAATAATCTCAGAAGCTATTACTTTAATATAGAAATTGTTTACACTTGATCAACTCTCACAAGAGTATACTGACAAGATAGAACAAATTGATGGTGATCTTAAGACAAGTGCACAAAATCTAACAAATAATGAAGATGCAATTAAATTCCAAATTAAGAAAATTAAATAGGCTCAAAAATTAAGACAGGGTATATAGATTGCAGAAAATAAGTACGGAGATGAGGTAAATGAGCTCCAAGCTCAGCTCTTACCGACACTTTCACTACTGCAACAACATGTGACCGAGGCAAACACACTAATTACCACCCCAGAAATGTTTGTCCTAGACAACATTTATGATATGCATGCAAGGCTAGAGCTAGAGAACATGGCACTAGAACTCCTAAAATAAAAATGGGAGAAATTGCTCGAAGACATCAAGACAACCCATTCTCATATTATTGACACATTTTAAGTTACACATTTTGTCACAATTTTTTGGCATCTTATAAGTTGCACATTTTTGTCACGAGTATCAAATAAAGGGGGAAATGATATGTATATTTCAGTTAGTATAAAGGGGAAAATGAATAGAGGAAATGATATGTACAATCATACAAATGAAAGAGAATAGAATAGGGAATGTATAGTAAAGAGGCAAGTATACATATGTACATATATACTTATACTATATCGGTGCATACAGTTAGGGGGAGTCATGCGATGAAAAGGATATAGACATGGCGTACATACTAAACACTTTAGTATTGTGCACATATTAGTTTTTGATACTAATGTAAAAGGGGGAGATTGAAGGAATTATATTTTTCCATTAGTATACACAAGGAAAAACATGATCTGCACCATCAGTTTAATCTACACTGACAGACAGGGCACAACACTACCTGACACCAAGGTTACCCGATACTGCAAAGTTCAAAGCATCCCCACAAACTCTATTTAGTGTTATCCAATGACAAAAAGGTTAATGAAACCCGACGAGTAACAACAGTGCAACCCGATGGAAAAAAATTGAGTGGAACCCGAAAGATAAAGGGAACCTAATGATCAGTTCAAAAAAGGAGCGCCGACAGACTTTTAGTTCAACCCGACGACCAAGAATCGACAGTCAGTTACATCTCGCAAAAAGTGGATCTGAATTTAAACATCATATAAATCACTGAAGTTGTATTTATAGCTTCTTGAGTTTCTTTTAAATCCATTATGTGTGCAGGAAGAAATGTATTTAGTATTTTTTTAATTAGTTTTACTGATTTAAAACATGCAAACTAAAGACCAAGGTCAAGTTGTAAACCTTGGATCTAAGAGTTAACATTGTAATGCATGATTCAAAGATAGGTCAAATACTTGTATAAATAGATGCTCAATCTATTGAGAATAGTTTTTGTTCAATGAATATTGTAGCCATGGAGAGCATCTAGAGACCAGACAAGAGAATTCATGCAGAGGAATAGAAAAGAATCAAATCAGTTTCAAGAAGAAGAACACAGGCTACCGACGAGCAAAGAAATGTATTAATCAGTCACTTAAGGTGATATTATCATAATGAGAGCTTTAATGGATATTTAATTAGAAATTTTAGATTTCATATAATCAGGTCAATCATATGTACTCATTCTAACAAGTGAAGTACACATAAGAAATCCTTTCAAGAAAGGTGGACTTAACAGTCCTATTTTAAATCTCCTAACCGAGTGCACACTTAAATTAGTGTTGCTAAAGCTCTTAACAGAGTAGATCTTAATGGGTCTCCACCTTAATACTCCTAACAGGGTAGATCATCAGAAGTGATCAATTGTAAGCATTTATCGACTCCCTTCCATTCTACAGATAGTGAAGTTTTGTGGGTGCCATCCCCACCTCAATTTTTACTTCCTAACAAGAATTTTCTGTGATATCATATCTTGTGTTATGTGTTTATTACTTTCATGAATGTTTCTATAAAGGTTGAAAACAATTAAAGATTATGAAATAATACTACATGCATAAGAAATATCATTAGAAGTGATCAATTGTAAGCATTTACTGACTCCCTTCCATTCTATAGATAGTGAAGTTTTGTGGGTGCCATCCCCACCGCAGTTTTTACTTCCTAACAGGAATTTTCTGTGATATCATATCTTGTGTTATGTGTTTATTACTTTCATGAATGTTTCTATGAAGGTTGAAAACAATTAAAGATTATGAAATAATACTACATGCATAAGAAAGAACAACTGTAATGGTCAGTAATGTAGTAATGAATGATTACTAATGATGAATTGTGAAAAGTGTTAAAAGTTTTAGAGGTACTAATTCACCCCTCCTGTTAGGGATTTTTCTTGCATGAACTATACTGCTTGATATGCTTATTTGAATCTTGTTACCTCTTAATTATGACTCAGAGTTCAGAGGCAAGAAAAGCCTAATTGCTAAGGACTAAAACAATATCCTTCTTCATTTTTGAGTTCCACAACTACTCAGGCAGGTTTTACCTTGTAAGATGACTGATAACACAGTATTT
>MU224758.1:762993-773047 GCA_018584345.1 Thuja plicata
AACATTAGGCCTTAGGGTTTAGGATTTTACAGGGTTTTTCAGGATTTTGACATGGAATTAGCACGAAACCCTGAAACTTCAGAGAACAAGACAAGGAACAGGGCAAAACACGAAATACAACCAACACCTCCCCTCTCAATACTACTTCCCATTAATACCAACAATAGTATCTAGAGACATCACTTATTCTTCCTATATTATTTCTCACACCAACTCTTACTACAACTCGGGATTCAATCTCTTGAACATACATCAGTATAACAGACACACTGTCAACCAACAAACACTAAGTTAACATGATTGACAACATCACAACTAAGAAACCTATCACCAATTCAACACCATGATATACTAAACTTCACTATGCATCATTTATGCCAAAAATATCCCCCTTTGAAATTGATGGCAACACCAACAATACCAAGAAATCATCTAGATCATCTAGATACAAAAAACTGCCCCCCTTAGCTGATTCATCTTCTATGTTCTTTGATCCCGATCTCAAGTTCTCTCTTATTAATCTCCCCCTTACTAATTCACCTCTTGTTCATCTCCCTCTTTTACTAAAAAACCAAAGGCGCAATAATCCAAATACATCATCCATTGTAATTGTCTTCTTCTCTTTTTGACTGCTCCCCCTAAGGAGTAGTCCCCTGAACATCAATCCATAGTGAAAGATATGGAAATAAATTCACTGGATTGATGTACCTAAAAAATCTTAGTATTGTTCAGGTAGGGGAATAACCCCTAGCTTACCTCTAAGGTACTCAAAAGTATCCTTAGGTAGTGGCTTGGTAAAGATATCTGCTATCTGCTCCTTTGTTGGTACATATTCCAACTTCACCTCTTTTTCTTGCACTTTCTCTCTCAGAAAATGATACTTAATTTCAATGTTCTTAGTCTTAGAATGCATCACAGGATTCTTGGAAATATTTATTGCACTTTTATTTTCACAAAAGATAGTTACCAGTTCAGTCACCTTTTATTTGATTCCCTCAAGAATCTGCTTCATCCATGCAATTTGTGTATAGTTTATAGCTGCTGCTACATATTATGCCCTTGCAATTGATTTTTACATATAATTTTTTATTTTTTATTGTTCATGATACAAGCCTTTCACCTATAAATAATTCACTACCACTTGTACTCTTTCTATCATCAATGTTTCCTGCCCAATCAACATCAATATACACACTCAAAGAAAAATTACCATCATGATAATACCACTGACCATAGTCAACTATCCCTTTCAGATATTTGAATATCCTCTTGACTACAACCACATGAGATTCCTTAGGATTTTATTGAAATATAGCCACTATACCAACTTCTTGAGCAATATTTGATCTTCTATGAACAACATATTACATCTTAGCGATCATAGATCTATACAAAGTAGTATCTACTACATGATATTCATCATCTTTATAAAATTTACATCTAGTTACTTGGGGTTCCAACTGGTTTGGAGTCATCCATACCAAAATTATTGAGTATTTATTTCACATATTTGGATTGACTGATATATACCATTCTTTAGTTGTAAAACCTGCAATCCAATAAAGAATTTGATTTCCCCAGTCATTGATATTTCAAACTCCATTTCTTTAGCAAATTTAAAACTCATCTTATCATTTCCTTCAAATATTTTCATCAAAAAATACTTTAGCTAACAATAACTTATCTCCTTCAACCTTTGAGTACACATTCCTATCATCATTTGTTCTATTGAAGCCAATCTGAATAAGATAGAGATATAACCTTTCATACCATGCCCTTGGAGCTTGTTTCAATCCATATAGTGACTTTTCTAGCTTGCATACCATCTCATTGTATTTTTAAATGAAAAACTATTAGGTTGTTCTATGTAGACCTCTTCTTCGAGAATTACATTCAATAAAGCTGACTTGACATCCATTTGAAAAAAAATAAACTTCTTATAAGCAACATAAGCAAGTATAATTCTTACCCATTCCATTCTTTCTACTAGATAAAAAGTCTCACCATAGTCTGTCCTTCTTGAGAATATACCTTACACACAAGACTTTCCATATTTATGATCACATCTCCATCTTCATTCAGTTTATTCCTAAAAAAGCACTTGGTAGAAATCAAAATTGTATCTTCAGGTCTAGGAACAAGTGTCGATGTATCATTCTTCTCAATTTGATCAAATTATTCCTCCATGGCTCTTACCCAATCATCATCCTTGATTGCTTCCTTCTTTTTCTTAGGCTCATACTTAGATATTAAACAAGTACTCTCTCTAAGCTTTTTTCTTGTTGGAAAAACTACATTTTTATCACCTATAATATTATTAATAGAATGATTCATCTTCACATACCTAGGTATCACTTGTTCAGGTCTAGGAGCTTCTTCTTCTTCCAATTCTATCACTTCTCTCTCGTTGTTTTGATATGTTGGTACATGCACTTCTAGTTAAATATACATGATTTCCCAATCTTCCTCTATCATTTTCTTGCTTGAATCACTAGATTTATCAGGGTATTCATCCACCTTTACATTTTCACTCTCAATCATCTTATTAGTTCTCATATTGAAACACTTGTATGCTTTTATTTTAGTAGAATAACCTAAGAAAATACCTTCGTCACTTTTAGGATCAAACATGTTAGTGTCATCATCTCTCTTAATGTAACATGTACTTCAAAAGACTTTGAAATATTTAACATTAGGTGAGTGATCATACCATATCTCATAGGGTGTCTTATATGTTCCTTTCTTTACTTTCACCCGGTTCAATGTATAAACAAAAGTAATGATTGATTCTCTTAGATATATATTCAGTACATCTCCTTGAATAAACATCATCTTTGCAGAATCCACTATGGTTATGTTCCCTCTCTCTACAACACCATTTTGTTGTGGATTCCTTGGTGTAGACATTTGTCTCTTGATCCCATTGTCCTCACAATAGTTAACAAAATCTACAAAAGTAAACTCACCTCCTCTATCATATCATAAACATTTAAAACTCTTACCTAATTACTTCTCAACCAATGCTCTGAATGCTTTGATTTTATGGAATGCATCAAAATTTTGCTTCAATAAAGTTACCCACATCATTCTAGAATTGTCATCAATAAACAATATGAAATATCTTTCACCTACATAACTACTCTGTCTCATAGGCCCACAAAGATCAGTATGCACTAAATCAAGTATCCTCTCAGATAAAAAACACTTTCTCTTGAAAGTAGAACTATTTAACTTACCCAATTGACATTGTTTACACATCATGTTGTCTAGTATGACTATTTGGGGCAATCCTCTAACTGTGTTAGTCTTACTTACTTTTATCAAACTACCAAACTTTACATGTCAGAACCTTCTATGTCATAGCCAACTATCTTCAACCTTAGCAACCAAAACATTGTTCATAGTAGTATTCAGATTGAATAAATTACCTCTAATTTATCTACCGATAGCACTCTCATCACCAAAGCTTCCAATTATTCTACATACACCTCCTTTGAATTCTGTTCTATAACCTTTATCATTTAGCTGAACCATACTTAACACATTAAGAAACCTTACCACACCACCATCAAACTCATCAAGTTTAATGAAATTTCTCTTATCACCGGTCATGTTATGTGAGCACCCACTATCAATGATTCATTCATGATTTTGTTTTAAGTGAGAGACTAGTGCCTTTTCTCCTTCTAATGGATCTTCTTTGACTGCAAAAAACACAAACTCTTCTTCCTCATTATCTCATGATTCTTCATCAATAACACCTTCATCCACTGCAGTAGAGAAATATTGCTTCTTCTCTTTTTCCTTAAATCTTCTAAAATTATCCTTTTTTCACCATTAGGACATCTAGCAAGAATATTTCCAATCTTATTACATGAGAAATATTTCAGTGGAAGTTCAACTTTGTACTTACTAGTTCCTATCGGCAATCTCTTTGAAACTAGAGCCTCAAGATCTCCTTGTTTCTTTTCTTCATCTAAGACAATTTCAATTTCCCTAGCATAACTTGACATGTAATCAGAATCATGACTTGTTTCCTTACCTTTCCTTATCGGTACATTAAACATTGATGCCTTGAAAGAAGCCTCAACTCTTGGAATATTGTTATCAAAGTTATTTAGCTCAAATGCAGTAAGCTTACCGATCAACCCATCTTTAGTATCATTATCAAATTTTCTCAACTCATTTATAGTAGACACTCTACGAGTATAAGCAGTCAATAAAGTTCTTAAAATTTTACTCACCACAATATCTTCGTTGATAGTTCCGCCAACACCTCTAATAGCACAAATAACTTCTTTTATTATTAGGCCATATTGTGCAATATTATCTCCTTCTACCATCTTCATGGCATCATATTTTCCTCTAAGATTTTCTTCCTTAGATTTCTTCACATGAATATCTCCTCCATAGATAAGTTTCAACTTTTCCCAGATATCATAGGAAGTCTCTAGTTCATAAATATTAATAAATTATATATTAGATAGGGTACTTAAAATGGCTTCGTGTGCTTGAGTACCTTCCTATTATTCCTTTAGTTTATCTTCAATGAGAGTTCCAATAGGAGTGATATATCTATTTGTGACATGCATCCAATATTGTGGTCACATACCCTTTAGGTATAACTTCATTTTGTCACACCATACCATGTAGTTGTCCTTAGAGAACTTGGGAAGTTTCTTCCTCATCATTTGATATTTTCCTCAAGCTATTAAGCTTACCACAAAGAGGACCAAATATCTGATACCAATTGTTAGTATTATCAGGTCCAAGATTACTGAGAGATGGGGTGAATCAATAATCTAATAATTCCAAATTTTTATTAACCATTCAACCACTTGCATCAATAAACATTCATTTCATGAAAAACTAAGCAATATGAATAAACATCCACAACCATGCAACACAATAATAACAAAGTTTTTCTCATGGAAACCCAACTAGGAAAAATGACATGAGGGGATGACCCCCACTAAAATATGAACTCTTCTGAAGTATCCCCGGTTAAGAGCTTAGCTCTATTAAAATATTACAATGTTCTTGGTTAAGAGAAAGACCCAGTTAGGAGTCACATAGTCAAGGGATTTACCTCTAGCCCTGTTAGGAGATTTACCCTGTTAGGATTAACTTGATTAAAGGATTTCAAACCCTAATTAAAGAGTCACCTGGTTAAAGGATTTACAATCCATACCTATTAGGATCTATCCTATTAAGGGATTTAACTCTATGCTGCTGTAAGGAATCAACAAGTAAAATATTTGAGAAAATAGCACTCTTTGCCAATACAGATCTAGTTCAATATCAATCTCTGCTATACATACAAACAATCTTCTTTCTTTTGTCTTCTCTCAATTTCACCTTTGTATCTATGATCTACACTTGTGATTTTCATATTTCTACATATTTATACATTACAATATTATTAGGGAAATTAACCACCTCACAAAATGTTTTACAATCTTTTTGACTCAATGAAAAAACCCTAAAATGTGTTACAAATCTAGAACACTTTCTAAAAAAATTAGGTCGGCCCTCAAATTTGTCATACATCAATTTTATAAATAAAAGTAAAACCAAACATACTTTCCAATGTTCTTGCACAACCTCCAATAAATATGATCATAATTATCACAAACATTCCAACTCATCAGTCCTCTTAGATTAGCAAGGTCATCACAGTCCCTCAAACACGTAATCACTAACTGGAACATAGTGCATCATCATCAATCAAGGATCTGAATGACTGTTCTAAGAACATCTTTAACCTTTTTACTAAATGACCTTCTATCACTCTAGACTTTATCTTCTAATTATCAAAAAATTATGTGGTTGCAACCACAACCTCATAACATTATCCAGATAAATATAATATGACCACAACACCTGAATCCAAACATAGTTGACACAAACATCAAATAATTCTTCATGTGCTACATCATATTCTTCCTATTATCTTGTCAACCTTCAATCAATAATAACTCACCCAATACATAATATCAACTTGTGTGATTATAGATATAGTATCTAGAGACATCACTTAGTCTTCCTGTACAATTGCACACACCAACTCTCACTACAGCTCGGGATTCAATCTCTTGAACATATATTTGTATAATAGACACATTGTCAACCAAAAGCACTAAGTTGACATCAATGAAAACATCATAACTAAGAAACCTATCACTGATTCAACACCATGACATACTCAATTGCAAATAAGGAAGAGGTTGTGATCAAGGATACACACCTCTTGTATAAGAGATAATACCTAATGCAAATGAATAATTTCATGTAAGATTGGTAATTACATAATTGTATAATAGACACATTTGTTTATGATGGACATACAATTGCAAGTAAGGAAGAGGTTGTGATCAAGGATACACACCTCTTATATAAGAGATAATACCTAATGCAAATGAATAATTTCATGTAAGATTGGTAATCACATAATTGTATAATAGACACATTGTCAACCAAAAGCACTAAGTTGAAATCAATGACAGCATCATAACTAAGAAACCTATCACCGATTCAACACCATGACATACTCAATTTCACTCTGCATCATTATGCCAACAAAAGGGAATGCTCAGAGGCATGTAAAAGGAATACCCAGGGTGCAAAGGGAATGCTTAGGACTATGTAAAAGGAACACTTAGGGGCATGTAAGAGTAACATGTCATATAATACACAAGGAGGTTACATATATTCCCCCCTCCTTAAGATGAAAACATAAAGATAGGATTGCATCTTAAGGAAAATTAGAACAAGGATATCCACCTTCAACAACAAGGAGATATCCTTTAAGCCACAATGTATGCATCACTCTTTCTATAGCCTAGGAAAGATAATTGTCTAAAAGATATCTTGCCACATATGTAAGAGGGATCCTTAGGATGAAGAGACATTTTCTCCAAGACATCTACCTCTGAAGGAGTTCTTGAGCAAAACAATATCTTTGAGATGAAGAGAGGGGGGAGACCAAGCATTCACCTTTTTATCCCTCCTATTTTGTGGTAAGAAAAAGGTGTTCTTGATGAAGGATGACACACTTTAATCTCTCAAGAAAAGGATTTGTTTATGATGGACATACAATTGCAAATAAGGAAGAGGTTGTGATCAAGGATACACAATCTTGTATAAGAGATAATACCTAATGCAAATGAATAATTTCATGTAAGATTGGTAATCACATAATAAATAAATACCACTCCACCTAGGAAAGTGGATCCTTAGAAAGGGTAAAATAAATAAGATATGTACAATGGATGAATATGAAATTATATAAAATAACCCTTTCCCCCAAAGTGTGAAGGCAAGGAAAAAGAAACCTATTATGTTGCTCACAAAGAAAGATTGAACATGACATCATACAAACAAAGAGCCCCCAATAAGGTGGACTTTCTAAGATTCACATGGTGTAGAACAACATAATAGGTGAAATAAATTCTAGTTTATGATATTTTTAATATTAATAAAAATTAAAACATCTCTTGTAATTGGAATTTCCCTTCTATCTACCAAATTTTGAACAAAACATGTCTCAAAGGAACACAAGTAGCAATAGAATGAGTATTTGTACGATGATAAACACAATACTAATTATTGTTATTATGTGCTTGAATTTTTTTAACTTGTGATGTGGGAATTTAACATTTTTATCTTCTTTAATAATTTGACATATTATTTTAGTTACAACCAAATGATCTTCAGTGATATTTCAAGAGGAAGACAAAGTATTAGTGTGGGGTACAAACCCAATACTATTTCTCTTGACTTGTGTAGGAGGATCTATAGGGACCTTTATACCTTTCTCATTAATTCCAAGACCTTGTCCACTATAAAATTGTTAATAATATGACAGAGAACAACTAAGAGGGGGGTGAATTAGTTGTTCCTAAACTTCAACCTAAAAACCCTAGCCCTTAAAAATATTCAAGAATAAACTCCTAAGATTTGATATGATTAATTAACCATGAAACATAGAAGCATCCAAAAATAAGATTCACATCCACAATGCTTGACACACACATTTTTATCACGGAAACCATGTTAGGGGAAAAACCACAGTGGGGCCGATTACCCACAAATATTAAATACCTTGTTAGAATTATATACCTATTACAGTAATGGGGAATGCACATGCATTTAGGCTCATTGCCTAAAGATCACTGCTCAAATGAAAAATCCTTAGGTTGCAACCCTGAGGAAGGCTCACTTCCTTATAAAAGACCACTATAATGATCTGAGATTTTTGTGAACTGTGAAAATGACATCTACCATATGTCTGACACAACTCCAATGTAGCATAATGTAGGCCTATGTTCAACCTTTTGTTAAAACACTTATGATCACCATTGAATTGAGCTCTTTCTCTGCTAGCAATCTCTAGCATTTGCATCCACAATCCGCACATCCGCATTAAACCCTAGATTGGATTTATATCACCAACCTTGATAAATAATAAGGTCAGCCACAACATTGATTTGAAATTAAAATCACGTGCCAAAAATCATGTTTTATCTGCTTCTTCCATTCCAAACAATAGCCACGATCCATAAAAAATACCTCAAGATCATAACTCTTTCTGATTTCACGTCTGGATCTTGCACAACATGATTTACCAACCTAGTCGACCAAGAACAAAA
Organism: Thuja plicata; assembly: GCA_018584345.1. Classification (NCBI taxonomy): domain Eukaryota; kingdom Viridiplantae; phylum Streptophyta; class Pinopsida; order Cupressales; family Cupressaceae; genus Thuja; species Thuja plicata. The sequence goes on from MU224758.1 coordinate 771,645, forward strand.
GAAAATAATACAAATATTATTGTTGACCAAAAAAACAACCAATCTAATCATTCCAATCCATGTGGACCTCCAACTCATCAAGCACACACTTCAAGAACATCCTTCAACATCATTAACAAAACATAAACATTCAAATCCACTCTTCCAGTACCTTTTAAACTATTACTCAAGAACACTATACTCATCCTTTGTGACAACAAAAATATGCTTTACAGATCTTTGAACTATGAACCATTTGAATTGGGAACACCTGAGTATGTCCCAAACATACTCCTTTATGCACACTAATAAATTATGAACTGATCGTGCACATCAAACCTTTTTCTATCTCACTGTCAACTCTATCAACCACACAGTCTGCCAGTCACCAACTCTATCTTAAAACTATACTTAAATATTCATGCCAACCTCTGCAACTTGACATGTACTAAGTAGAAAACCTAACAAACATCCCATGAGGTTTGGTACACCTGATCTGCAATATCCAAAACTCTGAACATGTTTCACTAGAAAAAATACAACATATAAGTTAGCATTAAACAATTAGACCTTCTGATCAATCTTTTTGATATGTTGAAATCAATGACAACACATCCAACTCCCAATTTTCCAACAAAAAATGTTGAGAAGTAATTTCATAGAATGTAGTTGAGAAGGATAAGGACTTTCATCTTGAGGTTTATGAAAATGTGTAGTATAAGGAGGAAGAATTGGATTGATTTATTTAGGGAGATTAGTAATTTTATCATGTAGAGGAAGACCCCAAAGATAAATCATCAAGGAAATTTCTCACTTTAGGATTATTGAAAATGCTTTTATAAAGAGAGGGAGATGAAATATAAGGAAAATTTCTAACCTCTTCCATTAAAGTTTCTCTAGGAGAAGAGGATCTAGGATTCTCCACTCTATTATTGATACAAATATGATCTCTCTCTTCATTAGGATAAGTGACAAGGCTTTTTATTGCAATATTAACATTTTCAACAAATAATTATATGACATTAAGAAAATCAATGGATTTCATTGAGAGATTTATGAGAGAATTAAGTCATAAAAATAATCTAAAAGAAGGAAGGATATTAGAAATTTTCATGATACTATATACAAAAATAGTATGAAGGAAACTAAGAAATATGAAATGAAATAAACTATTATCTAATAAATGGAAGGAAGGAGAAATGTAATAAAATGAGGATTACCAAGTCAATCTAACTTAGTAAATCTTTAATATTGAATGGGTTTTCCCTAACAATTTGGAGAGTATTTTTAAAGCCTAGTTATATCCCTCTAAGCATAAAACTATCATTCAGATGTGGAAATTTGTCCTCCCACATGTCTGTTGGGGGGTTTGGAGGGAAAGAAATGATAGACTTTTTAGGGACAAAAGTACCAAGGAAAAGGAA
>MU224758.1:795936-811570 GCA_018584345.1 Thuja plicata
TTTGATCCTTTTTTTATTTGAACTATACAATTGAAAAATCAATTGCATAATTTGATTAATCCCTTTAGGCTTGAATTTAATTATTTGATTTCATGATTATTTGATCTTTTAATTTGATTTGAATTTTTTCCTTTTGATTTGGTCCATTTGTTTTGCATTGAGATGATATTTTGAAGCATTTGGCTGAAATTTATAATTTGGAATGCTTGAGATACACCTGGTATATTTTAGGTGTCTACAGAAATATGCTTGAAATAAAATCATGTTAATATAAAGCATAGCCTAGATCCAAAATATAAAGTATCTTATACCTTAACTTGTGTATGCTTATTTGAATGTGATCACAAGTGTTGTTGCAATAGCTTGAATCCACACAAAAATGTAAAAGGAAATCATGAAACACATGACCTACAAGATGAATGTCTATATTTTTCCACAATGCTTGGTATGGAGGAGAGTGTATTGAACACTTGAAGACTTGGATTCTTGAATGGAATGGTTGCACTATGATCTTCTTCCTTGATTTTCGTCTCATCTACTTGGCCTTCCATTGGGGAGAGAAGCTTTCTATAATGGAAAAGGTTTCTTTGGAAATAACTTAGATGCTTGAAATGATGGATATCTTCATCTTTATTTTGAGGTCTTCTTATCATTTCTTTAAGCTATGAATACTTTCTATCATAAATTATTGCTTGCCAAAATTAGGAGAGGTAGGTTTCTTATACACCTCTCACAAGTATTTTAGAGCTTAAAACTTGAAGAGGGGTGACGAGAATTTTAATCCCCTACTCAACTATTGAGATCTACCCCTGACTCAAATTTTGAGGTAAACATCAAGGATTGAGTAATCTAGGAAGACTTGTTCTAGGACTGCATTTTTTGGGATGACGTGGTCCTTCTAAAAGGCCTCAAAACTTGGACTAGAGATCCCAATTGGAGTGGGTAGGATGGAATAATAAGTAGAATTGGGATGGAGTACTAAAAATTAATGTGGGATTGTTAGAATAACTGAGAGGGGGGTGAATCAATTAGAATTAGTACCCTCAAAAAATTATCCTACAGTCCCAAATTTCTCCAGATGTATATCAAAAAAAATTCAATCATATAATTCAACTCGGTGAAAATGTATTCTGTAAAATTAAACTTTCATCAATAGTATATACCGAGTATCAGTAAATTAATACTATGATTACCGATCTAGGTCAATAAAGTAAAGTGTAAAGTAAAATAACAATCCACAACATTCATCCACATTGACACAAATTTTTAATGTGGAAACCCTACTGAGGGAAAATGACTTGGGACCGATAACCAAAAATATTTACACTCTTCTGAAGTGAGCTTGGTGAGGAGCCAACTCTATTAAAGGTTACAATGCACACTGTTAAATGTGACCTTGTTAGAGGATTTAAAATTACCACTTCTCTCTTGACCATGCATTCACTACAAGGTCAACAAGAAAACAATCAACATTCTCTGAATGTGATAATAAGGACTCATTGTCCCACTCGGTTAAGAGATTTATCTGTAACAATGGTTAAACTATTATAGTAATGATCTAATTCAAAGACAACTCTGATTTGCAGATATTCAAATCTATTCTAAGTACATAATACATCTGATCAATTTTTTTCACTTTAGTTCATCTCATTCTTCATCTTTATTATGCTCGGTTATGCTTTGTTTTCTCAATGATGTCTGCAGAAATACACTTGGTTCTATCTTTAACTAGTTTGATCACTCATGCATGAATTTGCATGTATGCTTCAGCATCTGTCACTTGATTCACAAATGAATATATTGTCTCTTATATTGACATCACGCATAACTTAATTTTCATCCTTCAAATCTTTCCTCTTAATATCCATTATTCATTTTCCCATTTGATCCATCTTGTGCAGTTGTGTTAAAACCACGTTTCAATCTCTGTGATCCAATCTTCTTTGAATTTTAATAACCATTTGATCAAATAACAAACTTTATCTTTTACCTCAAAATCATCAACTGCCAGCTAAGCATCCAAGTCTGCCTTGGTTATAATTAAATTACTTTAATCAATAGTTGTGTCGGCGATCCCTTGCTCAGTTAATACTATCACTCGATATACATTGGATTTTACTCAGTGTTCTCTGTCATGTGGTGTACACAGAACTCTTCAATTTACCGACCACAAAAACATTATTTGTTCCAAATCTTCAATACATAACACATTTTTTCCAATATAATAATACTCAAATAAGTTGACATAAATGACAATACATTAATTGATAATGTTTATCATCACTTTTGCAACTCGGTTGAATATCAACAAATGACTTCAAATATATAAATAGTTATAGCTCATCAATCTCTCCCTTTGGCATTGATGGAAAGAAAATATGAAATATGCAATATAAAATGCCATACAACAAATACCAAACTTTTGTTCTACAACTTTAATAATTCATTAGCTCTCCCTAGCTTGAATATAATATGTGTCAGTATCAACAAAATATAAAATATGTTGACTCTCCCTGGAGATTTGACTTTTCAACTCTTGAATCTCTCTGTAGATTAAATATGTCTCTCCCTTTCTCTTTTCTCCCATTAGTGGATAGATATCTCCCTTTTATATTTCATGAAACTCTCTCCCTTTGACAACAATACCAAAAATAAATATATAGTTCTTCAGTAGCCAAATGAAATATCTCTGATTTTCAGTGTAGAATGTACCTTTCTGTGTACTGATATCTTTGTTTTGGTCCAGTTCATCTTTTGCATCAAAATGATTGATATTCTGATTTCATGTAGGTTTATGCAACCTCCTAATTTTTTTAGTTTTCAGTAGACAAGGGGTGGGCCCCTAGTCTACCTCTCAAGTACTCAAATGTATCCTTTTGTAAGGGTTTTGTGAATATGTCTATAAGTTGTTCTTTTCATTATACATATTCCACTATTACTTTCTTGTATTTTGCCTGTTCCCTCAAGTAGTGATATTTTATTGATATGTACTTTGTCTTTGCATGCATTACATGGTTCTTTGAAATATTAATATCACTTGTGTTATCACAATAAATCATCATTGGATCAGTGATCTCCTCATTCATTCCTTTCAACAATTGTTTTATCCATGTGATGTTAGTACAATTTGTAGAAGTAGCAATGTACTCCTCTTCTATAGTTGACTGTGATATGCTTCCTTGCTTCTTGCTAATCCAAGTAACTAGTCTTTCTCCAATAAAGAATGCTCCACCAATAGTGCTCTTTCGGTCATCAATATTCACAACCCAATAAGCATCTGTATAGACTTTTAATTCAAATTTTCCTTCTCTTTTATATCAAAGTCCATAATTCTCAGTATTCTTCAAATATCTAAAAATTCTTTTAACAACTGTCATATGTGACTCTCTGGGGATAACAAAAAATCTTGCAAATATTCCAACAACGTATGCAATACCAGGTCTTGTGTGTAAAACATACATCAATTTACCAATCATATATCTGTACAAGGTTTGGTTTACCTCATGTGTCTTTTCCTCTTTTGTCAGTTTGCATCCTATCACCATAGGTGTTCTGACTGGTTTTGATTCCTCCATTCTAAATGTCTTTAATATTTCCTTGATGTATTTTGATTGAGTGATGTAGATACCTACTTTGTTGCAAAATTTGCAATCCTAGAAAAAATTTGATCTGACCAAACATCGACATCTCAAATTCTTTCCTTATTTCATCAGCAAATGAATTGCATAAGTTATCATTACATCCAAATATTATATGATCAACAAATATCTCAGCAATAAGTGTCTTATCTTCATTTCCACTTTTTAAATACAAATTGTTGTTGTCACTAGTTCTGATAAATCCAATACTTATGAGATAAGAATGCAATCTTTCATACCATGCTCTCGGCACTTGCTTCAGTCCATATAAAGCTTTGTGTAGCTTACATACCATGTGTGTTTGATCAGGATCAACAAATCCTTTAGGTTGTTCAATGTATACCTCCTCTTCTAGTATTCCATTCAAAAATGCAGATTTCACATCCATCTAATATACCTTGAATCCTTTATATGCAGTGTATGCAAGTAGTATCCTTACTCCTTCAAGTCTAGAAATAAGTTCAAAAGTTTCTCCATATTCAATTACTTCTTCTTGTGCATACCCTTTTTTAAACTAATCTTTCTTTATTCTTGATTACATTCCCATCTTCATTAAATTTGCTTCTAAAAATCCATTTGTTTCTATTGACATTTTTCTCACCGGTCTCAGTACTAATGTCCATGTCTTATTTTTTTGTATCTGCTTAATTTCCTTAGACATTGCATTAAACCATTCTTCATTTTCTAATGCATCTCTAACATTCTTAGGCTCCAAATCATAAATTAAACAAGTATCATCTCTCAACTTACTTCTTTTAGAAATGCTTGCTCTTTTATCTCATATGATTTGAGCCCATGGATGGTGTCTTCTAACATATTTAGCAAGTACAAGTTTAGATCTTGGTTCTTCATTATCTTCTTTTGTATCTTCATTGTCTTCTGGTTCATGATCTTTTGTTTCAGCATTTTCCTGATTCTCAGTTTGTACTTTATGTTGCCCGGTGACATTAGCCTATTGTGCAGTTACATTACCCTATTGCACGATAATGCTAGGCATCAGTGTCGGTATAGTTTCAGGCTCTTCCCAATAAAAAAATATATTGTAGTCCTCCGGTTCTTTCATGTTATCTTCATCATTTAACTCAGAGAATTCATCAACTTTCACATTTGCACTCTAAATGATTTTGTTAGTTGACTTGTTCAAACATTTGTAAGCTTTACTCTTAGTATAATATCCAATAAATATTCCTTCATCACTTTTTGAATCAAAATTTCCATTGTGATCATCTTTTAGAATATAACACCTACTTCTAGAATATAACACCTACTTCTAAAAATTCTAAAATAGCTCACATTAGGATTATTACCATACCATAGCTCATAAGGTGTTTTGTTTGAATCTTTTTTTCAGTTGTACTCGGTTGAGTGTGTAGACTACTATGCTGACTGCTTCTCTCAAGTATGTTTGTGCAACTTTCTTTTCAATCATCAATGTCTGAGCACAATCAATAATTGATATGTTCCTTATTTTGGGTATATTTCTGGTTACTTTGAGTCTTGATAATAGTTTTGGTTCCTAGGGTCAATTTTTCCTAAAAATGTCAAGGTATGTTCAAGTGTATCATCACATTTTCCTGCAAGTGTTGATTTCCAAGAAATGGAGTGAAAATATGGTTTAAAACCCTAAGCCCTAGGTCATTTGTATCCTTATCGTTTAAAAACCCTAGTTCTTCATAACCCAGTTCTAATTTGAAGTTACTTTTTTCAAGTAACTCAAGTGGCTTTAAGTCATGTGCCCTTTTCAAGGCTTGCTCAATCACATAATCTCATAATATAACCTAAGCTTAAGATAGAGTTTATTTTTTTCTCAGTCATGTGATCTCCAAAAGAAATCAGAGTTAAGTGAAAGATTCCAAGATTCAGTGAAGACCGTTGATCTTTTCCAAGATGAGCGGCTGGTGCATGATCTCTAGAAAATTACCAAGGTCAAGGATTTCTTTAGCGACTTAACACAGGGTGTATATCTTGTTCTATCCTTGTTTTGATCATTTGGCTTGTGCGTAATCTACAAGAAGACTCAAGGGTTAAGTTTTTATCTTGCAACTTGGAGATCTCTTCAGTCATGTAATCTCGTAATGTAATCATGCTCAAGGCAAGGTTACTTTTCCAATTTGGTCACTGAATCTCTGAATGTACCTAGGGTTAAGTGAAATCTTACAAGATTAAGAAAGGATCATAAATCAAGATCAAGATGAGTGGTTGGTTCTTAGTCTCGCAATAAATTGATGATGTCATGAAATGTTTTGAGATCTAGCAAGAACCATAGATGCTTTATTGATCCTATGGCTCATGCATAATCTCTAAATAGACTCTAGAGTTCAAGAGACTTGGCGTTTCTCTTCAGTCACATAATCTTAGAATGGACTAGCTTTATGATCAAGTCAAGTAAAGTTAAAATGCGGGCTAGCCTAGATCAAGTAAGAACCATTGATGTAGTGTTGATCATGTGGATGGCATTTAATCTTGAATTGAAAATGCAGTTAAGTGAAAAGTCTCAAGATTTAGCACAGGCCATTGGATCAAAGCAAGATCAAGGGTAGTTGTGTGATCTCATGAATAAATGAGAAAGTAAAAAAATATTGTGAGACTTATAAATGATCGTTGATTTAGAAAAGATCTGAGGGCTGGCATGAAATCTCCGAATATACCCAGAGTTAAATAAATATTTAGCAATTAAATAAATCTTTAGCAACTTGGAGATAGCACAATCGTGCAATCTCCAGATAAATTTAGAGTTAAAGCATGGTTATTTTATTTCCTTTAGTCGCATGATCTCTGAACAAACTGGAGTTAAGGCTAAGGATTGTCAAATTTAGCACAAGCCGTAGATTCAAAGCAAGATCAAGGGTAGTCACATAATCTCTAGGCAGAATAAGAAATTATAGAATGATTTAGAGATTTAGTAAAAAATGTACATGAAGATCTAATCGTGTGGCTAGTGCGTGATCTAAAAATAAACTCAGGGTAAATAAAAACATTCAGCAACTTAGAGTTTGCTTAGTCGCGTGATCTCCAAATGACTTAAGGTTAAGTTAAAGTAAAGGTTGATTTGATAAGAGAGATTTGAACCGTTAATGTGTCTTAAATCTAACTATATGCATGTAATCTCTAAATTATCCATGGTTAGTTGATATGCTCAATGATTCAGAGACTTAGTTAGTCATGTGATCTCTAGATAGACTCAGAGTTAAAATAGGGTTATTCTTTTTTCCTTGTTGTGTGATCTCGAAATGAACTCAAGGTTAAGGAAAAAGATCAGAGATTCAGCGAGGATGGTAGATCTCACATCAGATGAATGGCTAGCATGAAATCTCATAATATACGCATAGTTAAAGAAAGTATTTAGCAACTTCAAGATTATTTTAGTCACGCAATCTCTAGATATCTCCATGATGAAATTTAATTGATTGAATGTTTGAAGATGATAAGTTGATCATCACCAAGCTGTGGAAAGTAAATGCAAGACATTAAACTAGTTAATGTATTGTATTTTCATTGATGTCAACTTGATATAATCTAATTAGCCATATTCATATTGTCATAGACTTCAAGAAACCAAAGAGATAAATTTTATGTTATCGGTAAACATAAAAATTGAGTGTACACTGAGTGACAGTAAACACCAATGGACAGTGCACAACAACAGACAGAGAACCCCAAGCAGTCATAGTGTATACCAAGAACCACAACACCAAACATAACTAAAGTGGTCAGTGAGTAGAACTGAAGTTGATGCCCGAGGAAAACTGAAGTCATTGACTGACCAAACTAAGATTCTATGACCGAAATCAACTAGAGTGAGAAATATGAAAAAACACTTATCTGACAGGAGCTATATTTAAAGTTAACTGATTCATTACTTTATTTCCATCGATTAGTTGAAATAAAGAAAGTAGGAGATTTAAAGCAAGTTTTATTCACAAATGTCAAAGAGAAATCTACGGAATAAAAATAAAGAAAAGCTTTAAAGATTAAAGAAATGCATGGTGAGATTTGTGGATCAAGAAGCAATCTATGTCAAGAACAAGAAAGACAAGGAGATTGAACGGCGAAATCATGTCTATATAAAGAGACAAGTAATTCATTATGAAAAGAGTAATGTTGAATATAATTCTAGTGAAGATAGAAGTCTTCATGCAGATCTGATCATACAAGCTAAAGAATAGAGCCAAGAATACTGCAGACACCGAGCAACATAGGACACAACATGTTAGGAATAATAGTCCATAAGACAACTGAGAGGGGGGTGAATCATTTGTGATATAGATTATTAAACTTTAAACTTTATAAACCAAATCTGCAAATGTAAATGATAACACAGTAAATGCCAACACCATAACACAATATTTTGTCGAGAAAACCCTGTTAAAGGTAAAAATATGGTGGGAATTGACACCCATAAATAATGTACTGAGAGTATAGTATCCATGTTAAAAGATTTAGCCCTGTTAGGAGCTTGTTACAACATTATAGTACATGGTCCATGTTAGGAGACAAACCTTGTTAGGAGTCAAAATAAATAGTAGGCTAACTGCCAAGGCACACTTCCCAAACAAGGTTAAAGCCACCCTCAAGGATTTACAATCTGAACAAGTGTATAAATCAAATACACAATCCAGTGAATTTTTTGATAGCAACTATCTTTGCTTGGTCAGTTCCAATGAAGTACTCTTCTCATAAACTCTGCTCTACATCCAACAACCAAACAAGCCTCACAAATTTCACTTCTTCTCTTCCTTTTTAATCTCTGTCACATCTTTTCAAAAGAAAAGATCACTCATATATACCCTCTTACAATAATTCATTAGGTCAGCCTGTTAAGCTTTCCTAATACACAAATAATTAATTAGGTCAGCCAATTAAGGATTTCCAATATACAAATAATTATTTGAACCCTTTCTAAGATACACACAGTACCTATAAAAAGTAAACATTATTCACAATCCATCAATTATGCTTCTAGATCTGTAATCCACGCTCACAATTCATTTTACACGCTACATGCCTGAAGTCGGCCAGCAAATAGGTCTCCTTTAGAATACACACCACAACTGATGTCACCAATAACCAAACCATAATTGAACTCAACCCATTATTCCAACATATGTCTTCTTTCCACTAGTAAGCTCACATCATTTGAAATATCTTTTACAGAAAGATATACTAGAAATATAGAGACCTACTTTGTCTAGAATCACAGTTATAGCCAAGAAACTAGTCTTCACCAAATCAACTGTAACATCTGCAATATGCAAAATAAATCCAAGAGACCTTAGGAATAAGTTCAAAACACACCCTTCTTCATAAATCCAACTTTTATCTTTCTAAATCATCCATATAGTGTCTATACACTTCATCTAGTCAAGTAACGAGTTTGTCCTCTCCATAGAAATATATGTTGACATTAGTGACAAAACATGAATATCAACAGCATGACTAGTAACCAAAACTAATGTCATCCAACAATCTCCCCCTTTGGAATTGATGGAAAGATATGGGAAAATCCATATGCATCAACCCAAAAATACTCTCTCTCAATAAAATCTTCTCAATATCATCAACACAAATTTCTCAAAGCAGTAGGGATTTTCACATAGATTCCTTCCCCCTTTGGCAGCAATGGAAAAGGGTTCCATAACTCATATGTAGTCTTATGTAAGGTGTAGATTTTTCAAATATTCATGTCCATCAACTAGGTGCAAGATCACCCAAATGTACTCCATAGTGTTCTCCTACGATCACTCCCCCTAAGGAGTAGATCCATACATCAAGTCTAGAGAATGATATAGCTCTAAGATCCACTAGATTGATGCACATCTGCATATTTTAATTACCACTAGGAGGGGCCACCACCCCAAGCATGCCTCTAAGATATTCAAAAGCATCTTTTGGAAAATGTTTAGTAAATATATCTTCTATCTGTTCCTTTGTGCTAATATACTCCAGTTTAATCTCTTTATCTACTACCTTATCCCTCAATAAATGATACTTAATATAAATATGTTTATTCTTTGAATGCATTACAATATTCTTTGACATATTCACTGTGCTAGTGTTATCGCAATGGATAACCATTGGTTCTTTGAAAATTATTCTAATGTCCTTCAACATTTGTTTCATCCAAACAACTTGTGTATATTTTATTGTAGTAGCAACATACTATGACTCAACAGTAGATTGAGAAATACACTTCTACTTCTTTCTCAACCACGAAACCAGTCTTTTTCCAAGGAAAAATGCACCACCACTTGTACTCTTCCTGTCATCCACATTACCTACCCAATCAGCATCAGTATAAGCCTGCAAAGTAAAATCTTCTAATTTTTCATACCACAGTCCATATTCTATTGTCCCTTTCAAATATTTGAAAATTCTTTTCACAACAGCAGAATGTGTCTCTTTAGGATCTGCCTGATATCTAGCCACAATTCCAACTACATTGGTAATATCTAGTTTGGTGTGAGTTAGATATTGTAGAGCTCCAATCATCAATCTGTACTTAGTCTGAACAACACTTTGAGTCTCATTTCTATTAGACAGTTTATTTCTAGTCACCATAGGTGTCCCAATAGGTTTACAATCTTCCATTCCAAACTTTTTCAACAATTCCTTAAGATACTTGGTCTGAGATATAAAAATGCCATTCTTACTCTGATTGATTTTCAAACCAAGAAAGAATTTCATCTCACCAACCATTGACATCTCAAATTCATTTTCCATTTCTTTAGCAAACTTCTTACTCATCTTATCATTGCCTCCAAAAATGATATCATCCAACAATTCATTAAATGCTTCAAAATTCACTCTAGGAAATACAACCCTCATCATAATAGAAAGCACAAAGAATGCAATCCATATCATAATAGAAAGTACACTAAACCTTTCACCATAATATGCTCTTTTTCTTGTAGGACCACACAGATCTATATGCACCAGATCCAAATTCCCTTTTGCTGAATAAGATGTTCTTTTGAAAGTGCTTCTAGTTTGCTTCCCCATAACACACTCTCTACACATAGTGTTAGATGGATTTACAATCTTAGGTAGATCTCTTACTGATTTTTTCATACTTTACCTCACAATGTTATCAAAGTTAACATGACAAAATATTTTGTGCCATAACCAACTGTCACCAAAGTTCACAATAAAACAAGAAGTTTCAGATGTGTTCAATTCAAATACATTACCTCTGGATTTAGTACCAGATGCAATCAAATCTTGTGCTTTATTTATGATAGATAATTTACCATCAATGAATTTCAATTGATAACCCTTGTCCACTAACTGTCCAACACTCAACAGGTTATGCTTAAGTCCATCAACAAGTAATACATTGTCAGTAATAGTCTTTCCATCCAAAGAAATAGATCCAACTCCAATAATAAGCTTAGGAGTATTGTCACCAAATCTGAAAACACCACCATCATGTCTTTTCAAACTAACAAGCTTGTTTTTATCTCCATTCATATGGTGTGAACAACCGTTGTCTATAACTCATTTAGATTTATTTTCAACTTAGGATACTAATGAATTTTCTTCATGCATAGGTTCATCATCCTTAATAGAAATAAATACAATTTCATCATAGTCACCATCATCATCATCATATATACCATCACTAGCATAGTAAAATTCCTTGTCTTTTGAATACTTAGACTTGAGAAACTTAGGTTTGTGCTTTGGAACTCTTGTAGGACATCTAGATGCAAAATGACCAATCTTGTTACATGAAAAACATTTCAAAGGTAATTTTCCTTCAAACTTTCCCTTACCTCTCTTTTCTCTTCTAGAAATAAGTGCCACAACTTCATGTAGCTTTCTTTCTTCTTCCTGTATCTGTTCCCATTCATCTACATAGGCTCCAAGTTCTTCTCTTAGATCATTACAGCTGGTGTTTGCATTTCTAGATAATTTCTTTTTGTTTTTGTGCATGGTTGCCTTGAATGTTGACTCAATTTTAGGTAAAGTGTCTCCCAATTCTACGGCCTTAGATCTAGTTATCTTTCCAATCAAAATCTCTTTGGTAAAGTTCTATCTCAAAGGTATGATCTCCTCTATAGCTTGTACTTTGGTTCTATATGCAGGTGTCAAAGATCTGAGTATCTTCACAATCACTTCTTCCTCACTGTAAGTGCCTCCAGAGTTTCTAATACCAGTAACCACTTCAGTAATTATCTGTCCATATGCCCTAATGTTCTCATATTCTCTCATCTTCTATGATTCCATATTTTTCTTCTAGTTTTGTAGCTTTTCCTGCTTAGTAAAATTGTCTCCAATATATAATTCTTCCAATCTTTACTAGATCTCATGTGCAGAATACAAGTCCTTTACTTCAGTGAATTCTCCTTCTAAAAGTGCACTAATCAAATATTCCATTACAACCATATTACATGAAAATAACTTCTTTTGATCTTCAGTAGCCTTCTCTAACTCATCCCCAGTCACTATATTTTCATTCTTCTTTGTGATCATCTAGTAATCAATTCCCAGACATAGTAAATGTATTCTCATCTTGTTCTGCCAACTATCAAAGTTTTTCAAGACCAAACTTCAGAGTATCCTTCCTGTAGTAAGTCATCTTTAGGATCACCTCAAGTTGTTAAAATTTCTCTCTAAGGACCACACACTCTGATACCAATTGTTAGGAATAAGAATCCACAAGACAACTGAGAGGGGGGGTGAATCAATTGTGATATAGATTATTAAAATTTAAACTTTATAAACCGAATCTGCAAATGTAAATGATAACACAGTAAATGCCAACACCATAACACAATATTTTTTATCAAGGAAACCCTGTTAAAGGTAAAACCACGGTGGGAATTAACACCCAAAAATAATGTACTGAGAGTATAGTATCCATGTTAAAAGATTTATCCCTGTTAGGAGCTTGTTACAACATTACTGTACATAGTCCTTGTTAAGAGACAAACCCTATTAGGAGTAAAATAAATAGTAGGGTCACTGCCAAAGAACACTACCCAAATAAGGTTAAATCCACCCTCAAGGATTTTCAATCCAAACAAGTGTATAAAGAAAATACACAATCCAATGAACTATCCGATAGCAACTATCTTTTCTTGGTTAGTTCCAATGAAGTACTTTTCTCATAAACTCTACTCTACATCCAGCAGCCAAAAAGCCTCACAACTTTCACTTCTTCTTTTCCTTTTTAATCTCTTTCACATATTTTCAAAATAAAATATCACTCATATATCCCCTCTTACAATAATTTATTAGGTTGGCGAGTTAAGCTTTCCTAATACACAAATAATTAATTAGGTCAGCCAATTAGGGCTTTCCAATATATAAATAATTATTTGACCCCTTTCTAAGATACACATGGTACCTATAACAAGTAAAAATTATTTACAATCCATCAATTATGCTTCTAAATCCACAATCCATGCTCACAATTCATTTTACATGGTACATGTCTGAAGTCGGCCATCAAATAGGTCTCCTTCAAAATACATGCCACAATTGACGTCACAAGTAACCAAACCACAATTAAACTCAACCCATTATTCCAACATATGTTGGCTATCCACTAGTAATCTCACATCATGTGAAATATCTTTTCCAGAAAGATATACCAAAAACACAGAGACCTTCTCTATCCAGAATCACAGTTACAGTGCAGAAACCAATCTTCACCAAATCAACTGTAACATCCACAATATGCAACATAAAGTCAAGAGACCTTAGGAATAAGGTTAATACACATCCTTCTACATAAATCCAACTTTGATCATTCTAAATCATCTGTACAGTGTCTATACACTTCTTCTAGTCAAGTAACCAGTCTGTCCTCTCCACACAAATATATGTTGACATCAGTAACAAAACATGAAAATCAACAGCATGATCAGTAACCAAAAATTATATCATCCAACACATCATTCACTAAGAAGAAAGAATTAAGAAGGGGAGAAAATGAATTAAAGAGAACATTTCTCAGAGAGGTATTATGGACTAACAATAGATTTGAAAATCTGCAAGTTAAAGTTATATTGTTGAACAAATCATTTACTTTTTCAGTTTAACCATTGATTCAGAAAATCTCTTAACCGAGTGGTATTTAACCATCCTTAATGTATTGAGATAGTCAAGGGTATCAAAAGGTTTTCATGTGAAAGCATAGTGAATTATAGGTCAAATGATAAACTGTTAGTTTTGAATCCTCTAACAAGGTCACACTTAACAGTGTGTTTGTAACCTTTAATGGGGTTGGCTCTTCATTGAGCTCACTTCAGAAGAGTGAAAATTTTGAGTTACCAGTCCCAAGTGGTTTTTCCCTTTACAGGGTTTCCACATTAAAAATACATGTGTCAAATGTGTATATGGTTCATTTCTTTGATATTTTTCTTTACACATTATTAAAACTAGATTGGTTGGTAAACACAGTTTAATTACTGCTACTCGATAAAGCTTAAAAAAATAGACAAATAGTATATTCACCGAGCAGTATATATTTCTAGAATTACATAAGGCATACATCTTGAAGGAATGAAAGATAACTAGAGGATATTATATTTATGATATAAATTTTGGTTGGATTAGTGGATTAGTTTTTGAGGCCACTGATTCACCACCCCCAGTTATTCTAACAATTGGTATCAGAGCTTTGGTGCTTGGAAGAGAGTTTAAAGACTCAAGATAAAAATCACAAGATGAGTAAAAGGGATGTGCCTAAGTTGAAAAAGGAAAAATTTTCATCATGGAAAAGGAGGATAAGACTCCATCTATTAGGTATTGGAAATGATGTCACACAATACTTGGATACTGAATATGTTGTACAGACAGGACCTCTGACTGTTGATCAATTGAGAGATAAATATGAACACAACTCTATGATGATAGAAATTTATTCTTCACTATCTGATGCTAAATTTGAAGATTTCAAATCATGCACCACTACAAATAAAATGTGGGAAAAACTCAAGCTTGAACATGGAAGAGATACAAATGTGCTGAGAGCTAAAGCAGAAGGCCTAAGAGGAAATTTTGATGACCTAAGAATTAAATAAGGAGAAAACATCACTCAGTACAGTAGCACAATCAAAGAAGTTGTTAATTCTATCCAAGGAGTAGGAGGATTAATTGAGGAATAAATAGTGGTAAGTAAAATTCTGAGAACTTTACTGCCTTTTTATGCAATTAGAGTATCTGCAATTCAATAAATGAGAGTAGTAGAAAATAAAAATGTTATTCTAGATAGTTTGATTGGTAGAATTATTTCATTTGAGATGAACAACTATGACAACAATGTCTTACCATCTATTAAGTCTATAATCAAATCTTCTATGAAAATAAGTAAATAAAGTCATAAACACACTATGAGAAATGATAGTGAAAGTGATAGTTGAACCGCCTCACAATAGGTGTATAATAATCATGCTCAAGGCCTTTCTTAGGAATGGTTCATTCAATATAAGGAATATTTTTCCCATTATCAGGTGCATTTAACTTGTCAACATAGGGATGTATACTTGAAATGGTCGGCACAGTATGTGCACTAGGTTCCTTAAGGAGTCATTCTGCTTATGTTGCAGGAAGGTAAAAATGCATAAAAGAAACCTACACTAGCACTGCAGGAAAAGAATACATTTAGCTTCTTACTGGAATGAATGCTGGAAATTGAAACTCTACTAAAACCTAAGATTTCAACCTAAAACATCCATTATAACTATTCTTGCAGATGCTACAGGAACACTCACAAGTTGCGATGCTGCAGGAAGAAATTTTAACTTCTATCTGAAATACTGGAAATGCTTGGAAATGTTGGAAATGAAATCTATTCTATTCTAACCTATTCCACCTCTCAAGTGGGCCCCCTTGGTCAGTTTCTACTAAAATATGAACAAAGAATGTAAACCAAGAACTATTTCATTGCGTTTCAAAAACTCATTACATAAAAACAAGACATGGAACTTGAAATAGATTGCTGTGAAATTACAACAGTGTTCTTCCAAAACCTTTTCTCTGATTTCTAT
>MU224758.1:848448-870238 GCA_018584345.1 Thuja plicata
GCCTCTGTGAATCTCTTCCTGTAATGTTTGCACTTGTCTTTGGAGGGCTCTAACCTCGGGTGGTACACCTGCGGCTCTTCCACCACGCTCCCTTTGTGGACGAATTTTTGCACTTATCACTGAAATTGTAACCACGGTCCTAGTGCAAACTGCCTCACAGTCAACGATCTGCCTACACACTCAGGAACTTCTCGCTCTGATACCACTTGATGAAGGGGACTCCCCTTAATACCACTAGTACACGACAGAAACAAAGAGAAACAACAAAAATTTGCAAGAATAGAAAATCGGCTTCTTATTGGCTCCACAAATGTGAAATTACAAACTTCAAAATTACAATATCAAAGCCACATGGGCATCCCTTACAATAATCTATAGGACAAAGTCTCAAATAACAACCCAGAACAGCCCTAGAAAACACCATGGGCCTTCCTTAAATAGGCAATTTTCCACCACCTGAGAAGGTTTTACAAATCTAGCCATTAAGGCCAACTACCCTTAGCGTTTAATTATTTTTCACTTTTATTTCACAAGGGTCAGCTTTAAATACTTACAAAACATGAGATTAGGTAGCCCAACTTCCGGAAGCCATAACTTTTGAACCGTAGCTCTGATTGGCTATTATAACCACTTTCCAAAAAGGGGAGATTGCGATCTACAATGCCTGACTTGCGAACCGCCAGCCAACCGGGGGTTCAACCTCGATCCGAAGCCTCTAAGGTCCTAAAAATTGAGCTCAAAGATTTTGCACCCTAAAATCTCAACAGTAAATCTTTAATAACTTCGCCAATACATATGATCTAGCAATGAAATTCAACTGACATTCTTATATGACTAAGATGAACCTTCACCTGGAAAATTAGAACATTCTGAGTTCAAATGAGCAACTTACTAAAAATAGTAAGTTTCCAAAAATAGCAACTTTGTACAAAATAGCCCTTATTGAATAGAAAAACACATATTTTTGGGTGATGCAAGATTGCCCTTACACCCAGGATACTCCTACATCATACACTTGGGGTAATTTGAGAAGTGACACTGTCACGTCTCAGGTGTGTAGAAGAAAACCAAGCTGGTCACCTCCTTCTTTGTCAGCCATGATGAATCTTCTATAGGTCATCCTCTCGATTTGACTAGATAATCTTCATATGTCCTGTTCCTTGTGCTTCTACCAACACGACTATCTAGTATATCTTCAATCTCCTTGGTAGCTGAAGTAGTAGCTGGAATACTCCACTATGTTTTTGTGACCTCGCCTTCAACACCCCCTTCATGGTACTCTATCATATCTGCAATGTTAAATACTGGTAAAATATTCAACTCAATAGGTAATTCTACCTCATAAGCATTTCCTGAATCATGATTTTTCAGTATCTTAGATGGCGCAAACTTCTTCTTTTTCAACTTGTTATATGTACCAACTGGAAATCACTCCTTCCACAAATGAACCATGACTTCATCCCCAAATTGAAATTCCTTGTGCCTCCTTCTCTCATCTACCTTAGCTTTATACTGTGCATTCATCTTGGTAATGTGCTTCCTCATCTCCTCATGGATGTTCTTCAAATTTTCTACAAAATCCTTAGCTTCAACACTACTTATCTCTTCTTTGTCTATCTTCCTCAATTCTGAAGCATTTCTGGGACTACTTCCAAATACAATCTGGAATCGTGATTTACTAGTGCTCCTACTGACAGAATTATTGTTAGCAAATTCTACCTATGGTAGAATTAAATCCCAGCCTGTTGGCTTGTCTCCAACCAAACATCTCAGCAAATTTCCCAAACTCCTATTCACCACCTCTGTCTGTCCATCCGTCTATGGATGATGTGGTTAGCTGAACTTCAAGACTATCTTCAACTTCTTCCATTATGTGCGCCAAAAATATCCAACAAACTTAGTGTCACGATCTGAAATTATACTCTTTGGCAGACCATGTAGTCTCACCACTTCTCTGAAAAACAATTCAGCCACATGAATAGCATCATTTGTCTTCTTACAGGGAATGAAATGTGCCATCTTTGAAAACCTGTCAACCACAACAAAAATTGAATTATGTGCCCGCTGTGTCCTTGGTAAACCAAGAACAAAGTCCATACTGATATCCTCCCACGGCTTCTCTAGTACAGGTAATGGTTGATACAATCCTATATTCTGCTTTGCTCCTTTTTCCATTTGACATACTCTACAACTCTATACAAACTTCTTGACATCTTGGTACAACTGTGGCCAATAATAATTATCGCTAACCAGAGAAAGGGTTTTATCTCGACCAAAATGTCCAGCCAATCCTCCGCTATACTTCTCCTTGATGAGATTTTCACTCATAGAACTTTGTGGAAAGCACAGTTGGCTCCCTTTGAATAACATTCCATCCTGAATGATGAAATCTAGCCACTTCATCCTGTTTAGAGTAATAGGTTCTGTACAAGCTTTCCAAGCTTCACCAAAATCAGGATCCTCTAGATACAAACTCTCGAGTTCCTTGAACCCAACCACCTCAATCTGCATCTCTGTTAGCAAAAGTTGTCTTCTGCTAAGAGCATTTGCAACTCTGTTAGACTTTCCACTCCTATGTTTCAAAACAAATGTGTAACTCTGGAAAAATTCAACCCATTTCAAATATCTTTGATTCAACTTTCCTTGACTATTCAAATATTGCAAAGCTTGATGGTCAGTATATAAAACAAACTCCTTAGGAAGCAGATAGTGTCTCCACTTCTTCAATGCCTGAATTATAGCATAAAATTACTAATCATAAACAAAATATTTTCTCTTGGCATCATTTAACTTTTCACCAAAATATGCAACAGGTTTATATTCTTGGCTCAAAATAGCTCCTATTCCAGTACCACTAGCATCACAATCTACTTCAAACACATTATTAAAATTAGGAAGTGCTAAAATAGGTTGTTCTGTAACTTTTTGTTTTAACAGTTCAAAACTCTTCTCAGCCCCTTTAGTCCACTAAAACTCTTTCCTATCCCCTCTCATTATTTCAGTCAAGGGACCACAAATACTGCTAAAACTTCTAATAAACTTCCATTAAAAGCTAGCCAAACCATGAAATGATCTTACCTCAGTTTCACTCCTTGGAGTAGGCCATTTTAGAATAGCCTTGACTTTCTCTGGTTCCATTTTCAGTCCTTCTGCTGAAAATACAAATCCCAGATACACTAACTCCTTCTTCACAAAACTACACTTCCTCAAATTAATCAACAATTTTTCTTCCCTCAACTTCTCCAAAACCCTACGAATATACATTAGATGCTCCTCCAATGTCTTACTAAAGATCAGAATATCATCTAGGTAAACAATGACAAACTTACCAAAAAATTCTTTCAAGACCTCATTCATGAGCCGCATGAAAGTGCTTGGTGCAATTGTTAGCCGAAAGGGCATGACCAACCACTCAAATAGTCCCTCCTTTGTTTTGAAGGCAGTCTTCCATTCATCTACTTCTCTGATCTGAATCTGGTGATATCCACTCTTCAGATCTATCTTTGAGAAGTACACAACTCCACTCAAACAATCCATAATATCATCCATCCACGACAATGGAAATCTGTACTTGATTGTGATCTTGTTGATAGCCCTAGAATCTATACACATCCTCCATTATCCATTCTTCTTTGGTGCTAATACTGCTGACACAACACATGGAATCAAGCTCTCACGAATCAAACCCTCTGTAACAACTCTTGCACTTGTCTGTTCAATTCTTCCCTTTCTGCTAGTGTCATTCTGTGTGATACCTTGTTTGGCAAACTGGCTCTTGGGATCAAGTCCATCTGATGACTGATCTTCCTTACTAGTGGTAATCCATCGGGTAGATTATCAGATACAATATCTTGAAACTCATTCAACAGATCTGCAACTTCTACAGGCACATCTTCTACTTCCTCCTTACTAGCTTTTGGAATTAAAGCAAAACACATATGCTCATGCTTCATACCCTCTAGGAATTTTCTTCCATCAATAAAAGTTATTCTTGCATTACTACATACCTTTTCTTCTGTATTGTTCAGTGGTTTTAGCTTATGTCGTACTCCATCCTTTGTCAGGGAATATGTATTTGCACAGCCATCATGTACAACATGCCTATCAAACTGCCATGGCCTTCCTAGAAACATATGACAAGCATCCATAGGTATGATATCACATAGTACCTCATCTTAGTACCTTCCAATCGTAAACTTTACTAGGCACTGTTCATTAACCATGACCTTGTGGTCATCCTGCACCCAGGCGATCCGGTATGGATGTGGGTGGTTTTGTCTCTTGAGCTTCAACTTTGTGACCATCTCTTCTGACACCAGATTGTCAGTACTTCCACTATCAATAATCACATCACAACACTTATTCTCACAGTTGCACCTAGTGCGAAACAAGCTCCTCCTTTGTTCAGGTTCATTTTCACCGCTCAGCAGGACTCTTCTATTAACTAGGACTTCTCCTCCTTTAGCATCTTCAAAATGAGATTATTTTGCATCTTCATCCACATTTGTAACTCTAGCCTGGTCATCATTTCTCCTATCTTCCCTTCCTTAGCATTGAGGACATTCATATGCCCTATGACCTTCTTCTCCACAGTAAAAATGTGTTCCACGGAAGCCTCCTCTTCCTGATCCTTGTCCTTGTCCTCTTCCTCTTGGATCTCTATTATTTTGATTGAAATTATTTCCCCTCTGACCCTGACTACTACTGGCCTCATTCTTCTTTATCTGATCTTTATTTTGGCCTCCATAATATCATCCACCAGATCGTCCACCACGACCTCTTTCGATTTGCCTACTTACAAACTTCTTGTTCAACTTTTCTTCTACCTTTAGGGAAAACTGGTAGGCCTCTTCAATACTATTCATTCAGATCAGTTTCAACTCCTCCTGAATGCTCAGCCTCAACCCATTAAGGTAATGGACAACTTTCTCCTTGTCAGCTTCTGCATGGCCAATTTGGATGAGGATTCGATAGAACTCCTTCGTATACTCTTGGACAGATTTTCCTACTCACTTCAAACCTTGCATTTTATTCAGTAGATCAAGCTCATAATCAACAGGAATGAACTGTCGCTTCAATTTATCCACCATCTGATCCCATCTTGTGATTTTCTCCTTTCCTCTTCTATTTCGTTCCAACTGAATCTCCTGCCACCAGATCTTCGCATGACCCTTCAGTCGAGTCTTTACAAATTTTACCCTATAGGGATCCTCAATATCTTCATACTCAAAATATTCTTCTATTTCATTGATCCGGTCGATCAACTCTTCTGGGTTAAGATTTCCCAAAAGTGTGGGAACCTCAAGCTTAGGTCTTTTCCCGATCTTGGAAATGGCCCGAAAAAGCCTTTCCTCCTCTTGGTTCAAAGTTTCCCCTTCCTAATCAAAATCTCCTTGTACGTTAGCATAATCCTCACTTTCCTCTCTTACAGCAAGATTCATGCCTCTGCGAATCTCTTCCTACAATGCTTGCACTTGTATCTGGAGGGCTCTAACCTCGGGTGGTACATCTCCGGCTCCTCTGCCACGCTCCCTTTCTGGAGGCATTTTTGCACTTATCGCTGAAACCCTAACCATGGTTCTGGTGCTAATTTCCTCACAGTCGATGATGTGTCTACACACTCAGGAACTTCTCGCTCTGATACCACTTGATGAAGGGGACTCCCCTTAATACCACTAGTACACGACAAAAACAAAGAGAAATAATAGAAATTTGCAAGAACAGAAAATTGGCTTCTTATTGGCTCCACAAATGTGGAATTACAAACTTTAGAATTACAATATCAAAGCCACATGGTCATCCCTTACAATAATCTGTAGGACAAAGCCTCAAATAACCACCCAGAATTGCCCTAGAAAACACCACAGGCCTTCCTGAAACAAGAAATTTTCCCCCACCTGAGAAGGTTCCAGAAATCTAGCCATTAAGGCTGACTACCCTTAGCATTTAATTATTTTTTACTTTTATTACACAATGGTTGGCTTTAAATATCTACAAAATATGAGATTAGGTAGCCCAACTTCCTAAAGCCATAACTTTTGAACCATAGCTCTGATTGGCTATTATAACCACTTTTCGGAAAGGGAAGAACGCGATCCACAGTGCCTGACTTGCAAAGCGCTAGTTTGCCAGGGGTTCAACCTCGATTCGGAGCCTCTAAGGTCTTGAAAATTAAGCTCAAAGGTTTTGCACCCTAAAATCTCAATAGTAAATCCTTAATAACTTTGCCAATACAGATGATCTGGCAATGAAATTCAACTGACATTCTTATATGACTAATATGAACCTTCACCTAGAAAATTAGAACATTTGAAGTTCAAACGACCAACTTACTAAAAATAGTAAGTTTCCAAAAATAGCAGCTTTGTATAAAATAGCCCTTATTGAATAGAAAAACACATATTTTTGGGTGATGCAAGATTGCCCTTACACCCAGGATGCTCCTGCATCATACACCCAGGGTAATTTGAGAAGTGACCATGTCAGGTCTCAGGTGTGCAGAAGAAAATCAAGCTGGTCAACCTCCTTCTTTGTCAGCCATGATGAATCTTCTACAGGTCGTCCTCTCCATTTGACCAGATATTTTTCATATGTCATGTTCCTTATGCTTCTGCCAACACGACTATCTAGTATATCTTCAATCTCCTTGGTAGCTAAAGTAGTAGGTGGAATACTCCACTGTGTTTTTGTGACCTCGCCTTTAACACCCCTTCATGGTACTCTATCAAATCTGCAATGTTAAATACTGGTGAAATATTCAACTCAGTAGGCAATTCTACCTCATAAGCATTTCCTAAATCATGACTTTTCAGTATCTTACATGGCCCAAACTTCTTCATTTTCAACTTGTTATATGTACCAACTGGAAAATGCTCCTTCCACAAATGAATCATGACTTCATCCCCAACTTGAAATTTTTTGTGCCTCGTCTCATCTACCTTAGCTTTATACTGTGCATTCATCTTGGTAATTTGCTTCCTCACCTCCTCATGGATGTTCTTCAAATGTTTTGCAAAATCCTTAGCTTCAGCACTACTTATCTCTCGTTTGTCTATCTTCCTCAACTTTGAAGCATTTCTGGGACTACTTCCAAATACAATCTGGAATTGTGATTTACCAGTGCTCCTATTGACAGAATTATTGTAAGCAAATTCTGCCTATGGTAGAATCAAATCCTAGCATGTTGGCTTGTCTCCAACCAAACATCTCAGCAAATTTCCCAAACTCCTATTCACCACCTCTGTCTGTCCATCCATCTATGGATGATGTGATGAGCTGAACTCCAAGTCTGTCTTCAACTTCTTCCATAATGTGCGCCAGAAATATCCAACAAACTTAGTGTCTCGATCTGAAACTATACTCTTTCGCAGACCATGTAGTCTCACCACTTCTCTGAAAAAACAATTCAGCCACATGAATAGCATCATTTGTCTTCTTACAGGGAATGAAATGTGCCATCTTTGAAAACCTCTCAACCACCACAAAAATTGAATCATTTCCCCGCTGAGTTATTGGTAAACCAAGAACAAAGTCCATACTGATATCCTCCCAAGGCTTCTCTGGTACAGGTAATGGTTGATACAATCCTGCATTCTGCTTTGCTCCTTTTGCCATTTGACATACTCTACAACTCCATACAAACTTCTTGACATCTGGCTACAACTGTGGCCAATAATAATTCTCGCTAACCAGAGCAAGGGTTTTATCTCGACCAAAATATCCAGCCAATCCTCCGCTATGCTTCTCCTTGATGAGATTTTCCCTCATAGAACTTCATGGAATGTACAATTCGATCTTTCTAAATAACATTCCATCTTGAATGATGAAATCTAGCCACTTCATCCTGTCTAGAGTAATAGGTTCTATACAAGCTTTCCAAGCTTCACCAAAATCAGGATCCTCTAGATACAAACTCTTGAGTTCCTTGAACCCAAGCACCTTGATCTGCATCTCTGTTAGAAAAAGTTGTCTTCTGCTAAGAGCATCTGCAACTCTATTAGAGTTTCCAGTCCCATGTTTCAAAACAAATGTGTAACTCTACAAAAATTCAACCCATTTCAAATGTCTTTGATTCAACTTTCCTTGACTATTCAAATATTGCAAAGCTTGATGGTCAGTATATAAAACAAACTCCTTAGGAAGCAGATAGTGTCTCCACTTCTTCAATGCCTGAATTTTAGCACAAAATTCCTGATCATAAATAGAATATTTTCTCTTGGTATCATTTAAATTTTCACTAAAATATGCAACACGTTTACCTTCTTGGCTCAAAACAACTCCTATTCCAGTACCACTAGCATCACAGTCTACTTGAAACACCTTATTAAAATCAGGAAGTACTAAAATAGGTTGTTCTGTAACTTTTTTTTTTAACAGTTCAAAACTCTTCTCAGCCCCTTTAGTCCACTTAAACTCTTTCCTATCCCCTCTCATTGTTTCAGTCAAGGGGCCACAAATATTGCTAAAAATTCTAATAAACTTCCTGTAAAAGCTAGCGAAACCATGAAATGATCTTACCTCAGTAGCACTCCTTGGAGTAGGCCATTCTCGGATAGCCTTCACTTTCTCCGGTTCCATTTTCAGTCCTTCTGCTGAAACTTCAAATCCCAGATACACTAACTTCTTCACAAAACTGCACTTCTTCAAATTAATCAATAATTTTTCTTCCCTCAACTTCTCCAAAACCCTACGAATATGCATTAGATGCTCCTCCAATGTCTTACTAAAGACCAGAATATCATCTAGGTAAACAATGACAAACTTACCCAAAAATTCTTTCAAGACCTCATTCATGAGCCGCATGAAAGTGCTTGGTGCATTGGTTAGCCCAAAGGGCATGACCAACCACTTAAAAAGTCCCTCCTTTTTTTTGAAAGCAGTCTTCCATTCATCTCCTTCTCTGATCTGAATCTGGTGATATCCACTCTTCATATCTATCTTTGAGAAGTAGACAGCTCCACTCAAACAGTCCATAATATCATCCATCCACGGCAATGGAAATCTGTACTTGATTGTGATCTTGTTGATAGCCCTAGAATCTATGCACATCCTCCATTCTCCATTCTTCTTTGGTGCTAATACTACTGGCACAGCATATGGACTCAAGCTCTCACGAATCAAACCCTTCTGCAACAACTCTTGCACTTGTCTGTTCAATTCTTCACTTTCTGCTGGTGTCATTCTGTGTGTTGCCTTGTTTGGAAAACTGGCTCTTGGGATCAATTCGATCTGATGACTGATCTTCCTTATTTGTGGTAATCCATCGGGCACATTATCAGATACAATATCCTGAAACTCATTCAACAGATCTGCAACTTCTGCAGGCACATCTTCTACTTCGTCCTTACTAGCTTTGGGAATTAAAGAAAAAAACATATGCTCATGCTTCATACCCTCTAGGAATTTTCTTCCATCAACAAAAGTTATTCTTGCATTACTACATACCTTTTCTTCTGTATTGTTCAGTGATTTTAGCTTATGTCTCACTCCATCCTTTGTCAGGGAATATGTATTTGCACGGCCATCATGTACAACATGCCTATCAAATTGTCATGGCCTTCCCAACAACATATGGCAAGCATCCATAGGTATGATTTCACATAGTACCTTATCATAGTACCTTCCAATCTTAAACTTTACTAGGCACTATTCATTAACCATGACCTTTTGGTCATCCTACACCCAGGCGATCCAGTATGGATGTGGGCATTTTTGCCTCTTGAGCTTCAACTTTGTGACCATCTCTTCTGACACCAGATTGTCAGTACTTCCACTATCAATAATCACATCACAACACTTATACTCATACTTGCACATAGTGCAAAACAAGCTCCTCCTTTGCTCAGGTTCATTTTCACCACTCAGCAGGACTCTTCTATTAACTAGGACTTCTCCTCCTTTAGCATCTTCAGAATGAGATGATTTTGAATCTTCATCCACATGTGCAACTCTAGCGTGACCATCATTTCTCCTATCTGCCCTTCCTTGGTGTTGAGGACATTCATATGCACTATGACCTTCTTCTCCACAGTGAAAACATGTTCCACGGAAGCCTCCTCTTCCTGATCTTTGTCCTCGTCCTCTTCCTCTTTGATCTCTATTATTTTGATTGAAATTATTTCCCCTCTGAACCTGACTACTACTGGCCTCATCCTTCTTTTTCTTATCTTAATTTCGGCCTCCATAAGATCATCCACCAGTTCGTCCACCGCTATCTCTTCCCCTTTGCCTACTTTCAAACTTCTTGTTCAACTTTTCCTCTACCTTTACGGCAAACTGGTAGGCCTCTTCAATACTGTTCATTTAGATCAGGTTCAACTCCTCGTGAATTCTCGGCCTCAACCCATTAAGGTAACAGGAAAATTTCTCCTTGTCAGCTTCCACATGGCCTGTTCAACTGAGGATTCGATAGAACTCCTCTGTATACTCTTGGACAAATTTTCCCTGCTTGCTTCAAACCTTGCATTTTCTTCAGTAGATCGAGCTCATACTCAATAGGAATGAACTGTTTCTTCAATTTATTCACCATCCGATCCCATCTTGTGATTTTCTCCTTTCCTCTTCTATTTCGATCCAACTGAATCTCTTGCCACCAGATCTTTGCATGACCCTTCAGTCGGGCCTTCACAAATTTGACCCTATCAGGATCCTCAATATCTTCATACTCAAAATATTCTTCTATTTCATTGATCCAGTCGATCAACTCTTTTGGGTTAAGATTTCCCAAAAATGTGGGAACCTCAAGCTTAGGTCTTTTCCTGATCTTGGAAATGGCCCAGAAAAGCCTTTCCTCCTCTTGGTTCAAAGTTTCACCTTCATGATCAAAATCTACTTCTACGTCGGCTTCATCCTCACTTTCTTCTATTACGGAAAGATTCATGCCTCTGCGAATCTCTTCCTACAATGCTTACACTTGTCTCTAGACGGCTCTAACCTCGGGTGGTACATCTCTGACTCTTCTGCCATGCTCCCTTCGTGGAGGCATTTTTGCACTTATCACTGAAACCCTAACCACGGTCCTGGTGCAAACTGCCTCACAGTCGGCGATTTGTCTATACACTCAGGAACTTCTCGCTCTGATACCACTTGATGAAGGGGACTCCCCTTAATACCACTATTACACGACAGAAACAAAGAGAAACAATAGAAATTTGCAAGAATAGAAAATTGACTTCTTATTGGCTCCACAAATGTGGAATTACAAATTTCAGAATTACAATATCAAAGCCACATGGGCATACCTTACAATAATCTATAGGACAAAGCATCAAATAACCACCCAGAACTGCCCTAGAAAACACCACGGGCCTTCCTTAAATAGGCAATTTTCCACCGCCCTAGAAGGTTCCAAAATTCTAGCTATTAAGGCCGACTACCCTTAGCATTTAATTATTTTTCACTTTTATTACACAAGGGTCGGCTTTAAATATTTACAAAACATGAGATTAGGTAGCCCAACTTCCGAAAGCCATAACTTTTGAACCATAGCTCTGATTGGCTATGATAACCACTTTCTGGAAAGGGAAGATCGCGATCTATAGTGCCTGACTCGTGAAGCGCCAATCAGCCAGGGGTTTGATCTCGATCTAGAGCCTCTAAGGTCCAGAAAATTGAGCTCAAAGATTTTGCACCCTAAAATTTCAACAGTAAATCCTTAATAACTTCGCCAATACAGATGATCTGGCAATGAAATTCAACTGGCACTCTTATATGACTAATATGAACCTTCACTTGGAAAATTAGAACATATGGATTTCAAACAACGAACTTACTAAAAATAGTAAGTTTCCAAAAATAGCAACTTTGTACAAAATAGCCCTTATTGAATAGAAAAACACATATTTTTTGGTGATGCAAGATTGCCCTTACACCCAGGATGCTCCTGCATCAGTTATAAGACCATAAAACTTTGGAAGAGCAGCTGTGGGTATATTCTTGAGATTAGCATTGTTTATAAGGCATGGGAGAGGAAATGGGAAAGTAGGATGGGCCATTACTGGAGGTATTTGATTGTGGGGTTGCTGCTGGAAAGGAGCATTGGCTACTAGATTGTTAGCGTTAGGTGGATTTGGGCTAGAATTATCTAGAAATCTGGCAAAGATTTCTGCAAAAGGTCAGAAGCCAATTACGTCAAATGGTTCTTCTCTAGAGGAAGATGTTGTAGGAAAGTCAGGGCTTGCGTCCTCAAAGGGTAACTCAACTTCTTCAATTTCCTCGTTCAAATTAGCAGGCTTTGCTGGGAGAAATCTTCCATATTCATCTCGTCGCCTTTCTCTTTGATGCATGCAATTGAATTCTTCACACTTTTGAAGCAATTTTTAGAGATATAAATCTAAAAACTAATCTAGGAATGAAAAATTACTAGAAAATGTTCCTAGCTTGACACCATCCCCGGCATCGGTGCCAAAAATGAACCGCCTCACAATAGGTGTATAATAATCATGCTCAAGGCCTTTCTTAGGAATGGTTCATTCAATCTAAGGACCATTTTTCCTATTATGAGGTGCATTTAACTTGTCAACCCAGGGATGTATACTTGAAATGGTCGGCACGATATGTGCACTAGGTTCCTTAAGGAGTCATTCTGCTTATGCTGCAGGAAGGTAAAAATGCATAAAAAAAACCTACACTAGCATTGTAGGAAAAGAATACATTTATCTTCTTACTGGAATGAATGCTAGAAATCGCAACTCTACTGAAACCTAAGATTTCAACCTAAAACATCCATTATAACTATTCTTGCAGATGCTGCAGGAACACTCATAAGTTGCGATGCTGCAGGAAGAAATTGTAACTTCTATCTGAAATACTAGAAATGCTTGGAAATGCTGGAAATAAAATCTATTCTATTGTAACCTATTCCACCTCCCAAGTGGGCCCCCTTGGTCCCTTTCTACTAAACTATGAACACAGAATGTAAACCAAGAACTATTTCATTGCGTTTCAAAAACTCATTACATAAAAACAATACATGGAACTTGAAACAGATTGCTGTGAAAATACAACAATGTTCTTCCAAAACCTTTTCTCTGATTTTTATCTCCCTTCAAACTATCAATCCAATCCATATATATAGAGGATCGAACATTATTACAAAATAGAAAGGAAAACCATCTTGCTGAAAACATGTTAGAGAAGAATATGGAAATACAACAGCCCGCGGTGTGGGTAATGAAACTTGGATGACCAATTCAATGTACTAAGTGCAGATGGAATATAGGCATGCTACATCCTTGCATCCTCTAATAATGGGTCCATTGTAGCAGCCATGTTTTCCTTGTGCTGTAATGATCACTACACCATACCTAGTCTTCAACGGTCTTCTTTGAATACTGTTGACCACTCTCCAGCCACTTCTCTCCTGCCAAGTTAGTTATGACGTTGAAATATTCATCCAACAAGCTTAATCAAATTAAATATCTAGATGTTAGAACATATTTTCTAATGGTTTTATTAAATACTTCATTATATGTATAATATTAGAAAAGTATGTCAAAAACGTCTACCCATGGTTTAACAGTTTTATCTGGACTTTTATCACAAGTTTTGACAAAAATAATGACAGATCTTATGAAAAGAAGTTTGACAAAAGTGATGACCGAGACTACAGAAGTAACCAACACTCTAATATAAGAGATAACTGAGACTACAAGGACAAAGGAAAGAAGGCTTGTTACTTGGTTGAGAACAAAGCTGAAAATATTGACACTGAGTCTGATGAAGATATTGAGGTAGTATTTGTTGCTATGAAGGACGATTCAGATGAAGAAGAAAGGTATGTTGAAACTACAGTCATATCTAAAGTTAGAAAAAATGATGTCTGTATTATTGATAGTGT
Source organism: Thuja plicata (assembly GCA_018584345.1). Classification (NCBI taxonomy): domain Eukaryota; kingdom Viridiplantae; phylum Streptophyta; class Pinopsida; order Cupressales; family Cupressaceae; genus Thuja; species Thuja plicata. The sequence continues at coordinate 862,286 of MU224758.1, forward strand.
CTGTACTCACCACATGACTAGAGATAATGAAAATTTTGAAACTTTTCAATATTTAATGGTGGATCAGTTAGGATGGGTAATGACTCACCTTTTCTAGTGGAAGGAAAAGGAACCATCATGTTGAATAATCTGATCATATGTGAAAATAAATATTGGGTGAAAGGACTTAACTATAATCTATTGAGTGTTTCACAACTGAATAACACAAGACACCAAGTTGCATTTGAGAACAAAAAGACAAAGATGTATAATGGAACAGGAAGGTTGATCGGTACTGGTTAAAAAACAATTTATTAGCTAGAAATGAAGACATTTGGTTGTGGCATAAAAGGTTATGTCATGTGAATTTTTACAACATGGTTAGGATAAAAAAGAAAAGGAAAGTAAGAGGCTTACCGAGCATGTCAAAACTTGACCATGTCATGTGTAAGAATTGTCAAAAAGGAAAAATGACAAAGTCTAGTTTCAATATAAAAACCTACACATCTAATGCCATTCTAGAGTTATTCCATATTGAATCATGTGGACCAATGAGAACAAAGAGCTATTATGGTGATAGATACTTCATTCTATTTGTTGATGATTATTCTAGAATGATGACTATCATGTTCTTAAAAGACAAATCATAAGCATTTCAGATGTTCAAATGGTATAAAGCTATAGTTGAAAAACAAAGTGGAAAAGAACTAAAATTTTTAAGATCAGATAGAGGAGGAGAATTTATTTCTGATGAATTCACTAACTTTTGTAATGAGCATGGAATTACAAGACATGTTTCTACACCAAGAACACCATAGAAAATTGGGATTGCTGAAAGGAGAAATAGATCAATTATTGATTGTTCTAGAACACTGATGATTGAAAAAGCCATCACACAAACATTCTGGAGAGAATCTGTAAGTACTATTGTCTATACACTAAACTAGGTTCAATTGAAGAAAGACACCAATAAGACACCTTATTAGCTATGGTATGGATACATACCAAATGTGAGTTACTTTACAATTTTTGGAAGTCAATGTTATATATTGAAAGATTATAGAAATGGGAAGCTTGAATCTGAAAGTGATGAAGGAATATTTCTAGGACATTCTACCAAAATCAAAGCTTATAAATATCTTAACAAATCCTCTAACAAAATCATTGAAAGTAAAATTGTTAAAGTGGATGAATTTGCTGAGAAAAATGATGAGGAAAGAAGGAAACATAAGATTACAACATATTTCTCTACATTAAAGAAATTGACACTCTGCCTGAGCAACATTGTAATGCTACGGAGTGTCAAATCAATGCAACTACAATAGGTTGCACTCTCTAAGAATCAGGAAAATGAACACAATGCTGACTCGAGTGATGATGATCATAATGAAGATCAAAATAATGATCAGAATGATGAACAAAGATATGAACCTATAATTTCTATATTTTCTAGAAGACACCATCTTCAAGACCAAATCATTGGATACAAAAGAGCTAGAACAAGAAAAATAAGTAAGTTACTAAACACTAGATGTTTGATTTGTGATTTTGAGCCTAAATCTGTTAATACTGCACTTGAGAATCAAGAATGGGTTAGTGCTATGAATAAAGAGATCTGAAAGATTGAGAATAACAAAACATGAACATTAGTACCTAGACCGAGTGACAAAAATGTCATTGGTACAAAATGGATATTCAAAAACAACTGAATACGAATGGAGAAGTCACAAGGAGCAAAGCAAGATTGGTATGCAAAGGGTGATGGAAGTGGTCCAAGGTGTGCTCGCACAAACTCCACTAAGGACTCCACTTGTCCTAGTCTTCTTAGGATCCCAATCTCACTTATAAGACCCCAATAGTATTAATTATCCAAGCCTAAGAGTATCCTAATTCAACTCCAAGAGTTAGTCTCCTTGTGCTTAACCTTGAAGGAGAACTATCAATAATTGTGCCTCAATTCTTCACTCTAACTTGAAGGATTCCAAGTAAAAATCCTTCATATCAACTTCACCAATGCTACAAGGGTTTTTTCCACCATAAAAAATTCCTTTGAAATCCTTCCAACTCCATTGGAATGGGTCTTCAAACTCTAATCACTCGAGTTCAAGATTGATTCTCAATTTTGGTCCTATTAGGCCTAATTGCACAATTAGCCCTATCCAGAGGGTTTTTCTGGACTCTTTCCCAAAACTTGAAAATAACCCCTTAAAAAAAATTAGGATTTGAATACCCTTTTCCAATACCTAAAATATTTTTAAGGTCTTAAGTCCCTAATTCATTCGTACAGTAGTTTCCTATAATGTAGGGCAAATAGGGCTAGTTTGGTTCCTAAAATATAGTCTACTGATTTCTATCTAGAAATCTATCTAGATGGATTGGAAAAGACCTTAGCTCTCTGTTAGGGATCTATAGGACATTAGGGATTCTGAAACCACACTTGGTTTAATCCTCTCAAATACTCCCTTGCATATGCATTCAAAATTCTCCTTGTCATACACCTAATTGGACAGTCATTGCTCGCCGAGGGCATGACCTTAAAATTAGTAAACTGGCTCACCAGACCTCCTAATTGATTATTTAAATTGTATAGAGTCTCCCCTACCATATTAATCCACACACTCAAGTTTTTCATGGTTGGATTCTATGGGGGAGCCATGAAACTAAAATTCACTCTGTCTCCTACAACAACTACACTAATTACTAAACAATTTACAAAGCCTAACTAATCAAATCTAAATAACTTTTCCACTGAATGAAAAATTCCTAAAAATAACTCTATAACACAAATCCACCACTAGGACAAGATATTCAATCCATTAAAACACTTCTTCACTCAAGACAAGTTGATTGTTGCAGAAAACTAGAATAGAGAGCTTCTATTCACTTCAAAAATTGTTGTTACATCACACACTCCCTCGGGAAATGAGCCTCAAGGTATCTAAATATGCCTCCTCTATGTTTTTAGGCTACCAACATTCATATCCCTTCCCTACTTCAAAGGGAATCAAAAGCTGTCAATGTTGCATGCAACATTTGCAATATTGCAAATGTTGTCATGACAACATTTTAGCATCTTTTGCATTAATGTTGCAAACAAACTTTCTCGACCTCTATCTCATTTCAAATGATGAATAAACACTATTTAAGACTTTTTAGGTACTTTTCACATCTTTCCTAAGTCTAGAACACTTTTAGACCACATTTTCCACTTTAGGCCTAAATAACACTAACTCCTAGAATGCACTAAAAAATAGATTGGATTGAGTACTAACTACTAATCCATCTAGTTACACACAAAGCAATACCTTCTATTGGTATTAAAAATTACAATAGGGTTTTTGAGTACCTTGTTAAAAATTTTGCATTCTGACCCCTTATGAGTGTTTTTAGAGCCTTTTTTTTGTGATGAAATTCTGAAGTTTTTCATACATGTCAGGTGTTCATCACTCTTTTTTTGTCATAAGAAGATATCCCAAGTCATTAGTTTCAAGTTTTGAGTCAATTAGTGATGTCTTTTTTTGAGCACTTTGTTGGTCTTATTTCATGTTCCTGGGTCAGCCTTGTAAAATTTTGAAGTTTCCTATCATGTTTATGCTCAAAGGTTTAAACTCATGGTTAAAATTGTTCTTATGCCTCTGCAAATATTGTTTTAAGCCCTTAACCTAGCTAAAGTGCTGAAAACCCTTGTTTCATGTCTCAAGGTGTAAATTTGGTCCTAAAACCCTAAGCATTGAAATAAGTTTCTAATTTTATGTTACCTTTTGCCACTTAAAAGTCATGTCTCGAATGGGTTCCTTTTAAAATATTCATATTCATTAAGTTGTTGGTCCTAACATCATGGTCCTATATTATTCCCTAAGTTCAAAGTCCACAAATGTTTTAATTAAAATTCATTATCTATCGTGCAAGTGTGTTTTAATCTAACGACCTGCTTAATGGCTTAAAGGCAAAGTGCACAAAATCTATCACTTAAGCGATTAAGCCGTGACGCCACGTGTCTTTGGTGGGTCTGATGGTTATAAAGGTTCTCAGTTAATCAATGGACAGATCTTGTTTCATCGGATGGTAGACTTAATCGCTTAATCCCAATATGATCGACATCTATCATATAAGCGATTAAGTCTGAGCGAAACATGTCAAAAGGAATGATGTGGGTCCTGTCACAGGCAATATAATAGAGATTAAAGCTTATAAATATCTAACGGTGGACTTAATTACTTATTGCCAAGATGTGTGACATCTATCAATTAAGCGATTAAGTGGTGATGATGCATGGTAAAAAAGGTGGGTCTTGTATAGCGTAGAGATCATGTTAAAGAAAGTGCAAGTTTGAAAAGATCGGACGGCTTGCTTAATGGCTTAAGGAGAAAGTGATCGAGATATAGCAATTAAGCCATTAAGCCATGTTGACACATGTCCTATTTGATGAAGTAGCAGTCGTAGTCAGTAAACTCAAGGTGAGATAACCTACAACCAGGTTAAGATGAATCTGATGGTTGACTTGATCACTTAAGGAGAAAGTGATCGAGATCTAGTGTTTAAGCGATCAAGTCATGCTGACATGTGTCCTAGATGGATAGTTGTTTTTGGGAAAAGATGAGAACTATTAGATGAAGGAAAGCTTGTTGAAGATCTACGGTCCATATTCAAAGTTCTTAAAATGATCCTTAGTGAGACGTTAAGCCACAAGTTTTGAACTAGGAGAATTGATTGCAGAACGTGTGGCCACTTCAGTTCAATTCAATGCAAAAAATGATTTGATTGAAGCCATATAATTCATTGTTCCAAATTGAAGCCATTATAATTCATCAAAATCATTCAAGTGAAGATTAGAATTACAGTAATCTTGAGCTCTTTGTGAAAAATTGTAGAATAGGTAAGTCTTCTATCATACAGTGGAAATTCATATTTCCATTAAGATTTAAAATTTGAAAAGGTCTCAGAATTCTTGTTTAAATCTGAACATCATCCCTGTAAGAAGCCTTAGATTCAAAATATGGCCCCTAGGATTGAATTCTCTATAAAGGTAGAATATCTAGATAGAAATGCTAGAGATGACCTTCTACAACAGTTGAGTGGGTCCATAAGTGATGCTACCCAGGCTAATAAAATAGTTCCAACACATCCCCGTTTTAGAGTCAGGGAGGGTTTGTATGATACAGGTAGATGGGCCAAGGATCCTAGGACTAGCATAAATTTTTTGAATTTGTTTAAAAATACTTACAGTCAGAGGAATTCTCCCTCCTCAGATTGAAACATATGGGATCTTAATGTGGGAAAATTGATAGTGCCCAGGGTATTTATGGATACAGACCTTTTTACCTTGATAGCAAATACATATGACAGGGTATCCAAGGTTTTAAGAGACACAAAGGGAAATGTGTTGTTGACTGTCATAGCCGATGAAATTAGAAGGATATTCAAATTAAGTGACCTATCCATTCAAATGGATGACATTGATTTCAACTATTTTAAACAATTCTACCAGACTCAGAAGGAGTACTACAGGAATGAGGCTTTAAAAGGATATTTCAATAAGATAGGGGATTTGATTGTTATGGGCCCAAACACACCAGAGCCATTCAAACTAGACTATTATAATAGTAAGGCTAGGAAAATGTATAGTGCTCTGTGCCTTGTGTTAGGAGAAGATGAAGAAGAAACAATACATATTCATATAATGCTTATGTTTGTTCAGATTTTGCATCCCCATTTTTTCTGTAGTTTTTTATTGTGCTTCTTACATTGCTGAGCTAATGCATGAGGGTTTAATAGGCATCAAAGATAAAAATATACTAAAGCCAATGGGGTGGTATTCTCTAATGATGCACATGATTTTGTTTAATAGTACTAATATCTTTGAAGAAGAAATGGACCTCACTAAATTTTAGGATGATGAGGATTTTCCTGTCCAACTGTGGACTGCTGATTTATCCTGGGATAGAAAGGAAGCCAGTGATGTAAATTTTGATATCATTTTTTCTACTAGGCTTAAATCCTTGTTATGTAAACAAAAACTTAGGATCCATACAAATTTGATGAGATTATTAAGGCCTATGGAGTATGCCCCTGAATTGAAAATTGTCCACAATTAGGGAGATCTCATCTTGTGCCCTATCTCCATAGTTATCAGAGTTTATGGATTCAGGGGAAACCCTAATGTTCTACCTTATAGAGTGCCACTAAAGATCAGAATAGAAGAAATATGAGGCAAATTTGTGGGTTACAAGAAGAAGCCTTAACAAGCAAAATGAAGAGAAGTATTTTCCCTACCCTCACCAAAGCCCACCACTTCATCATTACACAAGGTGGATGGACGCAATTTGATAAGTATTTTGAGCCATACCATCTAGCAACATCTGTGTCAAGGTGTGCAGACAATGAAGGATTCATTATGGACATGTTCAGGAAAAGAACCAAGTGCCTAGCACTAGAACACCAATTCAATTTTCTAGAGGAAATTATAAGGAATGTGTTTGATCTAAATGACCAGGAGGTTAGGAAAGAAAAATGGATGTGTATAAGAAATCTTTGGATTTTATCCATAATTTTGATAGGTCATATGATCCTTTGAAGGTATTTTCACCCTGGGATAAAAATATTGAGTCTCTTATGAAAATGTTTGAAGATATCATGCAGACTCTCAACCAGAAGAAAAACAAAGTAATAGAAACTAAGCCAGAAAAAGCTAAGGCTATTATGAGAAAACTTACATAGGGAAGGGTAGTCCCACCTAGAAATTATGTGGATTACAAAAGGAGAGGGTACAGTATGATTATGCTCATGATTGACAAATCTTCTGATCAAAAGGGGAAAAGGCTAGAAGATATTAGCACCCAAAAGATGCCTTCTCCAAAGAGGAAAAAAATAGAAGGAAATGAACTAGCAAGTGATGTATACTCCCCTTCCCAGTCCCCTATGCAAATGGATAACCAAGCTATTGCAAAGCAATTGGTCCAAATGGGAAATACAGGGAAAGTTTTTGTTATAGCACATGAGCTACAAGGAGTGCTAGAGTCACCTAGGCATGCAAAACAGGATCTTAGAGTAGGAGAGTTTGCAGGGAAGGAGATGGACCCTGTAACCAAACAGGCCCATGAAGAATTTCTTTTTGATGATAGTTTTGTTAAGGCTAGAGCCTTCATTCAATTACTATAGAGAACCCATATTGATGAATTTAAGGATAGGTGTCACAAGTTGCAAGAATCTCAGCCTAGCTAGACCAAAGAAAACATTGAAAATGAATTCAAACAAGAAATGATCACTAAGTTTGACAAGATAATGTAGGAGATTTGATTCTGAATAGTTGATTGATTGTATGTTTGTCATTGATGACAACATATAATACACAGTAGTACTTCTGTGTGTACTTATCAATATGATGACATGAAGACCAGCCTAGATAGATACATGTTCTTGACATGTTTACTATGCTATGTTCATACACACAGACCCAGATATGAAATTTTAGTAAAGATATATAATTCTGTTATTGACGGTTACAGTTCTGGAAGAATAACGGTTTAAGGCCAACATATGTAACATGTCGATCAAGTTCCGCCTATCTTCAGGATATGTTTGTGTATATTCATGATGAGTTATGAGTTGTTGATATTAGTCTAAACGTGCCAAACATATTTCAAGAAGATTGCAAAGTTATCATTAATTTGGTGAAGCTGACTTAGTGAAGCGACGCGTCTATTCAGTTGGTACTTGCACGGTTGTAATTATGCTTGCACGCTTAGTAGAGCCAACAAGGATGTTAAGAAGAGTTTTCCTACAGGTCCCATGATCTCATACTTGGTGTATGTACTTATAGAAGGTCATTTGTGTTGAGATTGAAGAATATCAATCTACCCAAGAACACCTGCATGCATAGCTATTACAAACAGAATGAAACAGACAGAAGAGAGAAGGATTCAGAAAGCTATGGCGGCCGATAGGCCAGAGACTGCAAACCCATTGTGAAAGAAA
>MU224758.1:878097-917270 GCA_018584345.1 Thuja plicata
TATAGAAGGTCATTTGTGATAAGAAGAGTTGTGAAAGCCAGAGATTGACAAGCAGAGCAGAGTGTTGATACAACAGAGCTATATTTATCATATGTTGATAATATAGATGTTTATGTTGAAGCATTCAAAATATAGATTATATTTTTATATTGCTTTACAAGAGGTTAAAGAATCGGCGCATAAAAGGAACTAATCAAACAAGCAGTGTCACAAACAGTAGTTCATCTTGTTGATACAATGTGTATCAAATAACTAGAAGGTTGTAGCCTTCACCACTTGGACAGTGAGTCCTCCACCCCTAACAGGGTTATTGTAAAAGACTCCTAGTAGGGTCCAACCCTTAAAAAGGTCACTATACTACTGCATTGTAATGTACAACTCCTAACAGGGTTGGAAGATCTTTTAACAGGGATCACTATAAATAGTATAGTTCTTTGTGGGTACTAATTCCCATCAGGGTTTTTACCATTTGGTTTCCCCATAACCAAATTGATGTGTTGTGTAAAGTGTTATTTGTATGTGCATTTACTTTGTATCAATCTAGATTAATAAGTATAAGATAAACATTTAAAGTTGCATATAATTGATTCAGCCCCCCCCTCTCAGTTATCTCTCAAGTATTCTAACAGATAACCCCTGAAGAGGGAAGGGAGTTGGTAAAGAAAAAGGGAGTCCTTATCTTACCCTAGAGGGATTTGGCTGATGCCATTATGTTTGATGCTATAAGAAAGGAAGCCAAACCATTGAACACTACTGGAACATCAATTGGTGCCCAGTGTAGTTAAGATCATGTAGCACTAGCAATTTGGTCCTTGAAGAAGAAAAATAGAAAGAGAACAAATGAAGTTGATCAAGCTGAGGATACAAGCAGCCTCATTCTAAAAAGAAATTCAGATACCTTAGGTGTGGAGGCAGCTAACCTTACTTTACAAACTACTAATTTAAGATTGAAGGTAGCTGATAATCAAGAAGATTCTTGTAAGAACTTAACACAAAAATATGAAGTTATTCTGAAAGCTTACAATGATGAAAGGGTCAAGTCTATACAAAAAGATGATAGAATTGCATTCCTTGAGGGAAGGCGAAGAGTACAATTAGTTCCACAAAATAGGATTACGCAAGACCCCCATCAACATTCCTCATCTTGTCCTATCATTAATTATCCTCCTTCCCCTGCAACATCTAATTTTACCACACTAGAGGAAGTTGAGCAAGAAAAGGCCAGATTGAAATCTGAAAGAGCAGAGCTGGAAAGACAGAAGAAAGAATGGGTTGAGCATTCAATAGCCTTCATAGAAGTGGAGGCACGGGTAAAGAAAAAATATGTAGATAAGATACACAACACTCTTATGCATTGTACACATGAATTGGTGCCCACTACTATCTATGATCAAGGTAAGAAAATTGTTAGTATGACAAATGAACATAATGAAGACAAAGACAAGTTAGAGAAATTGGTAAATAAGTGGAAAGGGAAGGGAGGAGAGTTAAAATTATTCCACACCACTTGTAAGAAGGAGAATGATGTTGACATAGTCCTGACTAGCACTCATAAATGTGTCAAACTACTCATGGACATGGATATAAGAAGGGACATTGTCATAAGAAAAATAATGGCCCTAAAAAGAGAATATTCACAAGATAGGTATGAGATGTTCCCAATTCTTTCAGAAAAATGGAATGATCAAAGATGAGGTGTTATGGCATTGACAAATGAATGAAGCATTTACGGTTAGAGTAAACAACATAATAACCTTGGAAAGTACACTACTATTTCTTCAAATAGTTGAGATAGTTGGCAAGGCCATATCATTTTTAGAATTTTGGTTAGATGAGATTGAAAATGCATATACCACTTGGAAGGAGATCAACAACATAAAAGTTGAAGTCCTTAGCTTCAATTGGCCAAGTGATGAGGTGTACACTTCCTGGAAAAAAAAGTACACAATAGTTGATCCAGGTGAAGGCGAGGACATGCAAGTGGATGATGAAGCCCAACGGAGTGGTTGATATAGCTGGAAGTCAAGACCCTACATTGCCAGCATCAAAGATAATATATTCCAGATGGATCCCTCCAAGAAAATACAATCACCATGTGGTCATAGAACAAAGAATTAGTTGGAATATCTTGTAGCAAAAGTCATTATTCTGTCCACTTGTTATTTTATCTTATTTAGCTCTGAATTTTGTCTTATAGCTTAGTCATTCAAAGCTTGTTGCATCCTTGATCTTTAAGGATTCCAAGATGACTAATGCTAACTATAAATAGAAAGTTTTAATATATTGTAAAGGATGATAAAATCAAAACTGCGAGGCTAGCTTTTGAATTGTGTCTAAGTCTCAAGTTTTCAGTGAAATTTGAAATGTATTGAAATCAAAGGATTATTAATAAAATATAATGGAATTTCTAGTCTCACATCATTGATATCTTTTTGCATTTACATTTAGCACTTGTATGTTTAATTTGTAAGGCATTTTAAATATACTAGTTATAAGGTAACTGTGTTGTTATTTGTGAGTTGCTTTCAAGGAGGGTTTAAATATTGCAAATAGTTCCAGAGGGTTAGGGTTTTATGCATGAATTTTATATAGGGGTTTGAGAGTGAGAGGATAGTCTATAAGGCATTATATCTGAAGTTTTACTTGTATTTCAATTAATTATCTCTGGTGATTGTATGTTTTCTTGTGACTCTAAGGCCCAAGATTAGGCAGTGGTCAAGTTCTGATAAGTAATCATTATCATCAAATCAATCAAATATTAATCAATCTTTACTTTCTGTTATCTAAAGTATACATGTTTAGATAATTTTCTTGAATACAATTCATCATGGTGATTCCTTGAAGAGAGAATAAATAGGTTATCCTTCCTAAGCCAAGTGGCCTAAAAAGAAGAAAGATCATAAATCCTTGATCCACTGTCAGATTTGTTGAAAATCAGTAGTCTGTTGAAGGTGCACTCGCCTGGGTTTGTGGAGCCCAAAGTGTAGAAGGAATTTTATCCTTTTCCCTGTATGAATCTGAATTTGCAAACAAAGAGTCAAGAATTTATTTCTATATATTGATTCTACAAGAAAAAGTGCTAACACACTTATCCATTCCGCATTTGCTGATTAAGGTGTCAAATTGTTGTAACTGACACTGTTTGCATCTGAATAATTTGTGTCCTTTTGTGTTTCATAGGTCACCACTTTGGGAATTCTTAACTTGTATATCATAGAGATTATGTTCCAAAATCCAAGCCATTTAAATTCAATTTGATAGGTTTTTAGATTCCCTAAATTTGGTTCTCCAGAACTGTCAAAATTTTGTGTTTTGCCCAGATTTCTAAATAGTGTACTTTGAGGTCTTCCAAGTTGTATTCGGTTGAATACCCTACATAATTAAATTTTCCCCCATGTTGCAAAGATGAAAGTGTATCTACCTGAAGAGTTTTAGATTGGTGCCAATCTAGTTATCCACTTTCCCAACTTGATTCCAAATCCAAATTCTACATATTCACAGAGTTTAAAATCAAAAAAGTTGTAAGGTGCTAACTTTACAGATTTGTACCAGTTGACCAGTTCACTTTCAATGCGATTTAGTTGAAGATTTATGTTACATGTGTGAAGGTGAATCATGTTAAAGAGGTTTAGATTATGAAGGTTCTTCTTGATGACTTTATGAATCAAAATTTAAAGATAGTTTGTGCAGATTAACAGTGTAGAATAGAATGAAGTTTGCAGAATGGTCATTTTCAGAGAGTGATAAATTTTTGTCTGAAAGTTGTTTTCATGAAAAAATTCTAACACCATTCTCATTTCATGTAAATTTAATATCTAACTCGGTTGTGATGTTTTCAGAGCATATTTTGGTAATCTTGCAATGGCTGATCTAAATGAAGTTTATGTTGTTTTAGCATTTGCACTTGCATAGTATTTTGAAATTGCTAAAGTTTGATTAGTTGCATCTTTCACCTGAAGTTGATTCCGGCGAAGCCCTTTTGCATACATTTTCATTGTGGACGAATGAGTCATTTCACCAATTTATATATCTTCAAGAAGTGATCTAATGTCTTTTCAAGTTGCATTTCTGGTAGTGTTTGCATAAGTTTGAATACTTTAATTTGCAGATTGGATAAAGTTGCCCACTTTGAGTTTTATTATCTTTTGGTGTGAATGTTTTCAAGCCAATCCAGTTGGTGAATATTTTCATATGCTAGAGATGAATGTACATTCCGATTCCCATGGTTGTAAAGTGTTATTCAGTCAGTTTTCAAGGCTTGTTCCAGAAGCTACTTGCAATTAGTGAGTCCAATTTGCAGAATTGTTAAAATTGATTGATTGATAGCTAGTTCACTATCTTGGGATCCAAATGCACTAAAGACTACACTTTGATAGACTGAGGGTGAATGTGGTTTTTAGAATGTTGATCTTCAAGTTAAGACTCTAAAGACCCAGATGTTATTATTGAGATTCATTGATCTTGTAATGTGGTTTTTCTTTTAAGTATATTATTATTTTAAGTCATTTGTGATTTAAATAGTGGTATTTCTAAATCAGAAGTTGAGGTTTGGATGACCTTGGAGAATAATAGTGGAATGAACCTTTTGTCTGAACCATCATTCTCAGACTCTACAACTATCAGAGGGCCGCCTGCACAAATTGATAGAGAACATGTTAAACAAAGAAGATCATAGGGATGGAAAGAGAAAGCATTTAAAAGTATTAAGATTAAAACATATAAGAACTTGGTTTGATTCCAGTCTTGTGCAGAGCATTATGGAAACAAAAAACAAAACATTTAAAACTATTAGTAAATGCATATGGCATCAAATTTAGAGAAAGATGCATGAACATAGAGTGAAAGCCACGCAGGCAATGGAGAAGTAGAATACAAAATGTTGCAAGCTGTAAATTATTGCTGGATTGCGCAACATTTGAAGGAGAAGTTTTCAAAAACAAAGATTGAGGAGATCATGCGCAGAGAAAAGAAGAAAGTGATTCATTTTTTTTTTTTACATTTTAATAAAAAATTCAAGATCTGCACAAGGCATACCAAGTTGGATGATCATGCAGCCTTGAGGATACCTTGTGCAAAAAAGTGGGGGTTAATGTGTATTGAAAATAAAAACTTTCAAGCAAATAGCAATTGCAATGTAATTCAAAAGACTGTTGTGCAGACAATGGAGGAGTAAAAAATTTTCATTCAAATGCCAATGTTAAATGGTACATGGAAGCATGAAATAAGAAGCATGCACTAGTTTTAAGGAAATTTGTGCATCATCTGGAAACAAAGGTCTACACAGCAAAGAGGAAGATGTTTTGAAAAAACATTTAAAATAATAAAACTCCATTTGCATAGAGGTTGCACTGGATTTTATGGAAGCAAAGATGTTAGAAAAAATTTAAACAGAAAATTTCATGGGTGCATGTGCATATTTACAAGGAGAAAAGGTTTTTTGAAAGTAATGAAAACCATAAAACATGAGTTGTGCATCATTGTAGTGGAAGAGTATAATTCTTTCAAAAAACAAACAATGCAAACACCATGGCAAGAGCCAGCGTAGCATGTGGGGATTGTATTTGGTAAACAAGTTTAAAACAAAAAATTGCAACACCATATGCACATTGCAAACCATGCATTGATTTGAAGGGGGGTTTAAAAAAAAGTTTTAAATAGAAACCATATGTAGGGGGTGTTAGTGTTTTTTATTGTATCCCTTAGTTCTAAAAGAGACAATGCAAACCAGACCTATGGATTTTTTTCCATCTTGCAAGATTTAGCTCATTCCTACAAACTAAGGGGAAAGAAAAGACTAATTGATGAGGATTTAATCCTCCTTATTCTTCAAGCTCCACACACTCAGGTAGGTAAACCTAAAACAAGCTAAAATCTGCATACATAAACACTCTTTCACTATAATCCTTTATGCAGATATGAAAAATAGTGGATAGTTATCAGACTTATAAAACATGGGAGTTCAACTCAACTAGTCTTATATAGGATCCTACCTATATGATCTGCTAAGAACTAGGGAAATGGTCAATGTGACAAGGATGAAATCCTTCTTCTCTTTGAATTCTAGACTCAGGCAGGCTAACCCATGGATTTCTTCTTTAAAGAAACTAACATGTACCCTTACATTCATAGAATGTAAGACATAGACATTCAAGCTCTCATACAGAAATTTAAAAGTGATTTGAATAATTGATTGATGAAGAAAACTGCCAGTCAAGCAAAGACCAATGCCTTATCTATTGGGCAATGGATTCATACAAATGTGCATTCCCAGAAAACCCTAACTCAAAACTCCAAAACCTGAATGAAATGCCTTGGAAGCCATTTTTCTCATTTTAATACCTGGACATTAGATTCATATGCAAACCTAGAATTCTCAGAATTTGAAAGTAAGACTTACTCTCTCCTTGAAAGAAACTCAAATTCAAACCCACAGCTACCTTATAACTAGTACATTAACATGCCATACAAGTTAATATACAAGAATCAAAACAATACATACAAAGACATTTGACAAGCAATGAATAGGGATTCCCTTTGTTTCTCATTGAAAAATCATCTGGTTCTATACACTTGCAATACAAAGAACACAAATAATAAGACTCAAAAGCCTCGAAGTTGGCAAGAAACATAAATTTTTAACATCCTTTACAAAATGAGAGAAAAATACAGATATAGGAGGAAAGGGGAAAGCCTGTAAACATCAACAGACACCTGTCCTTCTTTCAGAAAAATATCCTCTTCCATTCCAGAAATCTGATTCCTTCTTTGCAACTACCTTGAACTACAATCATTTCTCCTAATTGAATTGATTCCATGCCTCTTCACAAAGAAATATATTTTTAAACTCTGGATAATGGTCTCTCGTGAAAGCCCCTTTTCTCAAATATGAAATAAAATGTATTTGCCCAAAAAATATAGCACAAGAATATATTATACTTTGCATATAACTTTGATTTTGCACTTTAATATGCCTTTTCTATGCAAATTTAACTTTTAATTTTTTAACTATAGCCTTTTTATTCAATTTATTCCTTTGAAAATCTGCAACTTTGTCTCTGTGTTTATTTCTCCTTTTTCAACATTTTACTCTTAGACTCCACTAGAAATTGACATGTGGCACATTCTAATTTGATGCCCCAAATTGGCTAGGACTAACTCCATTTTAACTCACCTCTGACCCCTTTGTGACCATGGTTAACCTCGCTAAGTGTATCTCCAAGTCACTAAATAATTCTCTTAACCCTAGTTTGATCTAGTGACCTAGCAACTACCTCAGTCTCTAAGTCATGTGAAGATTTTGAGTTAACCACCAGCTTTTGGCGACTCGACAACAATAGTTATCTCCTAGTCACGGCGGTTATCTCTGGCATCTCATGACTGCATGACTAGAATACTAGCGGTTAGTCATTGAGTCTCTGTAGTTATCTCCCTTGGAAGTTATCTCCTCATGACTACGCAACTATTTTCCATGTGTCACTTGTGCCACCTGTCATCACCTCCATCTAGCGCCATCTTTCTACAAAATTTGCTTACCTATCATTTGGGAATGCTTCCCAATACACCATTTTGCCTCCTACAAGCACACGCATGTAGAGCCTCTAGGCTTCATCTTCAAACTTCATACTATGCATTGCGGTATATAAACATTTTGGAAGTCCATTTTGGGGGCAATGTGGGACTAAATCCCTCAAGGTTTTTAAAGCATTTGTATTTCTAGCACCAAAATTGGGGGTCCCACCACGCAATGAATCCTCCAGCCAAGGGGCCCGCCAATAGCCTCTTGGCTCTTCATTTAAAATCTACCTGAGCGCTGGTGTATTTAAACATTCCAGAAATCTCCCTCCCAAGTAATGTGGGATAATTCTCTTTTGTATTTTCAAATTTTCTAAGCTCCTTTCTATACCTACATGGGCTTCCATAGCTTGTTTATGTGTAATGCATTCAAAATGCATTGGCTTCCCTTCTAATATGCTACACATACATTATTCTTTCCCCAGCGCAGGCCCTCATGATATGATGTGCATTGAATCCCTTTAAAAATAAATAATCACAACATTTCTAACAGTCTTCTCTCATTCGTGAGCCTCCTCTTCCTTCTCACATTCTAGCATAGGATTTTAACTTAGTTCACATTTGCAATGCATTTGATCTATATTTTAAAATACTTTCTTTTGGCTCCATGCTGCTACATAGCCCTTGAACTTCTTTTCCTCTCCACAGAACACCACCATTCATTTTTTCTTACATAATTTAAAATTTCGGTGATCTGGTCAGTAAAGCTCTTTCATTTCTTCAAGATATCCTCGACTATAGTGTTCTAGTTAGTCTCATCCTTACACTAGAAGTCAATGCTGTTCAAAATAAAATTGATGCTGCTCTCTAGTTGTCCCACACACTTTCTCACACAGTGAAGATTTATCAAATAGAACTCTTATAGTGCGCTTGGATTAACAATGCAGCGTATCCAAAGAATTCACAAAATTGGTGAGCATGGTGGCTACATTAGAGAGCTCCATGTGCATAATCCCATTGAAATATGTGACCATGTTTATATTGAAGACTTTCTTTCCAATGCAAGCTTCCCCCTTGGACATTTTGTAGGTCTCTCAATGCTAACACCTCCATTTGGCATTTACCTGGAATGTATTAAATGCTTTTGTCACTCTGCCTTCAAATCTGTGCTGACCTTTTTCAAACATTCAACATGCCTTGTCTTATGCTTCCATATTTCTTATGCTGGCCTCTACCTTGGGTACCTCTTGTATAATTATCTTTCCATTTCTCTTCGCAGGCATCTTTCAAAATGTTGCACAACCTTAAGAAATATTAAAACATTTAAAAATCCCCCCCCCCCCCCCAGAAAACATTGCGCGGGGTAGCTCAATGCATGGGCTTCTTAGAAAATGCAATTTGTTGTTTTTAATGCCTTTTGAAAATATTTCCCATATTCTACATTGGTTTCCTTGGCATTCTCTTGAAGTTTCAAATGTTTTGTGCTGCACAAGATGCTTGGTCTCCATGATTGTTGTGCAAGTCTTTAATTACAACATCCCTTCCATATTGATTTTCCCTTTAATGCCAATGCCTATATTTTACTATGTGTGGGCTCTCCTTCTAATTGTGCTAGGTTATTTGATGCTTTTCACTTGGTCTCTGTTTGTGCATGCTTCCACATTTGCAGTTAACGTGGGCTACTCTTGTCAAATTTTATGGAAGCTTTTACAAACATCAAGTGCCCCCCTCTGAAAACTCCATGATGATCTTCCTTCTCTTTTATAAACATATATGTTTGTATCCCTTCGACACTCTTTTTATGATAAGAATCCATTTGCACCAGTCTAAAAGAATGACTGAATGTCTCCTCCAACCTATGAGAAGTGAAAGGCATACACACCTCAAATATAAGAACACAAATGCCCATCAAAATTGAAACACATCTTCAAGATTGGGAAAAACAAAACTCTCAAAAGTAACCTCTTTGAAAACTCTGTAGAATTGATCCTATTAAGAGCAACTGACCCCTGGGAATGGCTTGAAAAAGTGATCTGGGAATCTCCTAGAAACATGCATTCTGGGATATGTACTCACTCCCAACATTTTGAATACAAGCATAACACGGTTTTGAAAAACACCTTGAGCCTTGTGAAAAATCCATGTTCAAATTTGATCACTTCATTACTACCATACGAATAAAAATTGAAGAGTGAATAAACTAGACTCAGAATAGCCCTTGCAAAATTAGCAAACTATATCTCAGGTCTTTTCTACTGTATGTGGGAAAACAATTTCATATTGAGAGTACAAATTCACCACCAGCATCTTTTGAAACCCGTTTGATACAAAACTTCAGTCCTTTGAAGATGATTGTTTGGTACATGAAATTATGTTTAACAATGCCAATATTCACACAAGGAATATTAATCTTCCATCAAATTGCTCTGAAGATCGAGTAATCAACCGGTATTAATCTGCAAAGTCAACACTTTACACTTTCTAAATTTAAACTCAGTAAATTATGTAGAAATCTGATTCAGAATCAAGCTGGAAAACTAATCAGATGGATTGGCATAAGTCTAAAAATATTCATGAGGGTACATCTACATATTTTCAATGTAGAACAAATTTAAATTATGCTTGACCTTGAACCGAGTGCAAACAGGGAAACCACAAAATAGGTCACTTCATTCTGGATTCTGCACATTCAGGGAAACTTAATAAATTGGAAATGGAAAAGATCTGGAAAGGTGGACAGATGGATTGGTGCGGGTCTAAAAATATTCAAATAGGTACACTTTCATGTTTCCAACATAGGAGAAAACTCAATTATTTAGGGCATCCAACTGGGTACAGCATGCAAGACCTTCAAAGTAAGGTATTCATAAATCTGCATTCAACAATTTTGGGAAACTTAATAGAATGCAAATGGAAACAGATATGCAAACTACTCTAATGGATTCATAATGATCTAAAAACCAAAATACATGAGTTATTTGACCTCTGGAACATAGTAAATATGAAATTTTCTGAATTGGGTCAAATAGTCAAAATTTATAATTGGTCAAACAGGGCTATTTAGAATTATGGGTAGAACAAAGAAACAAGAAATTTCTTGAAGACCAATTTTGAGGGATCAAAAAACCTATCAAACGAACTCAAAATGGATTGAGCATTGAAATACAAGTTTTTTGATATACACTTTAAACATCCTCAAAGGGGCAAGCCATGAAAATTAATAGGACACAAGACATTCAAATGCAAACTGGGCTTGCTACATCAAACTAACACTTAGGCAAAACTGCACATTTGGACAAGTGCTCAATACAAAACATCGCGAAACAAAACAAAACTCAAATCTGATGACCTAAGATGTCTTCAAATGTCAAAAAAAGGGTAATGAGCACTTGATATACATGGTAAACCTCAGAATCTCATCTGGGAAAAAATGCATAAAAGCACTTATAAGGCTTCAAATTGCAAAATTTTAACATGGTACTTCAAAAACTCTTACTACATTTTTTTAGTCCCAACAATGGCTTTGACTGTGGACATGTGCCCCACGTGGGGATGCAAATAATTCAGAATCATTGGTAGAAGCAGACCACCCCAAAACATGAAATTAGACTTTTCTCTTTTATTTTCTCTCTTCTCCTTCTCAAACTCAAAAACTAGGAACCCCTTATTCGAAAGTAAACACTCCACCCTACCAAAAAGAAAGAAATTGTACAACATATACAAATTATCCACTAAATACCTCAAATCCTTTCACGACTGAAATCAACATTTACCTCTATCGAAAATATGATTCTCATCTCCATGTATCAGAGGTAAACTAAAACCATCACTTTCATTTGCCCGATCCAACACATTACCATATATCTTCAACACATCACATATAAAATAATCAGTACCCTTACTATCACCATGCATTGGGAAAATACAAAGGAACTGAATGTGTGGATCACTATGAAACACAAGGTGATGACACTCTTTACAAAACTTAACCAACCAAGAAAACATGGATTCCAACTCCAACACATAGCTGGAAAAATGTTGACTTACTTCAGCACATGCTTGGATTTTAAAGGGAGATTTTTCAAATTCATCCTCATATGTATCATGTATATAATAAAGTGAATCATGGTGATCTACAACTTGTAACTGTAGATTTAGTTCATTCTAGAAAACAACATCATGTTGGATTGAAAAATGAAAAAACTCATTTTTAGCCTGATAACTTATATGCTCTTGTTGATTCACTTTGACAATATTAAACACATTGCATCAACACTTTCTACATCCTCTTCTTGCAAAAAAAAAGATACCTCTGCCTGAAGAAAATAATCTGATGCAAAATTTGAATTCTCTTCCAGCTATACACAAAACATTTCAAATTGTGGTTCCAACAAATCGGCACACAATCCATTATTCATATTCTTATCTTGGCATACATTTTCCTAACATAAACCACTACTATGGGAAACGTTATCAACATTGATAGATTCCTCTTGAAAAAACACTAATTTAACACCATTTAAAACATCATAACTATCAATGCCCAAATCAAACAAGTTGACACCCATTTCTAGTTCAAAGGCAAAATCAGAATTTAATCTCCATATCATAAGAAGTGTTTTCTTGAAAACTTTCATAAGTTGGTTCATAGAAATCTGATTTTGACCCACCAGCAGCAATTTTATATTCATTTTCACGGTCTAGAGAATCCACAGCTTCAAAATTTCACTTATAGCATGTTTTATCCTTCTTAGGATCACCAGCTTCACATGACAAATCAGAGATTGAAATCATAAAAATTGAGGAATCAATAATATCAGCATTACTAGCTAAAATAAAGGAACTCATTGTTGTCTTGGACACATCAGCATCCTCATAATCATTTTTGACACATGAAAAATCTTCACTCTCTTTACAAGGCTGCATATAAATCATCACCTTATCTTCATAAGGATCCAGGATATTGTGGTTCCACGAATCCTCTTCCTCAACCAATTCCTCACAAATATCTTCTTGGACATCCCCTTGTGACAGAAACATGACTTGAGAAAAATCTTTCTGATTTGAAACAAATTTTGGAACTCCTTGGCTCACATCTTTTCTTTCAAAAGACTGCCCACAACAACTTTCACCTCCATCATAGTTGACACTTTGTTGTTCCTAAACATATTCCTCAAACTAGAACAAAAAATCTGCATTATTGTGCTGAAAGGAAGAAAGATCCATAGACTGAATAGAAACATCATCCATTATGGATTCATCTTCAATGTCTTGACATTCATTGATCTCATCATCAACACAATAGTTTTCATTATCAACATCACAATCAGATTTGGCACCAGAAAAGTAACTAGATTCAGTATCAGCAAAGTCTAATAGAACTCCCTCATTTGGGGCTTCAAAATCATCACCCGATAAATCATCTGCCCCTTCTTTACTTTCCACATTTGACTGCAAGCCACTTGTCTCTACAGCCCCAAAACTAGAACAACTAGTTTCCAATTTATTAGGTATGTAACCACTGCAAACATCTATCTCTTCCTTAAGAGCACCATAACATTCTTTACTAACCATACTCACATTAATATGAGGGGTAACTACTATTTGCTGAATATACTCTTCACTCACATTTTGTGTTGAAACATAATTTAAAGCTTGGTTAGTAAAATCAACAGGCATGTAAACACCTTGACAATGATCTTCACTTCTTGGTCCACACCCATCTAAAGCATTTGATACAATATGACAGTGATCCTTAGTATATGGAAAACCCCTTGGGATGATTCCATACAGCAAATTATTTTCAATATCTACTACTGTCATAAATGCATGATGCAGATTTTGAGTCTTTTTATCTCTTAACAAGTAACTCATCTTTTTTCCAAATGCCCTGTTATGCCCTACATCCCCGTCCCTACATTTTGTGTGCAAAATGTTGGGTCCCCCTTTTGCTTTTGCTTGCGGCTTTGCCTTGTCTTTTTTCCCTTTTTGTTTTCTTTCTCCGGGGTTTTGTTCCCCGGTGTTGTGTCTTGTTTGTTTTCTTTTTGTCTCCGGGACTCCGGTCCTGGAGGTTGCCTTTTGTGGGAAACCGGATTCCGGACTCTGGGATTATTCGTCACGATGTTCTTAGGGATATTATCATGAAGAATCCCTGGGTCTGGAATTTGGAGGTTTTGCCTATCTGGAGATTGCCGGAAGGAGGAGGATTGCCTTTTTTACCACGGGTATAAATAGAAATTATCTGTCACTTTCACATTTGCTGTGATTAAAACCTTCAAGCACCCAGAGTGATTAACAAAGCAATTTCAGAGCAATTAACAGAGCATTTGCAGAGAAGTTTGTAGTAATCAGCGCCTAACATTTTTAGTTGTTCTCAGGCTAATACAAGTGCTTCGTGGTGGTGAATCTGACCGTCAGATAACTTGAGCTGTTGCAGAGCTCCTGCAGTAAATCCTCCTTTTCCTTTGCCTTCTGCGCTCTCAGGTAGGTGTTTCCACTTTTTCGTTTCACTATTTTTGCTTCCGCCTCTCTGGTTTTCTTTGGTTCTATTTGGTTTTTGTTTTCTTTGTTTTGTTTTGTTTCTCTGTCTTGCCTGGTTTTTTGTGTTTCTAGTTTTTGCCGCTTGTTGGTGGGTCATCTCTCTGCCAGAGGGTTGTCCGCCCTTTGCGTGGAGGTGGTTTATCTGTAAGTTTGTAGATAAGTTGTATATATGTTTCTTCCTTGTCTGGTTTTCCCACAGGTGTCGTCCCGTGTTGTATATTCATGCATATATATATATAGTTGTAATATAGTCTATATATATCTCCTCATTTCTTTGTATATATCCCTCAGCTCCATGTATATCCTTCTAGGTGGCTTGACGAGTTGGTCAAGTCACCCCTGTGTCTAGTTTTCCGCCTCCGAGCTTGCTTTGAGGCCGAAAACCACATGTTTGAAGCTCGGCTCTCGGCTGGTTTCAAACAGGCGGTTCTCTCTCTCCTCCCTGGAGTCTGTCAGAACCTCATTTATATCCCATGCACGCAATCAATTCCAGCCAAGTGGCTTTCCCTTTTCGCGCGTTCGGACAGTTGGCTCCGCCGTCATCACCATAACTTCCATTTATTACTCCACACGTGGCGCCCACGTGGGCTTGATGACTTGGCTTTTCACATATTCTTGCTAATGGTCATTTATCTGGGTTTTGGGTTTCTTACCACGATCCACCCTGTGTCTTCACCTAGTGTGACAAAATTCCCCAGACCTGGATGTTTAATAAAATCTTAAGTTCATAATGTATTTTTCTTTTCGGGTATCTTTGCATAAAAACTAACTTTTCAGGAAAAGCAAACGTCGCGGTGGTAAGATCTCCGGACCCTGGAGTAACTATTTTATTTTGATAAAAATATTCTGATGGTCGCTTTGCCTTGCAGGTTCCTAGAATTCGTCTATCAATCATGTTTGAAGCATCCACATCCTCTCCGCCCGAAAGTCCGAAACTTCCCTCAATGGCCACCAGGGCAGCAACCAAGTCCAAGATGGAGAGGACCCTAGAGAAACTACCCCTCACCATGAAGTTGGTGCAGAACAATGTCATCACGAGCTCAAAGATTGAGTCCAAGGTTAAACTTATAACTGACACCAGCGTTGGAATGTGGGCAGAGATGCAGGCCCTGGTAAAAGTGATGCACATCCAGCGACAGGCTGGAGATCCATTAGTGACCAACGTCGGAGGGTCTAGGATCCTCCAGGCAGCTTGCTTCCCATGCTTCATTCAGTCTCCAGAGATTATCCTAACACTAGCTGCCAACTACAACTCTTCCATCCAGGGTGTCATGCTTGCAGCCACAGAACCCACCGAGTACCCCACTCCTCTGGTATCCCTCAACCCAGACACATTCCGGGTGGGATTAGGAATCCCACAATTCGATAGAGCCACAGTAGTCACAAGGACTGATGCCTTGGAATAGTTTACACAACTGGAAGATGCTGCCTGGGTGTACATGAATACCCACTGGCTTAAGGCCCCAAAGAGGAACCCAAAGAGGATGAAGATAGAAATCCCCTGCTGTGAATTCAAGGAGAGAATCCAAATGGGGATAACAGCATTAGCCCGGGTATTTGGGCAGCCCTCCACCCAGGAGTTTTCCAAATGGATGTACTATTTTCTTCTCGGCATCTCTACCAAAGGAGAATTCTTAGACTAGGCCACAATAATTTCTAATCACGTCAACTTCCAGTTCCTTCAGCTGGGCAGGAAGAAGAAGTTATACATGTCTTCTTATGTTTTCGGGGCCCTAGCACAACAGAGGCCCCACTCCAATGGCCTACTTACAGATGGCATGCTCGGGATTGGCCCAGAACAAAAGGCACCATGGGACTATTTCCCACAAATTCAATGGGAGGCCAGCTTCCCCAGTTTCTGTTGGGTAAATGATGCGTTCGTTTACTACCATTTTCTCACACCCACCCAGGATTCCGGATACCGCCTATCCACTGAGGCGATGAAGCTAGTTAGTAGTTATGGGCACTACTATATTCAGTTCCAGCAGCATACATACATTAGGGTCGCCGGCTTCTCTGAGAAACCCTACTTGTTGCCCAAGCATTGCGGGGACAAGATTGTGCTGTTGGAATACTCCCTACGAATGATGAAAAAGAAGGCCCAGGCAGTGGATGAATGGATCACCCTACAGATAGGAAACACCCGGCATTTCCTGGCGTCCACTCTCCCATATTTATACACGGCCCAGCAGGTTATTCATCAAGCGGAAGCGCTTATTGAGTAGTGGGAGAGTGATGCCAAAAATCACCAAGCATGGAAGGTGGAGCTCAAAGAGCTCCTTACCTTGGGAGAAGACATAATTTCTGAATCCAGAATTCTGGGTGAGAAATCATTTGATTTTGTGAGAACTCAGCACTCCAGACTTGACCTCACATTGGAGGTAACTAAGCAACTGGTAGAGTCCTTGCAGGAAAAGGTAAATGCTGTAAAATATTCTTCTAATTTATACAAGTCTTTTGTAATAAAGGCTTCCGGGGCTGATCCCCTTAGCCCAGATACTTATACCCCCGAAGATTCAATTTTGGGGAGTTTTGATGAAATAATGAAATCCCGATATCAATCCTCGGAGGGGATAGATGGGGCCCAGATGACGAAACTAACTAGCATAATACTTAAGGGTCACGACGCTGCAAAGATGGCAGATGAACTTAAAGGAAATGTTTCAGACTTGGGGGAACAAATTGAAGTGGCCAGGCACAGAAAGGCTAGCCTAAAAGAGATAGATGAGGATGGCATTTCTTGCCTCCTCCAGGCCTTCAATGATAATAAGCAACCTTGAGCTTTCCCCGGGGGCTGTGGAGAACTCAAGCATTGAGCATTCTTTATTCTGAGTATTCTTTATCCTTTTTGGGGCATAAGTTCCTGGATCCTGGAGTCCCAGATCTGAAATTTCATATTCTTTAAAGTGATCCATGTCCCGGTCCCCGAGGCTGACTGGTCACTTTCAGAAGTGGTTAATAAAGACTGTCAAAAGGTGGTTGGCCACATCAAGGGGCATCAGCTTGGCAGTTGGTTTTCTGATAGGATGGTCTTCTCGAGGCACCGCTCAGAGGTATATCTGGCACATTGGAGACAGGGTGCCACATTTCCCATTTATGAGGCATGTAGCCTTAGTCCTCGAGGGACCTAATTCCTTCCTTCTCCTCTCCAGCTCTCTTCTTGAGACTGATTCTTTCGATGTATATTCTTATCTTATTCTTCTGACATGGAAAACCTATTCCATCTCCAGGTCTTTTGTAGGGTGGCGCAGGTAGTACCGGCCCCCAGAAATTGTATTTTATTGGAGCATGATGTAAACAGGGTTAGGGTTAGAAGAAAGTTGTATAAAGAGGCAGATCGGCCCATTTCCAAGGGTCGGCAAAATTGATGATTTTGTTGTCCATAGCAATAGCAAAGTAATTTCTCTTTTCAAGTTGCAGATCTCAATGCTCCATTGTTTTGTTCTCAATAGTTAGATGCTCCCCTGGAGTTGCCATTGTATCACGCACCAGTGCTTGCTGGAAGGAACATTAATAAAGAAGGAAGAATTCTTGACAATGATGTTGTTGGCATTCCTGCTTCTGAGTTAATGGTATTTCATGTTTTCATGTTCTTTATGTCTTCTACTCTGGTATCTTAAAGTAGATTAACAACCTCTTTATTCCTGCTACTGATAAAATGCTAGCTGATGGTTATGTGTTTCTTTGGTATTTAGTGTAGTTTGCCAGAGTATTATTGATGTTCTGGACATTTCAACATGACTATAGTTAGATGAAACATTTATAACCCTGCAGGATCTTTTTCGCTTTATTTACTAAGTGTAAAACACTCGGGAAAACCTCACTTTGATCGAATCTCCAGAGAGAATGAGTTAAAGAAACCAGCTATCCCCCTCGAAAATAGTCACCTCTCCCCAACTGAGCCCCGCGCTGTCATGACCTGACACCCCGGTGCTTGAAGGCCTGGAGGATCCATTTTCCCCGGACAACCTTTACAGGCGGAGTTGGTCAGTTTCCCCGGAACCCGGTGACAACTTATGACTGTTGGAGGACCTGGTTAGCAAAACCCCGTCAACATGCCCCCAAATAAAAAACCAAACAAACATCATCATTTGGTCTTAACTCCATTAGGATCTGACCCAATTCTTTTGCAAATCTGAAATTGAAAGGAGGAACTGGCTCACCATTCTTTATTTTTATTTCCATGAAATTCTTTATCACTGCAACTGGATTAACCTTTTCACCAAACCGATCCATAAAATATGATCTTAACTCTTCCCATGAAGATATAGAACATTCTGGCAAGAAATATAACCAACACCTTGCATCCTCTACCAAATATTGGATAAATAACCTCATAACATTGTCCTCATATTCAATATCAAAATCCTCCATCAAGTTCATGAGCTTTCTACAATGCTTTTCAGCATTCTCCTCTTTGCCACCATTGAATCTTGGCAATTTTTCTCTGATTTCGGATGGAAAAGAATTTGGGTAACCACAAATACCTTCAAAATTTATAGCTAGATACAACTTAATGTTGAAACTCCATCTATTACATTGTTGTAACATCTTATTAGACATGGTTACACTTGAACATACACAAGGATGGGGATAGTCAAAGTAAATCTCCACATGCCTTCATAAATATTTCAATTTGACCATACAGAGCTTGATCAAACTTCTCAGATGATTTGCATACTACAGTAAAACAATGAAAGCTGAAAATAACAACAACATAGTATGCAAACAACATTCTAGTATTTTTCCCTCTTAACTAGTGTTGATATCACTTTATAGATAAACCATTTGTATATTCTTCTCAAAACAATATGAAGATTACCTAGACCAAAACTGCAGTGGATGCTCTTTTTTATTTTGACTGGAAATAAGGTAGATCTAGAGTATCTTTCATAGCTCCATCAGGTTCTTTTCTCGCAGATTCGCCACCTCCTTGTAGAGGAAAATGTTTTACTTATTCTTGTATTTCTTTCTAGCCAACACAGAACTTCACCAGGATCTTCAAACACTATTTATTAGAACTGCAAAATTCTTCATATTTTCTTTCCAAGCATGCACTGATCAAAGAGAGAACTTAGAGTCGCCACTCACACTCAATGAGATGTTATAACAACTTTTTGAATCTGACTCTATACAAACAACCAGACTCTGGGATGATTCAGCAAAGCAAGGAAACAATCATCTTAAACTTGCTGTCCTTTATTCTGTCCCTAGCAGAGTCACCATTTTGTTAGAAAAGACTAATTGATGAGGATTTGATCCTCCTTCTGCTTCGATCTCCACACACTCAAGCGGGTACACCTAAAACAAGCTAAAATCTACATACACAAATACTCTGTCACTAAAATCCTTTATGCAGATATGAAAAATAGTGGATAGTTCTTAGACTTATAAAACATGGGAGTTCAACTCAACCAGTCTTATACAGGATCCCACATGTATGATCTGCTAAGAACCAGGGAAATGGTTAATGTGACAAGGATGAAATCCTTCTTCTCTTCAAGTTCTAGACTCAAACAGGCTAATCCATAGATTTCTTCTTTAAAGAAACTAACATGTACCCTTACATTCATAGAATGCAAGACATAGACATTCAAGCTCTCATACATCAATTTAAAAGTGATTTGAATAATTGATTGATGAAGAAAACTGCCAGTCAAGAAAAGACCAGTGCCTTATCTATTGGGTAATGAATTCATACAAATGTGCATTACCAGAAAACCCTAACTCCAAACTCAAAACCCCAAATGAAATGCCTTGCAAGCCATTCTTCTCTTTTCAATACCTGGACATTAGATTAATATGCAAACCTAGAATTCTCAGAATTTGAAAACAAGACTTACTCTCTCCTTGAAAGAAACTCAAATTCAAACCCACATATACCTTATAACTGGTACATTAACATGCCTTACAAGATAACATACAAGAATCAAAACAATACATACAAAGATATCTGACAAGCAGTGAACAGGGATTCCCTTTGTTTCTCATTAAAAGATTATCTGGTTCTATACACTTGCAAGATAAAAAAAAACAAAAAATAAGACTCAAAAGCCTGGAAGCTGCCTAGCAGCATAAATTTTTAACATCCTTTACAAAATGAGAGAAAAATCCAGATATAGGAGGAAAGAGGAAAGCCCGTAAACATCAATGGACACCTGTCCTTCTTTCAGAAAATATCCCCTTCCATTCCAGAAATTCGATTCCTTCTTTGCAACTACCTTAAACTGCAATCATTTCTCCTAACTGAATTGATTCCATGCCTCTTCACAAAGAAATCTGGTTTTAAACTCTAGAAAATGCTCTCTCGTGAAAGCCCCTTTTTCTCAAATCTGAAATAAAATGTATTTGCCCAAAAAATATAGCACAAGACTATAACATAATTTGCATATAACTTTGATTTTTCCCTTTAATATGCCTTTTCTATGTAAATTTAACTTTTAATTTTGCAACTATAGCCTTTTTATTCAATTTATTCCTTTGAAAATCTACAACTTTATCTTTGTGTTTATTTCTTCTTTTTCAGCATTTTACTCTCAGACTCCACTAGAAATCGACATGTGGTGTGCTCTAATTTGATGCCCCAAACTAGCTAGGATTAACTCCATTTTAACTCTCCTCTGACCCCTCTCTGACCATGGTTAACCTAGCTAAGTGTATCTCCAAGTTGTTGAATAATTATCTTAACCCTGGTTTGATCTGGCGACCTAGTGACTACCTCAGTTTCCAAGTCACGTGAAGATTTTGACTTAACCACCAGCTTCTAGCGACTCGGTGACCACATTTATCTCCTATTCATGACACTTATCTTTGGCATCTTGTGAGTGCACGACTAGACTGCTAGTGGTTAGTTGATGAGTCTCTGCAGTTATCTCCCTAGGCGGTTATCTCCTTGCGACTATGCGACCATTCGCCACATGTCACCTGTGCCACCTGTCATCACCTCCATCTGGTGCCATCTTTCTGAAAAATTTTCTTACTTTTTATCTAGGTATGCTTCCCAATGCACCATTTTCCTCCTGCGAGCATGCACATGCAGAGACTCTAGGCTTCATCTTCAAACTTCATACTATGCGTTGCGGTATATAAACATTTTGGAAGTCCATTTCAGGGGCAATGTGGGACTAAATCCCTCAAGGTTTTTAAATCATTTGTATTTCCAATGCCAAAATCAGGGGTCCCACCATGCAATGAATCCTCCAGCCAAGGGGCTCGCCAATAGCCTCTTGTCTCTTCATTTACAATCTACCTGACCGCTGGTGTATTTAAACATTCCAGAAATCTCCCTCCCAAGGAATGTGGTATAATGCTCTTTTGTATTTTAAAATTTTCTAAGCTCTTTTCTATACCTGTGTGGGCTTCCATAGCTTGTTTATGTGCAATGCATTCAAAATTCATTGGCTTCCCTTCTAATATGCTACAAAAAAATTATTCTTTCCCCAGCACAGGCCCCCATGATATGATGCACATTGAATCCCTTTAAAAATAAACAATCACAACATTTTTAACAGTCTTCTCTCATGTGTGAGCCTCCTCTGCCTTCTCACATTCTAGTGCAAGATTTTAACTTGGTTTACATTTTCAATGTATTTGATCTTTATTTTAAAATACTTTCTTTTGGCTCCATGCTGCTATGCAGCCCTTGAACTTTGACTTTTCCTCTCCACGCAGCACCACCATTCATTTTCACTTACATAATTAAAACGTCGGTCATCTGGTCATTAAAGCTCTGCCATTTCTTCAAGATATCCTTGACTACAGTGTTCTGGTTACTCTCATCCTTGCATTAGAAGTCAATGCTATTGAGAATCAAATCAATGCTACTCTCTAGTCGTTCCACGCACTTTCTCACATAGTGAAGATTTATCAAATAGAACTCTTATAGTGCACTTGGATTAACAATGCAATGTATCCAAAGAATTTGAAAAATTGGTGAGTCTAGTGGCTACGTTAGAGAGCTCCATGTGCATAATCCCATTGAAATATTTGACCATGTTTATATTAAATACTTTCTTTCCAATGCAAGCTTCCCCCTTGGACATTTCGTAGGTCTCTCAATGCTAACACCTCCATTTGGCATTTAACTAGAATGTTTTAAATGCTTTTGTCACTCTACCTTCAAATCTACGCTGACCTTTTTCAAACAGTGAACACGCCTTGTCTTATGCTTCCATATTGCTTATGCTTGCCTCTGCCTTGGGTATCCCTTGCCCAATTTTCCTTTTTTTTCTCTATGCAGGCATCTTTCAATATGTTGTGCAACCTTAAGAAAGATTAAAACATTTAAAAATTCCCCCCGCCCCCAAAACATTGTGCAGGGTAGCGCAATGTGTGGGCTTCTTAGCAAATACAATTTGTTTTTTTTAATGCCTTTTGAAAATCTTTCCCATATTCTACGTTGGTTTCCTTGGCATTTACTTGAAGTTTCAAATTTTTTGTGCTACACAAGATGCTTGGTCTCCATGATTGTTGCGCAAGTCTTTAATTACAACGCCCCTTCCATATTTCTTTTCCCTTTAATGCCAATGCCTGGATTTTATTATGTGTGGGCTCTCCTTCTAATTGTGCTTGGTTATTTGATGCTTTGCACTTGGTCTCTATTTGTGCATGCTTCCACATTTGCAGTTAACGCAGGCTTCTCTTGTCAAATTTTATGCAAGCTTTTACAAACATCAAGTGCCCCCCTCTTAAAACTCCATGATGATCTTCCTTCTCTTTTACAAACATATATGTTTCTATCCTTTCAGCGCTCTTTTTATGATAAGAAGCCATTTTATCTAGTTTGAAAGAATGACTGAATTTCTCCTCCAACCTATGAGAAGTGAAAGGCATACACACCTGCAATACAAGAACACAAATGCACATTGAAATTGAAACACATCTTCAAGATTGGGACAAACAAAACTGTCAAAAGTAACCTCTTTGAAAACTCTGTAGAATTGATCCTATTAAGAGCAACTGACCCCTGGGAATGTCTTTCTCAAAGTGATCAGAGAATTTCCTAGAAACATGCAATCCAGGACATGCACTCACTCCCAACATTTTGAATACAAGCATAACACAGTTTTGAAAAACATCTTGAGCCTTGTGACAAATCCATGTTCAAAGTTGATCACTTCATTACTGCCATACAACTAAAAATTGAAGAGTGAATAAACTGGAATCAGAATAGCCCTTGCAAAATTAGCAAACTATATCTCAGGTCTTTGCTATTGTATGCGGGGAATCAATTTCATATAGAGAGTACAGATTCACCACCTGCATCTTTTGAAACCCATTTGATACAAAACTTTAGTTCTTTGAAGATGACTGTTCGGTACATGCAATTCTGTTTAACAATGCCAATCTTCACACAAGGAATATGAATCTTCCATCAAATTTCTCTGAAAATCAACTAATCAACCGATATTAATCGGCAAAGTCAACACTTTACACTTTCTAAATTTAAACTCAGTAAATTATGTAGAAATCTGATTCAGAATCAAGCTAGAAAACTAATCAGATGGATTGGCATAAGTCTAAAACTCTTCAGGAGGGTACATATCCATGTTTTCAATGTAGAAAAACTTTCAATTATGCTTTACCTTGAACCGGGTACAAACAAAGAAACCACAAAATAGGTCACTTCATTCTGGATTCTGCACATTCAGGGAAACTTAATAAATTGGAAATGGAAAAGCTCTGGCAAAGTGGACAACTGGATTGGTGTGGGTATGAAACTCTTCAAATAGGTACACTTTCATGTTTCCAACACAAGGGAAAACTCAATTATGTAGTACATCCAATCGGGTACAACATGCAAGACCTTCAAAGTAAGGTATTCAAAAATCTGCATTCAACAATTTTGGGAAACTTAACAGAATGCAAATGGAAATAGATTGGAAAACTACTCTAATGGATTCATCATGATCTGAAAACCAAAATATATGAGGTATTTGACCTCTGGAACAAATTACAAAAGGAATTTTATCAATTGGGTCAAATAGTCAAAAGTTATAATTGGTCAAACAGGGCTATTCAGAATTTTGGGTAGAACAAAGAAATAAGACATTTCTAGAAGACCAATTTTGAGGGATAAGAAAACATATCAAACGAACTCAAAATGGATTGAGCTTTAAAAAAAAATTTCTCTGATATACACTTTAAACATGCTCAAAGGGGCGGGCCATGAAACTTAATAGGACACAAGACAGTAAAATGCAAACTGGGCCTGCTACATCAAACTGACACTTAGGCAAAAGTGTAGATTTGGACAAGTGCTCAAAACAAAACATCGTGAAACAACATGAAACTCGAATTTGATGACCTGAGATGTCTTCAAATTTCGAAAAAAGGGTAATGAGAACTTTACATACATGGTAGACCTCAGAATCTCATCCGGGAAAATATGCATAAAAGCACTTAGAGGGCTTCAAATTACAAAATTTTAACATGGCACTTCAGAAACTCTTACTGCATTTTTTTAGTCCCAACAAGGGGTGCGAATAATTTTGGAAAGGAAAATGAAGTATTTTAAAACATTTTAAAAGAAGAAAATTCAAAATAAAAGATGCGATGCGCAACACATGGTGGAAGATTTTCAAGTTTTAGAAACAACAAACAACAATGTATTTCCCAGAAGTCGCGCAACATGCTGGAAGAGGGTTAAAAACTTGACAATGCACAGAAAATTTATCCCACATTGGTGGGTTTTGAATTTTTTTTGGTATTCATATACTCCAATGCTCAAATAGTGATATGAATAAGAAGAGAAGTGACTCATTAGTGATCCCCTTGGCTGGAGTATTCTGTGCGCGGTGGACCTCATTATTTTGGGTGCAAAAATGAAAAATGCTTTAAAACTGAAAGGATTTAATCCCACATTGGCCCTATTGGGGAAAAATGAGATGTTTATAAGGAATAATGCAAGCATCTACAAATGTGAAGCACAGCATGCGGCTCTCTTCATACGCATGTGTGCAGGAAATGGGTGCATTGGAAAGCATGCCTAAATGATAGATTGTGGTACATTAGGAAGTGTGCCCAGGTGACAAAGAAATTTTTTTGTTGACAAGTAGCCCTGAGGATGACGAGGATGATGGGACACATGGTAGGAAGTCACGAGGAGATAACCACCAGGCTAGAAAACTACTGAGACTTAGAGATAACCGCTAGTTGTGAGGCCATTGAAGGCTTCCAATTAGCTACCAGAGATGGGGAGATCACACGACTATGCAGTTGCGAGTTGCCCAAGGAAGTCACGGTTAAGAGAAAATTGTAGAGACTTAGAGACTAACTGCCAAGATAACTAGGTCGCCAAGTCTCTAGATCTAACCATGGTTAATGAATTCTTGTGGAGATTTAGAGACTCATTGTGCAGCTGTAGTTGTGGTTAAGGCGTGGTTAATGGTTGAGTTAATCCTAGGTTGTCTCCAAGTCTCCTAAATTAGCCATAGTTAAAGAAATTATTCAGAGATCTAGAGACTAAGGTAGTCTCCAAGTTTCTAAGAAAATCAGAGTTAAAGGTGAGTTACAGACTAGTTAGGAGTAGCCAGTCATACCTTGCCAAGTGTCAAGTTTTGGTAGAATCTAGGGAAAATTTTGCATAAAATGGAGAATTTCAAAGAATTAAAATGCACAGATTTCAAAAGTTAAAATGATTTAAAACATTATTATTGGTGCAAAGTTTTCAAAAGGAAATAAAATCAAATTTTGCACAGAGAATATGACAAAATTGGGAAAAGATTAAAATATTGAGCAGAAATTAGGGCAACATTTTTCTTTTCTATAGTTTTGTGCAAAATTATTTTTGCAAAACTTGAAAATGTAGCTTTCATGGAGGAATTGCTCAGACTTTGAAATCAAATTTTCACAAGAATATGATCAGATCTTCAGAAGATAAACTCAGATTTTTGAAAGGGTAGTTACATAGGAGAATAAAATAAGATTTTCACTAAATGAGACAAAGTAAAAGGTATTTTATTGCAAAGTCTATGAGAAGAGCATTCATAGAGGTATTTCTATGAGATTAAAAATTAGAGATATGGGAGACAAATAAGATCAAATTTTGGAATCAGATTTAAAAGGATATTTTCTTACAAAATAGATTAATTGAAGAGAAAAACAACTGAGATTAGCTTTCTTTGATGAAGTCAGAGTTTTGAAAAGACATATGAAATCAGATTTTGAACTCACTGATGGAGACCATTTGATATTTCAAGTAAAAATCAGATTTCTTTAAGAACAAATGATAGGTAAAAAATCAGATTTGAAGAAAGGAACAGGAGTGAATCATACATAAATCTTAGGGTTTTCCTTTCTTCTATATATTTCTCTTCTTTTCTCTTTTTTGAGGGTTCCGGGGGTTGCTCAGATTTGTAGAGGTTTTAGACGGTGTTCTTTCCCTCTGCCAAGAGCTTCAAAGAAGGTTCCAGATGTTGAATATATTTCTACAAGAAGACTTCTTAATCTTGTCTGAGCTTTTAAGCTTCTAGTATCTGAATGTATTGAAGGAGGATCATATAAATAAAATATAGTGTAGTTCCTGTTTTATGCTATTGTTGTCTCTTTATATTCATGTTTATGGTCTTTTATGTTTGTTTTGTAAGACATTTTAAACATATCAGTTATAAGGTAAAACTATCTAATTGCTTGTGTGTTTATTTCAAGGAGAGAACTAAGTTTTATGAGCAATTTCAGAGGATTTAACAATAGTGTGAGGATTTGTTATAGTAGTGTGGGAATGATAAGATAGTGTGTAAGGCATTCTATCTGAGTCGCATATAGTTTGTAAGGCATTCTATGGTATTTTCATTAATCCATTTCTGTGGATTTACATCTTTTATTGACTCTTTGCCCAAGGGTAGGCACTGATCTAGGGTTTGGTAAGTAGATTCTTCAGCATCAAAATTGTAACAAAAAATCAAATACCTTTCTATTACTAAGAACATATGAGCTGAAATATTTGTATTAAGTAATATAATTTAGTATGTTGATTCCTTAAAGAGAGAATCAAAAGGTTAGCCTTCCTTGATTTTAAACTCTAAAAAGAAGAAGGATGAAAATCCTTAGATCACTTTTATTTGATATTCTTACAATCATGGTTTGCCTGGTTAAAGCTCTGTATCAAGCTGATTTCAGTCATATGCAGAGTAGTTTATAAGTTGATGCAATACAAGATACATATAAAATTAGTGTCCACTGTTAAGGTTATTGAGAAACATTAATCTTTCTAAAGGTAATACCTGCCTGAGTTTGTGGAGCTCAAAAAAGAAGGAGGATCTTATCCAATCCTCATCAATTAGCCTATCTCTTGTATAAAATAGGAGTTTGCATTCAATTATAAAAGTATACTATCATATTAAAGTTGTTTTGGAAGAAAAAATGATAACAAACTAGCGACTCTGCTCGGG
This sequence comes from Thuja plicata, assembly GCA_018584345.1. NCBI lineage: Eukaryota > Viridiplantae > Streptophyta > Pinopsida > Cupressales > Cupressaceae > Thuja > Thuja plicata. Next base: position 905,541 of record MU224758.1, read on the forward strand.
AACCATTGAAGTCATAGAGTCGTATTCTACAAAGAAGTATTCCTCAAATTTTTGAAAAAGAGTCAAGTCTATTTTGTCTATCATTGCAAAGTGTCTGAAAGTCCAAATTTCTTAAAGAAATACATATACTAACTCACATGTGGTGAGTGGTGACTCTGAGTTCTATGATTTGCACCAGTGTGCATATTTGAAGAAAGACTACAAAGAAAAAGAGAGGTGGACTTGCAGTGAAGAGGCAACAGATTTTTGTGCTCTTATTACTGAGAGGATTTCATTAAAAAAGTCTATATTGGAGGTGTATAAAAGTTTCTGATTTGAAGAAGGTTAGAGTTGGGAAAGAGATCTCAGCTATTTAAATCTTTTCCTCTGCAAAGAGGTGGTGGCTCTACAGAATTTTGAAGGTGATTTGGAGGATACTTCAAATCAATAAGTTTGTAGCAGCTTCATCATACTCCAGGTATTTTTATTTTCATTGGATAACTTGTTTTGTTCTATGAAACTCAGTTTTACATATTTTCCCTATTAAGTGGTCAGCACTAAGTTAAGAGGGAAGAAATAGGAAGTTTGTACTTATTCTACCTACTAAGATGTCACACCTATATTGGGTTAGGTTGTGTAATGCTATAAATTTTGAAGGTATCCCTAGATACCCAAATCCTATTACATCAGTATTCAGGGATTGTTTGCCTAAATTTACTGGCCTAGGTAAGAAATCAACTAATGAACCTCTTTGTGATATCTCTCGTAGAGAATGCTAGGGATTGGTTTGAAGAATTACCTCCTGGTTCAATAGGATCTATGGGTTCATTAGAGGATTTTTTTGTTGAGCAGTATGGTAATGGGGAGGACAGTGATTACCATGACATGTCTAAATCTGAAAACCCTTTAAATAAACTTGAACTTGTTCGTGCAGAAATAGAATTATTAAGACAAAATATTCAAGAAAGGGTTGTTAAAACATTGCAATAAAATATGAGAAGAAATGAGGGTGAGTTGCAATAGGATTTCTACATGAGGTTTTATGCTAAGATTAAGGAGTCTAATATCCCTTTCCGTCCTCAGGAGTTTGTTTGGGCTAATTTGTTTGTGGAACTTTGTTTCCTGATTCAATAAATTTTCCAAGTTCTCAGAGGGTGGAAATTATTTAGCATACTATGCAATGGATGGAGCATGTAGAAAATCTCTCTTTTAAAGACATATCTGAAGTTGAATCTAGTGGTATTGAATTTGAAAATGTTCAAGATGTTGAATATGAATCTAGTTATGTTGATGAAGATGAGTCTAGCGATATTCAATCTAGTTATTATGATTATGATGATGATTCCACTTATGCTGAAGGTTTTGCTGATTATGATACTAATAATGGACTTTGTGGGTAGCAAGACAATGAAAATATTTTGTGTGGACAACAAGATGATAACTATGATGCGAATGTGAGTTTCTGTAGTGATTTCTTTGCACAGGATGATATGGTCTGAGATATCTCACTCCATGATTCCCATGACGAAGAAATTTTCAGCATCAAGCAAGATGATAATGAGAATAAACAAGAATTCCAGTCCTTGATAAGCAGTGAAAAAATCTTAGATTTTTTAACTACTGATTTTCAGAGGTATATATCATAAAATGACTCTAATTTTTCATGCCCTATGGATATAAGTTTTGATATTAATGACATTTCTAAGGGTGTGAAAAATGACAATGAAGATATTGATTGTGAGAATGTACTAGAGATGAGTATAAATGATGACAGTTGTTCACTTCATAGTGAACGAATTTTAGAATTATTGTCTTATGAATATCTCAGATTTTTAGGGAAAGTGGACTTGAATCTCAACACTTCACACATATTGAGTTTGACAAGGAATATGTATTAGATTGTCAGAGTCTTGATATTTACATTTTTTATTTTCCTTGTGCTCCCATGTCACTAAGTCACAACAAAATTCAATATGATATGTCAGATAATGAAAGTATCAAAGTTGTTTCAGATTCAAGGGAAAAAGAGACTCTAGATATCATGTTGAGCATTGATTGGGATAGTTGTTTAGACTTTAAATCTTTTTTAGATTCTCAATATTCCATAAAAGATAGTCTTTCAGTTGCTCAAGATTCATATGCTTATGATGAATGTGTTAATGTTTTCCCTCCCACCCACCAGCAAGTTTTGGATTTGGATAATGGTGATAATTTGTAGGAAGGTATTGATGAAGATTCTAATGTGAATATACAAGCCATTGTCAATATGTAGGATGGTAATCCTTTTGAGAAAAAGAGTATGGATTATGATATGGATTTTCTATTGTTTGATAGTGAAGATGTTGAATCTGGCCCTTTTGATATTCTTGATTTATCTCCTCTTGCAAAAGGTCAGAATCACTTGTATAAGATCCCTGATGTCTATGATGAGTTTAACTATGATGTTCCTCAGATTGTTGTTCCTTATTTTTTGAAGAATGAGCCAGATCATATCCCAAGTGGTGAATATTTTTAGTATTTGCATAAGATTTAGTATGCTGATTTTTCCTTTGATATGCAAACTACTGATGTGGATGGATATAATAGTGCTAACCCAAGCAATATGGCAGATTTTGAGTGATTTATTTTTCAGCCAGGTGGTGATTATCAGAGATGTGGCAATATACTAGGGATTGCCGATTATTTCATTAAATCTCAGAGTTTTCTAACTAATGAATGCATCATGCATATGCCACATTATTTGAAAAATTGGTATGATATCCACTTTAGATCTCAAATGGATTATGATGATATTTTTTTGTCTTGATTTAATGGAAAATAGAAATAAGATAGATCAGATGCATGGAAATGGTAATTTCAGCTTATCTCTGATTTGTGAAGATGAAAATTATGTGTATGACAGAGGTAAGAACTAATTTCAGTTTTGGGGCTTTAGGCCTTTTGTAAATAGTGTGCATATTGTATAGTTTCTTTCCCTTTCATTTGTGTGGTATGTTTGTTTTCAGTAAAGAGGTTCTTAGTTTTTGAGAATAGAGAGAAGAGGTTTTTTGGAAAAGAAAAGAGAGAAGTGAAAGCTGAAAAGAGGAAAGAGATAAAATATGATTTGAAGTTTCAGGGGTGGCCTGCTTCTACCATAAGATTTTGAAAGTTCTCTGCATACCCGCATGGGGCACGCATCCAAAGTCAGAGCCACTGTTGGCACTAAAAATTACAACAGGGTTTTTGAGTACCTTGTTAAATTTTTTGCATTCTCACCCCTTATGACTGTTTTTTGAGCCTTTTTCCCTGATGAAATTCAGAATTTTTTCATACATATCAGGTGTTCATCACTCTTTTTTTTTCATAAGAAGACATCCCAAGTCATCAGTTTTAAGTTTTGAGTCAATTAGTGATGTCTTGTTTTGAGCACTTATCCATTCTGCATTTGTTGAATAAGGTGTTAAATTTCTCTAACTGGCACTATTTGCATTTGAATTATTTGCATCCTTTTGTGTTTCATAGGTCACCACTTTGGTAATGTTTAACATGTATATCAGAGAGATTATGTTCCAAAACCCAAGCCATTTCAATTCGGTTTGATAATTTTTTAGATTCCCTAAAGTTCGTTCTCCAAAACTGTCAAAATTTTGTGTTTTGCCCAGTTTTCTGAATAGTGTACTTTGAGGTCTTCCAAGTTGTATCTAGTTGAATTCCCTGCATAATTGAATGTTCCCCCATGTTGCAAAGATGAAATTGTAGCTACCTGAAGAGTTTTAGATTCGTACCAATCCAGTTATCCACTTTCCTAGCTTGATTCCAAATCCAAATTCTGCATATTCACTGAGTTTAAAATCAGAAAAGTTGTAAGGTACTAACTTTGTAGATTTGTACCAGTTGATCAATTCACTTTCAGTACAATTTATTTGAAGATTTATGTTCCATGTGTGAAGGTGAATCATGTTCCAGAGGTTCAGATTTTGAAGGTTCTTCTTGATGACTTTATGAATCAAAATTTGAAGACAGTTTGTGCAGATTAATAGTGCAAAACAGAATGAAGTTTGCAGAATGATCATTTTCAGAGAGTGATAACTTTTTTTATGAAAGTTGTTTTCATGAATCAATTCTCACACCATTCTCATTCATGTAGATGTACTACCTGACCTGGTTGTGAAGTTTTTAGAGAATATTTTGGTAATCTTGCAATGGCCAATCCGAATGAAGTTTATGTTATTTCAACATTTGCACTTGCACAGTATTTTGAAATTGCTAAAGTTTGATTAGTTGCATCTGAAATTGCTAAAGTTTGATTAGTTGCATCTTGCACCTAAAGTTGATTTTGGTGAAGCCCTTTTGCATACATTTTCATTGTGGATGAATGAATCATTCTGCCAAGTGACTAATCTTCAAGAAGTGATCTGATGTCTTTTCAAGTTGCATTTCTGGTAGTGTTTGCATAAGTTTGAATACTTTAATTTGCAGATTGGATAAAGTTGCCCACTTTGAGTTTTATTATCTTTTGGCTGGAATGTTTTCAAGGCAATCCAATTGGTGAGTTTGTTCATATACTAGAGGTGAATGTACTTTCCTATTCCCATGGTTGAAAAGTGTTATTCAATCAGTTTTCAAGGCTTGTTTTGGAAGCTACTTGCAATTAGTGAGTCCAATTTGCAGAATTGTTAAAATTGATTGATTGACAGCCAATTCAATATCTTGGGATCCGAATGCACTAAAGACTAAACTTTGATAGACTGAGAATGAATGTGGTTTTCAGAATGTTGATCTTCAAGTTGAGCCTCTAAAGACCCAGATGTTATTATTGAGATTCATTGATCTTGTGATGTGGTTTTTCTTTTAAGTATATTATTATTTTAAGTTATTTGTGATTTAAATAATGGTATTTCTGAATGAGAAGTTGAGGTTTGGATGACCCTAGATAATCATAGTGGAATGAACCTTTTTTCCAAACCATCATTCTCAAACTCTACAACTATCAGAGGGCCGCCTGCACAAATTGACAGAGAACATGTTAAACAAAGAAGATCATAGGCATGGAAAGAGAAAAAATTTAAAAGTAAATGTATATGGCATAAAATTTAGAGAAAGTTGCATGAAAATAGAGTGAAAGCCACACAGGCAATGGAGAAGTAGAATACAAAACATTGCAAGCTATAAATAATTGCTGGATTGTGCAACATTTGAAGGAGAAGTTTTCAAAAACAAAGATTGAGGAGATCATGCACAGAGCAAAGAATAAATACATGCATTGTTTTTTTAAACATTTTAATAACTAATTCATGATCTACACAAGGCATACCAAGCTGGAGGATTGTGCAGCCTTGAGGATACCTTGCATAGAAAAGTGGGGATTAATGTGCATTGAAAATAAAAACTTTCAAGCAAATAGCAATTTCAATGTAATTCAAAAGACTCTTGCGTAGACAATGGAGGAGTAAAAACATTTCATTCAAATGTCAATGTTAAATGGTACATGGAAGCATGAAATTATAAGCATGCGCTAGTTTTAAGGAAATGTGTGCATCATCTGGAAATAAAGGTCTACACAACATAGAGGAAGATGTATTGAAAATACATTTAAATCAATAAAACTCCATTTGCACAGAGGTTGCACTGGATTTTATGGAAGCAAAGATGTTATAAAAGGTTAAAAAGGAAATTTCATGGATGCATGGGCATATTTACAAGGAGAAAAGGTTTTTTAAAAGTAATGCAAACTATAAAACATTGGTTGCGTATCGTTGTGGTGGAGGAGTAGAAGTATTTCAAAAAACAAACAATGCAAACACCATGCCAGGAGCCAGCATAGCATGTGGGGATTGTATTTGGTAAAGAAGTTTAAAAAAAAAACTTGCAACACCATATGCACATTGCAAACCATGCGTTGATTTGAAGGAGGGATTAAAAACAAGTTTAAAACAACAACCATATGCAGGGGGTGCGCATCATTTTGGCAAGGAAAAGGAAGTATTTTAAAACATTTTAAAAATAGAAAATTCAAAATACAAGATGAGGTGCGCAACACGTGGTGGAAGGTTTTCAAGTTTTAAATATAGCAAACAACAATGCATTTCCCAGAAGTCACGCGGCATGCTAGAAGAGGGTTCAAAACTTGAAAATGCACATAGCATTTATCGCACATTGGTGGGGTTTGCATTTTTTTTGGTATTCATATAATCCAATGCTCAAATAGTGATATGAATAAGAAGCCAAGAGGATCAATGGCGGTCCCCTTGGCTAGAGTATTCTGTGCACGGTGGACCTCATTATTTTGGGTGCAAAAATGCAAAATTCTTTAAAACTTGAAAGGATTTAATCCCACATTGGCCCTGTTGGGGAAAAATGAGATGTTTACAAGGAAGAATGCAAGCATATACAAATGTGAAGCAGAGCAGGTGGATCTCTTCATGCGTGTGTGTGCAAGTGATGGGTGCATTTGAAAGCATGCCCGAATGATAGATGGCAGTGCATTGGGAAGCATGCCCAAGCAACAAAGATGAAATTTTGCAGACAAGTGGTGCCAAGAATGATGAGGCTGATGGGACACATGGTGGGAAGTCATGTAGTCACAAGGAGATAACCTCTAGGCCAAAAAACCACCTAGACTCAGAGATAATTGTCAGTCGTGAGGTTGCTGAAAGTTTCCATTTACCTGCCAGAGTTGCAGAGACCATGCGACTGTGCAGTCGTGAGGTCACCCAATGAAGCTGTGGTTAAGATAAAATTGTGGAGACTTAGAGACTAACTGCCAAGATAACCAGGTCCCCAAGTCTCCAGATCTAACCATGGTTACTGAATTCTTGTGGAGATTTAGAGACTCATTGTGCAGAGGTAACTATGGTTAAGGCATGGTTAATGGTTGAGTTAAGCCTAGGTTGTCTCCAAGTCTCCTGAATTAACCACGGTTAAAGAAATTATTCAAAGATCTAGAGACTAAGGTAGTCTCCAAGTCTTTGAGAAAATCAGAGTTAAAGGTGGGTTATAGACCAGTTAGGAGCAGGCAGTCAAAGCTTGCCAAGTGTCAAATTCTGGTAGAATCTAGGGCAAATTTTCATAAAATGGAGAATTTCAAAGAATTAAAATGCACATATTTCAAAAGTTAAAATGATTCAAAACATTATTATTGGTGCAAAGTTTTCAAAAGGAAATAAAATCAAATTTTGCACAGAGAATATGACAAAATTGGGATAAGATTAAAATATTGAGCAGACATTAGGGCAACATTATTCTTTTCTATAGTTTTTTGCAAAATTATTTTTGCAAAACTTGAAAATGAAGCTTTCATGGAGGAATTGCTCAAACTTTGAAATCAGATTTTCAAAAGAATATGATCAAATCTTCAGAAGATAAACTCAAATTTTTGAAAGGGCAGTTACTCAGTGGAATAAAATTATATTTTCACTGAATGAGACAAAGTAAAAGGTATTTTATTGAAAAGCCTATGAGAGGAGCATTCACAGAGGTATTTCTCAGAGATTAAAAATCAGAGATATGGGAGACAAATAAGATCAGATTTTTGAATCAAATTTAAAAGGATATTTTTTGAAAAATCAAATTTATTGAAAAGACAAACAACTGATATTAGCTTTCTTTGATGAAGTCAGAGTTTTGAAAAGAAATATGAAATTAGATTTTGAACTCACCGATGGAGACCAGTTGATATTTGAAGTAAAAATCTGATTTCTTTGAGAACAGATGATAGGTAAAAAATCAGATTTGAAGAAAGGAACAGGAGTGAATCATACATAAATCTTAGGGTTTTCCTTTCTTCTATATATTTCTCTTCTTTTCTCTTTTTTGAGGGTTCCGGGGGCTGCTCAGATTTGGAGAGGTTTTAGACTGTGTTCTTTTCCTCTTCCAAGAGCTTCAGAGTAGGTTCCAAATGTTGAATATATTGCTGCAAGTAGACTTCTTAATCTTGTCTAAGATTTTAAGCTTCTAGTCTTTGAATGTATTGAAGCAGGATCATATAAATAAAATACACTGCAGTTCCTATTTTATGCTATTGTTGTCTCTTTATATTCCTATTTATGCTCTTTTATGTTTGATTTGTAAGACATTTTAAACATATCAATTATAAGGTAACTGTCTAATTGCTTATGAGTTTCTTTCAAGGAGAGAACTATGTTTTATGAGAAATTTCAAAGGGTTTAACAGTAGTGTGAGGATTTTATACACTAGTGTGGGAATGATAAGATAGTCTATAAGGCATTCTATCTGAGCTTCATATAGTTTGTAAGGCATTCTATGGTATTTTCATTAATCTATTTCTAAGGACTTACATCTTTCATTGACTCTTTTCCCAAGGGTAGGCACTGATCTAGGGTTTGGTAAGCATATTCTTTAGCATCAAAATTGAAAAAAACAATCAAATACCTTTATGTTCCTAAGAAAATATGAGCTGAAAGATTTGTATTAAGTAATACAATTTAGTCTGTTGATTCCTTAAAGAGAGAATCAAAAGGTTAGCCTTCCTTGAGTTTAAACTCTAAAAAAGAAGAAGGATGAAAATGCTTAGATCACTGTAGTTTTCTATTCTTACAATCATAGTTTTTCTGGTTAAAGCTTTGTATCAAGCTGATTCCAGTCATATGTAGAATAGTTTATAAGTTGATGCAATACAAGATACATAGAAAATCAGTGTCCACTATTAAGGTTATTGAGAAACAGTAATATTTCTAAAGGTAATACCTGCCTAAGAAATAGTAATTATCGTAAGTTGAGTTCCTCCACCTCTTGTATGACCTCAATGAAACTCTGATCTAGATTTGGGATTGGTCCTTTGTATAAAACCAACTCTGCTACATTATATACCAAAGATATACCAACATCCTCTGGAAGTTCCACCTTGTGTGCATTTGTGCCATATTTGGCTAGTATGGTGCATGGACCAATTATTCTCATCTGAAGCTTATGTGGTACTCCTTTCTCCAACCTTGCCTTGTTGAGATGGACCATCACTAGATCCCCAACTTCGAATTGGGTATACCTCTTTCTTTCATCCACTTTTCTCTTAATCTTCTCTGTATTTTTAGTCAATGTCTTTCTGACTGTCTCATGTACTTCTTGCATAGAATGTGCAAAATCTTCTACATAGACACTACCATTGGCTCCATCCTTCAGGTCTTTGAGCTTAAATATGCCTCTAGGGTGTAGGCCATAAACTATTTCAAAAGGACTCTTACCATTAGTCCTATTCACAGTGTCATTATAAGCATACTCTGCTTGCCCAATGAGTTGGTCCCAAACTTGACCATACTCCTTAGTTAAACACCTTAGGAGGTTACCAAGACTCCTATTTACTACCTTAGTTTGGTCATCATTCTAAGGGTGATATGCAGATCCAAAAGATAAATTGGTCCCTAGATTTTTCCATAGAGTCTTCCAAAAATGACTCATGAACTTGGTTTCTCTTTCTGATACTGTGCTCAATGGTAACCCATGTATTCTGACTATCTCCTTGAAGAATAAGTGAGCTATCTAATTGGCATAATGGATTGTCTTGCAGGGTACAAAGTGTGCCATCTTACTGAATCTATCCATAATAACATAAATACTATCCATTCCCTATTTGTTCTTTGTAAATCCCACTACAAAATCCATGCTCAAACATTCCCATGGTCTGGTTGGAATGGGAAGAGGTTAGTAAAGGCCTGCATTGGAAGATGTACCTTTTTCCTTGTGACAAATAACACAACTCTCTACATACTTCCTAATGTCCAAATTCATCTTGGGCCAAAAGTAAAACCTCTGAACTAACTCTTGGGTCTTATTGACACCAAAATTCCCACTAAGTGCACCATTGTGCTTCTCTTGAATCAAATTATCCCTTATAGACCCTCTAGGAACACACAATTTACTTTCTCTAAAAAAAAAATCACTCGGAAAATTATATTTAGATAATTCACTATGAAAATGATTCTTGTATACTTGACATACCTTGTAGATGTTTGCAAAGTCTCCATCTTCTGCATATAGGTCTTTGAAGCTCTCAATACCCATGCTCTGCAGGTGTATCTCTTGCACTGTCAGGGCTCTTCTACTTAAGGCATCTGCTACCTTATTCTGCAATCCCTTCTTGTGCTTAATGTTGAAGGTGTAGGCCTGCATGTATTCTACCCACTTCATATGCTTGTGACTGAGCTTATCTTGTGAATTCAAGAAACTCGGTGCTTGGTTGTTTGAAAAGACTACAAAATCCTTTGGAAGCAAGTAATGCCTCCACTTTCTTAGTGCTTGGACCAGAGCATACATCTCTAGGTCATCAGAAGAGTACTTCTTCTTGGCTTCACTTATTTTCTCATAGTGGAAAGCCACTGGTCTTCCCTCTTGGCTTAAAAAAACACCAATAGCTACATTTCTAGCATCACATTCTACTTTGAATAGCTTCTCAAAGCTTGGAAAATCAAGATTGGTTGAGTAGAAATCTTCTTCTTCAATAACTCAAATCCATGGTTAGCTTTCTCATTCCACACAAACTTAGTTTTCCTCCCACCTTTGATAGTATCTAACATAGGAACACAAATTGCACTGAATTGCTTTATAAACTTCCTATAATACTGTGCTAAGCCATGAAAACTTCTTACCTCAGTTGCTGTCCTTAGAGTAGGCCAATTGAGAATGGATTCCACATTGCTTGGATCCATCTTTAGATTGCATTGAGATAGCACAAACCCAAGGTACACTAGCTCTTGTTTCATGAACTCACATTTCTCCAAGTTGATCATCAACTTGTCCTCATGTAGCTTCTTGAAAACTATTTGCAGATGTTTGAGGTGTTGTTATCTTGTCTTACTATAAATGAGTATATCATCTAAGTATGCTACTACAAATTTGCCTATGTTGTCTTTTAGGACTTCATTCATGAATCTCATGAATGTAGATGGGGAATTGGATAACCCAAATGGCATTACAAGCCACTCATACAGCCCTTTTGTGGTCTTGAAGGTTGTTTTCCATTCATCTCCCTCATTGACTCTAATTTGGTGGTATCCACTCTTCAAGTCAATCTTTGTGAAATACTTGGATTCTCCTAGATAGCCCATTAGGTCTTCTATCCTGGGGATAGGAATCCTATACCTAATGGTTATTCTATTTATTTCTCTTGAGTTAGTACATAGCCTCCAAGTTCCTCCCATTTTGGGTGCTAGGAAAGTGGGTATGACACAAGGACTAATTCTTTTCACAATGAGACCTTGGCTTAAGATTTCTTGGATTTGTCTAGCAATTTCCTCATTTTGTTGAGGAGTCATTTTATAAGCTTCCTTGTTAGGAAGGGTAGCTTCTGGGATAAATTCTATTTGATGGCTTACAGTCCTCTTAGGGGGTAGGGTTGACGTTTTTCCACCACTGACAATGCCTTCATACCTCTACAGCATCTCATGCACTTCCTTTGGCAATTTTGTCTGCAATTTCTTCTCCTGGCTTCAACACAAGTGCAAAACCAACTCCCTCTCCTTCTTCTAAGCCTTGTAATAACTCTTTCTCACTAACCATGAGAACATTACAACTTAGTGACTTTATGTCTGCATACTCCAACAGTGACTGGATTTTAAATGTCACATTGTCCTTCTTGAAAGAATATGAATTCTTTTCTCCATCATGCATGGCCTATCAGTCAAATTTACATGGCCTACCAAGTATTAGGTGGTATGCATCCATAGGAAGGACATCACCCAACACCTTTTCCTTGTATCTGTTAGGATTAGGATCACTGAGAGGGGGGGGGGGGGGAATCAATGATCTATCAATTAATAC